>CM026287.1:9990495-10482969 GCA_014851415.1 Cnaphalocrocis medinalis | reverse complement strand
ACCAAATTATATTTTTTAGCAGACGGATCACCTGATAGGTGCTTGGTTATCAAATTATAGCTTTCATCCGTCGGTGCTGTCGACTACTGCAGGCCTATTTGATATGCAAACAGTATCAACATCTTCCATGCCCCATTGTCAACAAGACCCAGTCAACACTAATGTCTTTACATGAAATAATGTTCGTTTCAATACCGTCGGACCCTGTCCTATATTGTGTTAAACAAGGCCTAATGAAGTATCCCCTAAGGGGTATGTAGGTAATTTAATATTGATATCCCTTAGGGCATACTTTATCAGTCCTTAGATTAGAGAAATACATTTCTCCTGTCTTTTACAATCTTATTGCTTCTAGTCAGGATAACCGCAGTCACGTAGAAAAACGAATAGTATTCCCCGATGGTTAATTCAGATCTTTGCACCGCATGTCGATGGGAACGTCCACATTTAAGGACTCAGGTGGACATTTTTGAGCAAATAAATATTTATGTTCATCACGACTTAACTCCACGGTTTAAAACCTGGAGGTAATTACCGCAGATATAAATCAGCTATTTTGCGAGGGTGACACAGAATATTTTTTTTAGAATTGTTAAGTAAAAGAAATACAGCAAACTGTACAGACCATAAAAAGGGGGTAATCAACTTTCCACATAGGTCTCAGGGGTACAATACTAACAATATTGAAAAGGTAAAGAACCACTGACCTTGTCGCTATGCGTCGTAATCACAGATTCGTGTAAGATTGTAACTAAACTACTTAGTACTATCAGAGTGGGTAATAAAATCGTATAATTTGACATTAACACAATTGGTCAGATTTTGCTAATCCATGTTACTGTCAGCACCGTTGCAGGCACATTTGATATGCAAATAGCATCGTCTATCTTCCGTGTCACACTTGTCCGCGACCCGGTCAACGCTAATGCCTGGTTTGCATATGCTGCTGGTTTAAAATTGCAAAGACTTTTTGATTGTTAGTACAGTCATACAAGTACAGAGGTATATCATGATTAGACCATTATTGAAAAATATCAACTATAGACAACCCTAACCTTTAGGGTCCACCTAAGTATGTTTGGTAAGTGGACCTTTGGTAGGTATATTTGGTACTGATCCTAGAATAAAAGAGAGCAATAGTAACTAAAAGATAAGAATCTGTGCTTTTTTAACAGAATTTTAAAGATTCGATTCTAATTCGAGCATGGGATTTTGATTATTTCAAATCTATGTTCATATTTCTACCATTGGCGGTGAGTGGTTGAGAGGAAACCAGCACTTTTCGGATACCAGAATCTCCAAATTCTGAATCATGCTTTAAGCGCACCCCGGGCTTTAAAGCGACAGATTTGGACGCAACCGGGAATAAGACGCCGTCAAATTCTACTCAACCGAGATAATGATATAGCTAAGAGAATAATGAATCTTCTTTCGTTACAATGATAAAGATAAAGTTATAAACGAATTGATGACACACATTTGCGTCTGCACATCAGTTACTAAATTCACTTTATTGCCCTATCTGAGTCCCCACTCATCTAAACGGCAGTGTTAAAGTCATGATTACTAATAATGACCGTCCATGAATATTGAAGCCGTTGGATACTTACCCGCCCGCCTACTAGGGCTGCGAAGATTTATGAGATAGCCGAATATATTTTAATCCAAATTAACTCATCATCATCTTCAACAGGCTGTTGCAGTCCACTGCTGGATGTAGAATGTCCGCCACTCCGATCGATTTTCACTCGTCGCATCTAGCTCTTTCCAGCTATCTTGCGCAGATCATCAATCTATCCGGCTTGAGGGCTTCCCACATTACCAAGACGTGGTCTCTCTTCCAGAACTCGTGTACCCCGTTGTCAGTTCGGCGGTTAATATGGCCAGCCCACTGCCATTTCAGCTTGCTAGCCCTATAAGCTATGTCGATGGCTTTATTTCTCTGCCGGATCACCTCATTTCGGATACGGTCGCGCAGTGACATGCCAAACATAGACTCTTTCTATAGTTCACTGGGCTACTTTAAACTTGTGCCATTAATGCCCGCGTTTCGGTTCCGTATCCGTAACAAAACTATGGAGTGAAGTATTTCTAACGAGCGCAAAAGACCTTCTGGTGTTGCATGTGGCCCTGGGCGGCAGTACTCACATACTATCAGACAATCCCTATGTTTGTCTTCTTTCAATATCATTTAAAAACACACGTTTTACATATTCTATATTTACATGTTCATATACCATTTTCTATCCATTTGACCGAGAAAATAAAGTAATGATTGACATTATTGTGAATTAAGCTCCATGTCATAAAATCATCTTCAATCGATACGAAAATAACATACATAGACACTCGAGTAGTTACATCCCTATTTGCTACGTTAATCCCTTCGACCGCTCGATCGAATTATATTCCAGCCAATCGAATTTTGATTGAGTAACAGTTTGACCTAGTTATATCGAGGCAAGGGGCACGGAATAAAACTTTGCCTATGAGTCAACGCCGTTTTTTGTATACGCTTTGTGCTTTATTGAACTGACGGCACAATTTTTGGTTGGTGTGGCATTTCAGTTATTTACTAGCAGTCCGCCCTCAATTCCTCTCGAAACTTTATTAGTACGAACCAATAGATGGCGCTAGGCGGCATAGCATCGCGCAAGTTTTGTCTTTTTAAATTTTGATTGAGGATTTCGGGAGTATGGTTTCACTGAAGCGACTGCCGTCTGACCTTCGTAACCCTTTAACAGGGGAACTAGACTAGTTGAATCAAGGATACATGTTTCAGAAACTATCTGAAGGCTACTGGTGTCCTCGCAATGTTTTCCCTCACCACCGAGGTAATGGTTCCTTCGCTCATTGATTTGAAAAATCTAGAAGTGCATGTTCGCATTCGACTCGTTCTCCCTCCCGTATCGAAGGCGCGTTTTTATATACTGAACTACGCTCATCATCATCATCATTTCAGCCAATAGAAGTCCACGGGTGGACACAGGCCTCCCTCAATGTTATCGACACGGATCGGTCCTGTGTCACCCGCATCCAAGGGTGAATAACGGTCCACCACGGTGGTGGAAGACCTGCCACGGCTGCGGCCTACGCTCGTGGAAACTTATTCTACTCTACGAGTATTATCGATTGTAACGTAGTGGAACTGACCATGAAACGGCACCCATGACCGCTGCAAACCAGTTGTGGGTGGTACACGAGCTGTCCCCGGGTGTCGACTATTTGCATGAATATTGAACGGCGGCGGCACGCGATTGTCTTGCCGACTGCGAGCGCGGGCGTTCTGAACGATTCAATTCTCTTCACAAATTGAATTTTAATTTTAAGACAGTAACGGCCGCGCTTACCATCAGGCGGAGTGAGGACATCTTGAATGTCCTCAATAAAAAAAAACTAGAAGTTCCCGGCAGACGGCCACGGGCTTAAGATCATTTGATGTAGTAATATTCTGGGGTGACTATGTGTTTTAACTAGTACCATGATTTAAATCTTTGAGTACCAAAACTTATTAGGACATTCCGTTCCGAAACCTAATGTACCTAATTACCACAATCTTCCATTTATTTAGCCCGATTGTTTCTATAAAACTATCTAATAAATACACCTATACTTGCATTCGAACCTACTGCCTCCTTTTTAGAAGCTGAACATTCTCATATACAAGCCACTTTTGATCTTAATTACCTACGTCTGTATATTGTGGAAAATTATAATTACTTATGAAGACTTCTACAGGTAAGTTATACCCGAAAAGACAAAACACTTGCGCGATGTAATCGATTATTATCAGCGCCATCTACTGGAAACTTTTAGCAAAACTAATTTCCAAAGCTGAGTAAGGGTGGGCTGCAAATCTAAGTATTTATCAGAGATGTTTTAGAGGATAAATGATCATGTTTTCCCATTCCATAAACATGTAAAAATTATAAAAGAAAACTTGTATTCCTCGTAACGACATCGTCGCATTTGCGCGATTAGTGTAAGCTCGCTTGCAACATTTCATTTATCCCGACGAGGATAAAAGCTGATTGCTATTCAATGTAAACAACAAGCATATTTCCAGCCCGTACTTCTCAGGTCGAGAAAGTATTTTTAACAATTAGTATTCAGGTATCTAGAAAAATTGGTCTTTTCCGGCAAAGGGCCTTCCTTTCTCCACGCTCTTTTGTTGCGCCTAACCCTCCCATGATTCGACCCAAGTTTAGTATACGCCAGTACTTACGCACAATGGGATTAAAATAGCTGGACATAGGATATCTATATAGATATAGTGATATCATAGGTAGCAGACCTATGACTGCTTTCTTTATGATTATAATAACATTGTAGCAAATGTGGCATGTCCGCTCAGTGGAAAGTAACCTAGACGTGACAGCCCACAGCTGATTGGTTATGTACTTACAATTAGGGTAAAAACATAGAATAAAAATGTAGGTACGACATTATAATAACCATAATATCCTTGCATGCCAATCTACGCGTACTTCACAGCATGAAACCAAAGAAGTTTTACGATTTTCGTGAGCTCGAATGTGACTTACACAGCTATTTCAGTCCTGCCTGAATAAGCGTGCGTAGTTTGGAAAATAATGCCAACGGAATTTGGTATAAGGTACCACCGTCCAGTATATGCAATAGCCAGTAGCGAGAAAGAAATAACTTTTACCACAAAACTATTACGTAATCCAAATGATAGGATACGAAGAAATTAGGAGTAAGACTTACATTTTTATCACATCATCTAGACAAACAAAGACAAAGTACCGAGACAGAGAAGTGGTTTTCAGGCTGGACCCCAAAAGCTTCATCCAAGTGAATCAAATAAAAGTGACAGCATTATGTGTTTTGCTACTGTCTGTACAGTCAACCGTAATTGTAGCCTGGAGAATCTTGCAGCCGGTCCCTTGGGCGACCGCCGCGCCTATTTCAAGCGAGCGCGACCCGAATTTATCGCCCACTAACCTTCGTAGCAGCGTAAATGTTATTGCACTGATTTTTACGTACCCTTGACTAATCTGGGTAATTTTAAGACGCATAATTAGGTGGAGGTCACCGTTACACCTACGTAAAATAGAGCAGTTTAACACTTAGTGAAATTACGGTAGGGATGATTCGGAGGGTGAATAACGGTCTCGAACTCTCGAGTGGTTTTAAACTTCGACATCAGAGCTTCAAAAACTTTACAATAAAACAAAATTTCTTCAAGTCTGTAGCTATAATGTACAAATGTCGTTTAGATGTGATCATTATTTAGTCTGTGAGTTTCGTCAAGACGATGAAAAAAGAACAACCTTTTATTTCTGGAACGCATAAGGGATATAGTTGAATTTAATCTGTACCAGCAGATACGTTAGGCATACGAATAGGTACCTAAAGTTATAAAAAAATCAAACTTCTAAGTTTAGTAGAAAAAAGATTTTCATAGTCAGCGGAAAACGCATTCGACTTTCCCAAGGGTATCAAGTGTACTTCCCATTAACCTAGAACTATGAAATTTGGCAAGTAACTTTATCTTTTTTAACTTCATTTGTGAAATTCTCTGCCCCTAACTGCCAGGCACCTGCAACTGACGTGTCCCCCCCCCCCTTTCCCCCATCTCCCTGAATAAGTCATTTGGGGCGACATCGACAGCTGCTCTGATTTCTTTTTTGTTATTACACTATTTTAGAACTAGTAAAGCTTTTTCAGCAGTTTGGTGTGCTGTTGTTGATGTTAAAAAAGAGGAACATTAATCGATAATTACGATGCAGGTACAGTTACGTGCATTAGGTACTTAGTCACTAAACAATTCATTCAATTAGAACCATGTATGTAATCTTGGCATAAGAGTTGAGGTGGTTGCAGGCGACTGTATACCATAATAGGTATCATTAAACAACAAAACTACTTGACATGAACATCTTTGTAAGTCCATCCTGCAATTGGAACATGGACAAGTCACATTATTTTGTGCACTTATTTACAAAAAAAAAAAGAAAACATACTTAGAGACTTCTTCAATTGATATACTGTCCGCAACGTGCAGGTTTATATGCAAACTAGTGGCCCGCCCTCACTTTGCTTCGGGACCGTAATTCAGGAATGAACCAATAGATGGCGCTGTGTCCAACTACATCGCGCAAGCGATTCGAGGTTTCAGTTTACCTATAGGCCTGGTCGTTGTCTATAGAAGTTATCTCTTTATAAATAGTATTGATGATGATGATGATATTTTAGATTAGGAGTCAAACCTACATTCGCAAATTCTTATCCACTTTAGGTGCATAGCGCAAAACCGTCTACTGCATTATAGGAAGTATTCCTGTCAGGTGCTGCGAACCTTGCCAAACTAGACTTCGTATGTAAGTGTGCAGTGTGTACACTCCGCCGCGCCGCATACACGTGCCGCCAGGTTCACGGCCACTGCAGCTGCGTCCACCGGGAACCAATATTTCTCTAGAACTGTACTTTAACAGACAGGTCTATATTTGAGCTTCATAACGAGTGTACCACCGAGTATTTACGTAGCTTCAATGTTATGCTGATGCAAACTACGTAGGCGTTAATGGTGTTCGACATCATCGAGGCTGACAGATAATTCATAACATGACAGTGTTTACACAAACCTCAACAATCCTCTACTTATTTCTACGACATGCCGCCTGCCACGCGTGAAGATCTATAAATATATTATCGCACATTTGATAGAACAAGGGCACAACTGTCAAAAACTACACTAAATAAGTTATGGGACTACACGAATGAAACTAGCGCTGCCAACCTATTTACACTGATTGTGGCGAAAATACGATATTTTTTAAGAAAGCAAAACATTACAGACTTAGATCCAAGTAAATTGGATTTTTCAAGATGCAATACAATATTTCGAATACGAGACAAGTAACTATAATGTCAAAATAATATTGCTAAAAGTGGCTGTTTTTAGCAATATGTAATTAACATTATTCTTACTTCTCGCGTGTTTTATTTATTGTATTGCATCTTGAAAAATTCAATTTACTTTTATCTAAGTCTGTAATGTTTTGCTTTCTTAAAAAATATCGTATTTTCGCCACAATAAGTGTAAATAGGTTGGCGGCCCTAGTTTCATTCGTATTGGGGAACAAGTATCTTACAAATAAGGGCATAATTTTCAAAAATTGCATAAATGAGTTAAGTATATACTTACTTAACTCATTTATGCAATTTTTAGGGTTCCGTAGCCAAAATGGCAAAAACGGAACCCTTATAGTTTCGTCATGTCCGTCTGTCCGTCTGTCCGTCTGTCACAGCCGATTTACTCGGAAACTATAAGTACTACAGTGATGAAATTTGATGGGAATATGTGTTGTATGAACCGCTACAAAAATATGACACTAAATAGTAAAAAAAAGAATTGGGGGTGGGGCCCCCCATACATGTAACTGAGGGATGAAATTTTTTTTTTCGATGTACATACCCGTGTGGGGTATCAATGGAAAGGTCTTTTAAAATGATATAAAGTTTTCTAAAAAACATTTTTCTTAAAGTGAACGGTTTTTGAGATATCAGCTCTCAAAGTCGTAAAAAGTATGTCCCCCCCCCTCTATTTTTATAACTACGGGGTATAAAATTCTAAAAAAAATAGAGGTGATGCATGCTAATTAACTCTTTCAACGATTTTTGGTTTGATCAAAGTATCTCTTATAGTTTTTGAGATAGGTTGATTTAACTGTAATTTTGGTTAAGTTATTGTGCTTACACTGAAAACGATGGCTGAACCTTATAAGATAGATCAAAAAATATACTACAGTATTGTACACCTTTAAAAATCCGTTGCTGCTACGGAACCCTATGTGCGCGAGCCCGACTCGCACTTGGCCGGTTTTTGAAAATTATGCCCTTGCTCTACCAAAGGTTCGAGTAGGATAATGTATCACCGTGTGTACCTATAATAAATAATAGAAACCGTTTGGAGCGACTTTTGATCCCTTCTAACTCATCATTCAGTCTGACCACTGAACTTGGCACTCATTTAGATCTCACTTCGTTTAACAATGAAGTCAGCAAACAAGTCACACTTAATACCGTTTGATCGTGGGTGAGCCATGCTTCGGCATGAATGGGTCGGCGGAGTGATACCACGAGCTCAGAGCGCGCTTGCGCTGTGTTTCGTCGAGTGAAGGAGGGTACCGGAGGCCCAATTGAGGGGAAAAGGGGGTTAAAGGTTGGCAGCGAACTTGTGACTGGTGTTGCAGGTCTCTATGGGCTGCAGGAATCGTTTAGGTACCATCAGGTGATCCGTCTGCTCGTGGGCCACCTATTTAAAATCACCTCACGGTTCAAAAACAACAGCCCGTTTACCTATTCTAACTCAATAAGTTGTACAAAACAGTCAACTACTATTTTCATTTCACAAATAGACAACTACCTAACTACTTAGTAGTTATGTAAATGAACCAGCAGCCGGCGCGGCGCCTGTCTGATCTCTGTAGCCTTACATGTTATGAACTCTGTTGTATTTTAACGGACTGTCAGTTACATGCAAAAAACGAGAATAAATACAGCGTATCACGAGATAGCCGACACTTTCAGCAAATTTTATCTCTCGAAACATTTACTTTTTACGAGTTGTTGTCATGTCGTGATTGCATGTTGACGTCATGAATTTTATAATTCACTAGTGGCCAGTCCTCACTTCGCTTCAGGACATTAGCTCCAAACTGAAGCAATAGATGGCGCTGGGCGTAGATTACATCACGCAAGTGTTTGCTTTTTCGGTTTACCTATAAACTTTGACGTTGTCTATAGTAGTTACCTTTTTATATTACAAAGGAAGTCAAAGTCGAACATGCATGCAACATCAAATTGTATTGATTGGAAAAATTAACAATATTTATTAAAGTACAACATGTACAACAATGTGTGTTGTTATGTCGTTTCATATTTTAATTTATCTAAAGTTCGTTATCTTTTAAGTTTCCAACATAACAAACATTACAAATTCAGCTATCCCATTCAACGACCAAGACTAAATGACGTTCAGTCAAGAAGTTGATAACGTTCAAGCCACTTGACAAGTTGTCCTTTAGTCATTCAATTAAACGTCGCTATTCAATAAACGCGCTAGTCATCCAATCAAATAGCTGTTTCAACCAGATGACTGCGACATATGCATCTTCAAAAATGTTGGAAACAGGAGTCCATTACGAATCGCACCTAACAAACGGGTAATATTTATGATTAAAGTAAAACCTTTTGAATAGATTTTTTAATACTTCCTCGTAAACATAAAACCTCTTTATGCAGGCCATGACAACAACAAAATGGTAAAGTATTTTTGCGTCGGTTTGAGGGGTAACACGTGCGTGTCACCGCAACGTGAACTAAACGCGTTCGTCATTGGTTTGACCTACGATATTGGTACACATGACGTCTCTACGCAAAGGAGTCAATAGTGTGGGTAGGTAGGCTTAGAATATGTAGGTGTAACTATGTAAGTACATTCAAACTAAAGTAAAAATAAGTGTGACAAAACAGATAGGTACCTAATGTTACGCGGGCGTGACTTTACTCCGCTGATACGCACACAAACAAAACATATTGTCGTAACGTATCTACGAATCGGATTACCTGCCTACTCCGTTTTGGCGTACTTTAAGCTTCCACACATAAGATGCGCACATATTATGGTATCTAGGAGTTTTATAATTCTATGGTAACAAGAGTGACTCACGGGCGTATAGTCGACCCGCATTTGAAAAATCAAGTGGTTGCCTATGACCTATCGGATTATGCAATGACAATACTTAGGCATTAGATCATAAAAATGTGTACAAAATTAATAATCGAAAAAGAGATGGTACCTACATACCTACATTTCAAAACAGTTACATTCAGGAATTTGTTTTATACTTAATAATACTTTAACCGTAAAATCCATCTACAAAACAAACAATATCAAGCCTACGTAGATTACTTTCCTACTTATATCAAAGTAAAAAAAACAATGTTCCTAAACAATTCTTTCTTTAAGTGTCGTTATGATATTTTGACCAAAAATATGCATTCGGATTTTATAACGATCCCACTGGAAATAATATTGAAGTTAAGTGTCACAACACGCGAGTAATTTTATGGCCCGACAGGGCGCGATTTGCAGGTTTAAAACTTTGCTACGTAAATCTGAAACTAGAGGCACTTATCTATGCATTAGAAAGAGCTTTAGTTAATCCTTTGTTAATTCAAACTTTAAAGCGTAAGTACCGAGGGCCTAATTTCGGGGAAAAGGGAAAAGATTGGCAGCGTAATTGTGACTCTCTAGGTCAGTCACCAAATGGTGGTCAGTGATGGCTCAGACACTATCTGAACGTGCATGTTCTTTTTTTTATGTGATAGACGAGCAGGCGGATCACCTGATGGTAAGAAATTACCGCCGCCCATGAACGCATGCAACAAGTGCGCTGCTAAACTTTTATCCCCTTCCCCCCCGATGGGCCTCCGGTACCCTCACTCACTCGGCGAAACACAGCATAGGAGCTGCTTCACGCCGGTTTTATGTTGTTTCGGTTTTCGGTTTTCTGTTATTCTTATACTAAAGGCGACAAATAATTGGCGTAATTGATGGATTTCCTCTTCCTCTTGAAACGATCATAATTAGGTAATGAGCAGCATGTACTCATCGTAAGGCCCTTTTATGCCTTTTAAAAGGCATAAAACAATTGATTCATCATTGTGTCTGCTGTCAACGTTAAAAAGTTGATAAAAAACCTCATTTCTAGTGGTTCTAGTTTTGGAGCCACAACCAAAAACTCATCTGCTAACCGCACGAACTCTATGCACAGACCATAGCAAAAAAAGTTCGGAAATCCCCAGCAATTTGCCCCGGAATTAGTACGTTTAGTAAGGGTGCGGGTAAGGTTTTGTAAGCCATTAATTACACAACCGTATGTATTTTGGATTCTCTGCTGTGCCACGTTTTGTTTTCGTATTTTTTTTGCGTTAATTTCTATTTACAACTTAATAGGTATAACTTAAGTAAAGAAAACGACAAACATTTATTACTTTGGACACCACCACGACACATTTGCCACTTTATTTTTTCATTCAACCCTTTTGGTTTAAGCACTTAAAAACTTGAGTACCTACCTACTATCTAACGTGTAGCTGCAGAAATGATACCATGGGGTCATGGTATCAGGAGATGAAACCTGTGCGTAATATTAAAAAAAAGTTTTGTTACGCTTATTTTCCCTTATGTAACTTTTTTGCCTATTTTAATAATTTTGGAAGATGTAACATGTCTAGGGGGAAAGTCGTAGTTTCTTAAATATGTATTTAGTACGATCATATTTTATTAAAAGCCTAGGCCAAATTAATTTTTTACGTACCTACCTCCCTATAGGAATTTAAAAGATAGGCACTCTGTATGAATGTAGCTCGGTACATTTTCCATGAATCTTCAAACACGTCTTGTATGTACCTACTAATATTTACATTCCAGAAAATTTATTTATAAACATTACGAACTATTCTATTAATTTCCAGCCTTTACCCAGCGCTCAGCCGTAAATAATTGCTTCGGTTCCCGTCTAAATCCTCAGGCCATTCTCGAACTCAATAAACGCAGTAGTAAACAGACGAGCTATAAATAAAAGTGCAACTGAATACAGACATCGGCGTTTTCCATTACCTACGGCCACACACTCCGCTGGGCTCGACAACCCATTGTGGATAGAGAGAGGCAGACATTTAGATGAAAGGCATAAAATAACCTGCATTTTATAACTATTTTTAGTCATTATTTTAAAAGTAGTTTCGTTTTTTAAGAAATGAATGAAAGATATTGAATTTTGTGTGCAATAAAAAGCATATTCATTCATTCATTCACTCATTCTATAGCCAAACACAAAACTTATAAGTAATCTGAAAAGTCGAAACACTTGCGCGATATAAACGAAACTACCGCCATCTATTGGTAAAGATTGGATCTAATAGCAAAACTGAGTCCCGGAACAAAGTGAGGGCGGGCAACTACTAATAAATAAAAACGCGAAAAAGTGTTCGATTTTAGGCAACAGTTTATTCAATATTTTTTTATGTATGGTGCTAATATACGTTCCCTATCGTATTATGTTCTTCACGTGAAAAACACACAAGTAAGTATACGTGGTAAAATTATGGTAAGGCCAATAAGCTTATTTTCTGTGATGCGGTTTTCGGACCGCGGTCGGATCTGGCCCGCATGCGTTCACGTTTCGGGTTACACGCAGGCGACTTATTTAAGTACTTTATTTATTGTAAATAATGGCCCGCCCTCACTTCGTTCGAAAAGTAGTTGCTAATAGTTCCAACTTTTGCCGGTAGATGGCGCTGGGTGTCGATTACATCCCGCGAGTGTTTCGTCTTTTCGGGTTACATGAATGAATGAATGAATGAAGTAAGTCTTGTGGTTGTCTATATCATCGTCGTCATCATCACCGCCCATGGACATCTGCAACATCTGATGCATCACAAATGCGTTGCCGGATCTTTTAAGGATGGAATAATCCCTTTTCTAGAAGATCACTAGGTCGTATCTGCTCGGAAACACCGTCGTTGGCAGAAGTTTAAAAATATCGTTATAACTACGTTTCATGGTTGAATTGTCATGTTACAACTCTAGCGCTGGACTGGACAGCCCATTGTGTTGTTCCACCCGATCCTACCGCTTCTGAATACGAATGACTGCGTTTATTTAAGTACCTACTATTAGTGGACGCCCTAGCTCTGCTAGCGTGAAATTCGGTTTGCCACTAAAATATTATTTTTAAATATGTATGTAGGTACGTAGTTATATATGTTTTTCAAGTTGAACAGCTAAAATGAAGAGAAAGTATAAGCTTGCATTTTTTTTATGATATAGCTGGTAGACGAGCCGACGGATCACCTGATGGTAAGTGATTGCCGTCGACACCTGCAACACCAGTGGTGTCACAAGTGCGCTGCTTACCTTATAACCACCCTTCCCCTGGATTGGGCCTCCGGTTCCCCTTACTCATGCAGCGAAACACAGCGCATGCTTCACGCCAGTTTTCTGTGAGGACTCCGGTCGAGCCGGCTTATTCATGCCGAAATGTGGCTCTCCCACTGTTAACATATTTTGTATTCTGTCCTACTGCAGAATAAAGTCCTCCATCATAGAAATGTCATCTATGATTTTTAGCTGGTACACTTAACTACTTAAGTATTTGGCTGTCTTTGTCCATTTCATTACGGTGCGCCAGGCGTGGCGGTGTTGGTCGATTACTGCCATTGTACTTATCATTGTGCTCAATTTAATTGCTATTGGTAACCTCGTTCGTTATGTTTTGAGGTGTTTATGAAACAATTGATCCACCTTCAAATTTATTGCCTAGCAATTAAGGAAGCTGGGAGTGATTATTCTACCATTTTATCATCTTTTCTTAAGTTTAATTGACCATATTTTATTATATGTACTAGCCTTGCGCTTGCAGCATTACCCGCGTGGAGTAATTGATATCATAAAACGTTTTTCCATATAAAAAAAACCATTGTATTTATTTCAAATCCGCCCAATAGCTTTTAAATATAGGTATTTGTTATAGTATATCTACATCAAGCTTTTTCCCTTGCTTGTTTGGTAAAAGTAAAATATCAGCCTATACAATCCCACTGCAGAGCAATGGCCTTCATCACAGAAATCAAGTCATCTATGATTTTTACACTTAACTACTTAAGTATTTGGCTGTCTTTGTCCATTTCATTACGGTGCGCCAGGCGTGGCAGTGTTGGTCGATTACTGCCATTGTACTTATCATTGTGCTCAATTTAATTGCTATTGGTAACCTCGTTCGTTATGTTTTGAGGTGTTTATGAAACAATTGATCCACCTTCAAATTTATTGCTTAGCAATTAAGGAAGCTGGGAGTGATTATTCTACCATTTTATCATCTTTTCTTAAGTTTAATTGACCATATTTTATTATATGTACTAGCCTTGCGCTTGCAGCATTACCCGCGTGGAGTAATTGATTTGATATCATAAAACGTTTTCCGTATAAAAAAAACCATTGTATTTATTTCAAATCCTTCCAACAGCTTTTAAATGTATTTGTTATAGTATATCTACATCGAGCTTTTTCCCTTGCTTGTTTGGTAAAAGTAAAATATCAGCCTATATACAATCCCACTGCAGAGCAATGGCCTTCATCACAGAAATCAAGTCATCGCTACTATGATGGGATATTATGTAGACTTATACCTAATACACGGGTGCGTAGTGAAGATTGGTCACACAAAATCAAGCTATGTTCGCAAAATTCGAAACATACTATTTGGTCGACCTGGGAATCGAGCCTTGGACCCCGAGGTCATCACCCTTAGACAAACACGGCAGGGCTTGTTGGTATAGATAGATATTAGTTAACATTATAAAGACTAACGGGCGTTCTGTTATACAAAATCCTCTATTATGACGCCATTGATTTTTTACGTAAACGCCTGCAATATTTCAGTCTATTTCTGCGGCCCACACAAAGTTACTACGCAAAAACAAGCTGGAATAAAGGCATTTTACAAAACCCCTCTATACATCTATCTAGACCGAGTCTGTGCCTGACTGTCATTGTTCTTATTCAGCATCTACGCTGCTGTGCAGATGTCAAACTCAGCTATGTCCCTTTAATTAACATCTACAATAACGAGTATTTATTTGAACACTAATGTATTTACGACTTTCACACTTATAATTAGCCCATCGCTTGAGACACGTGTCATAACACCCAGGTTTTTGTTATTTAGTGAGCTAGATACAATGTTTTAGTAAGGTTGTAAAAACAGGGGTACCTCGGAGTAAATGCGAAAATTTTTAATAAGTATGTAAGTTATAGGAAATCAGAATCATAGTAATTAACAAATACAATAATTTAATGTTTGTTGATGAAACAGATAAGGTGTTGGTCTGGTGTTAGTGGTTCCTTCGTTGTTGCTGGTTTCGATAGCACAAAGGTAAATCTTAGTTTGGGACCAGGACATATGTGATGTTGTCTTAATTTGTTTATTTATTTACATATACAATAAAAAAATCCGTTCAGTAGTTTTGGCGTGAAAGAGTAACAGACAGACAGACAGACAGACAGACAGACAGAGTTACTTTAGCCATATAAGTGCTGTTACATGACTCGATCAACGATCGTATCTATTTTCGCTCGTGTAAAGAAAACAGTGAATTCTATTTACAGGGAAGAACAATGAAGTCTTCTTTCACTGTGTAGTTAAGACTTAAAACTGCACTGCACTGACTAGCTTTCTTTTTTATCTCTACAATTACTTAAAAGATTCCACAGTTGAAAAATTTTGCATATTTCCCGAGAGCCGAGAGAGTAGTAGAAAAACATACGTCCTATGACTTTCCGATCGGGCCATCAATCACTTTGTTTCGGAACATGCTATTTTTGTAGTGGTTCGAATCTTTGCCAATAGATGTCGTAGGGTGTCGATAACATCGTGCCAGGGTTTTTTCTTTACAAAGAAAACTTTAGACAAAGACGGTTTTCTACAGAAGTTATATCTTTATAAATACATAAAGATCATGTTCATCCGAGTGAATGTGCGTGAGTGATGTTGTCTGATTTTTATTTATACTTTAAGATAGTTCTGAACGGAACTCTTATAAAGCCTACCCAGCTGTATATCAGTTCCATAACGACATTTCCACGGCCGTGGCCTACATCTGTAAGCTGTAGCGCAGGAGTATCCTCTCGGCTAAAGCGTTGCATAACTTTATTTCCGTCGCAACACTCGACTGTAGCACGTGTATCCAATCGAGTTTGTAATGAACTGTACTCGGCTTAAGGCGATGAGTAGGGCCCTAGCGATGTCCATTCAATTAAATACTTGGATGCATTTAAAAAATCGTAGCTCCAGCCTCTCGGTTAACATAGCATAGGTAAGTATAATTATTTTACTGAGGGAAAATCTTATTCCCAAGAGAAATTCAATGAAAGTTTTTTTTTGCTTCTGAAAAGAAAATAATCATTGTTTTTACAGTTAATTCATAACCTTATAAACCAATACTTCCTACTTATTTAGGTGTCCATGGTTGGCAATCGCTTACCATTAGGTAATCCGTCTGCTGGTCCGCCACCTATCACATAAAAAAAACCTAATAAACCATGGATAACACCACGGGGTATGACTAGGTAAACCCCTTTTTACGAAAACACTGTAAGCGCGTATGAATGCGTGCGTGCGTAGCCTGTTTTTATCGCAATGTAGCCAGCCATCCTTATGTGTTTACCTAATTATTTGTGCCGTAACCTTACCACATGTTAACTATTTATAGGCTGATATTTACACGACCGTGGCCTTTATCCTTAAAGTGCCCGGAATACTATAACCTATCCCCTCGGCGTTAAAGCGGCTGCATAATAATGTTATTCCTAGAAATGTGGTAGTAAACGTAACATATTTACACTGTAAATGTATACAGAGTTACTTTAGCCATATAAGTGCTGTTACATGACTCGATCAACGATCGTATCTATTTTCGCTCGTGTAAAGAAAACAGTGAATTCTATTTACAGGGAAGAACAATGAAGTCTTCTTTCACTGTGTAGTTAAGACTTAAAACTGCACTGCACTGACTAGCTTTCTTTTTTATCTCTACAATTACTTAAAAGATTCCACAGTTGAAAAATTTTGCATATTTCCCGAGAGCCGAGAGAGTAGTAGAAAAACATACGTCCTATGACTTTCCGATCGGGCCATCAATCACTTTGTTTCGGAACATGCTATTTTTGTAGTGGTTCGAATCTTTGCCAATAGATGTCGTAGGGTGTCGATAACATCGTGCCAGGGTTTTTTCTTTACAAAGAAGACTTTAGACGAAGACGGTTTTCTACAGAAGTTATATCTTTATAAATACGAAAGTTTGTAAGGATGTATGGATGTATGGATGTTTGTTACTCTTTCACGTAAAAACTACTGAATGGATTTGAATGAAACTTTACCACAATATAGCTTATACATCAGAATAACACATAGGCTACAATTTATAAAAATATATTGTGTGGATTGTCCAAAATATGACGGTAAGTGTCAAAAATTAACTCCACGCGTTCGAAGTCGCGGGCGGCCGCTAGTCAAGTCATATTCGCTACTATGATGGGATATTAGACTTATACCTAATACACGGTGAAGATTGGTCACACAAAACCAAGCTATGTTCGAAAAATTCGAAACATACTATTTGGTCGACCTGGGAATCGAGCCTTGGACCCCGAGGTCATCACCCTTAGACAAACAGGGCAGGGCTTGTTGGTATAGATAAATATTAGTTAACATTATAAAGACTAACGGTCGTTCTGTTATACAAAATCCTCTATTATGACGCCATTGATTTTTTTACGTAAACGCTGCAATATTTCAAGTCTATTTCTGCGGCCCACAAAAGTTAACTTATACGACAAAAACAAGCTGAAATAAAGGCATTTTACAAAACCCCTCTATACATTATGTAGGTCTGTGCCTGACTGTCATTGTTCTTATTCAGCATCTACGCTGCTGTGCAGATGTCAAACTCAGCTATGTCCATTTAATTAACATCTCCTACATAAACGCAAGTATTTGAACACTAATGTCCTTTACGACTTTCACACTTATTAGCCCATCGCTTAAGGCAGGTCTCGTGTCGTATCACCCAGATTTCTTTTTATTCAGTGAGCTAGGTACAATGTTTTACTTAGGCTGTTAATAATGCCTCGGAGTTAGTTAGCTAATTTTTATTTGTATGGGAAACAAACAATATTTTAATACATACAACAAAAATTATTTCAAACTAGCGGCCGCCCGCGACTTCGTCCGCGTCCCCCTTTTAACCCCTTACAACCCCCTTTTCGCAATAAAAAGTAGCCTATGTCCTTTCTCAGGGTCTAGATCATCTGTATACCAAATTTCATTTAAATCCGTTCAGTAGTTTTGGCGTGAAAGAGTAACAGACAGACAGACAGAGTTACTTTCGCATTTATGATATTAGTATGGATAACTATCACATTCATCAAAGAAGTTTCCACATAAAATTATTATTAACAAACATATTTTGGGGAAAAGGGGGTTTAAGTTTGGCACCGCACTTGTGTCTCCACTGGTAGGTATTGCAGGTGTCTATGGCCGCCCATCACTTCATACCATCAGGTAATCCGTCTGCTGGTCTGCCATCTATCACATAAAAAAAATCTTATAAACCGTGGATAACACCACGGGGTATGACTAGGTAAACCCCTTTTTACGAAAACACAGTAAGCGCGTATGAATGCGAGCGTGCGTAGCCTGTTTTTATCGCAATGTAGCCAGCCATCCTTATGTGTTTACCTAATTATTTCGTGCCGTAACCTTACCACATGTTAACTATTAATAGGCTGATATTTACACGACCGTGGCCTTTATCCTTAAAGTGCCCGGAATACTATAACCTATCCCCTCGGCGTTAAAGCGGCTGCATAATAATGTTATTCCTAGAAATGTGGTAGTAAACGTACCATATTTACACTGTAAATGTATACAGATAGTTACTTTAGCCATAAGTGCTGTTACATGACTCGATCAACGATCATACATCTATTTTCGCTCGTGTAAAGAAAACAGTGAATTCTATTTACAGGGAAGAACAATGAAGTCTTCTTTCACTGTGTAGTTAAGACTTAAAACTGCACTGCACTGACTAGCTTTCTTTTTTATCTCTACAAATACTTAAAAAGATTCCACAGTTGAAAAATTTTGCATATTTCCCGAGAGCCGAGAGAGTAGTAGAAAAACATACGTCCTATGACTTTCCGATCGGGCCATCAATCACTTTGTTTCGGAACATGCTATTTTTGTAGTGGTTCGAATCTTTGCCAGTAGATGTCGTAGGGTGTCGATAACATCGTGCCAGGGTTTTTTCTTTACAAAGAAGTTTAGACGAAGACGGTTTTCTACAGAAGTTATATCTTTATAAATACTTATAGATCATGTACATCCGAGTGAATGTGCCTGTGTGATGTTGTCTGATTTATATTTATACTTTAAGATAGTTCTAAACGGAACTCTTATACAGCCTACCCAGCTGTATATCAGTTCCATAACGACATTTCCACGGCCGTGGCCTACATCTGTAAGCTGTAGCGCAGGAGTATCCTCTCGGCTAAAGCGTTGCATAACTTTATTTCCGTCGCAACACTCGACTGTAGCACGTGTATCCAATCGAGTTTGTAATGAACTGTACCCGGCTTGAGGCGATGAGTAGGGCCCTGGCGATGTCCATTCAATTAAATACTTGGATGCATTTTAAAAAAATCGTAGCTTCCAGCCTCTCGGTTAACACTAATACTTTTTATCGAAGAATTTTCTATTGATTGAACTAGGACTTACTTTTGCTATTAGTTCATTTATAAAGAGACTAGTGGTCCGCCTTCACTTCGTTTCGGGACTCAGTTTTGCTATTAGTTTCAATCATTGCCAATAGATAGCGCTGGATGTTGATTACATCGCGCAAGCGTTTCGTCTTTTCGGGTTGCATATAATCATTGTAGTAGTGTATAGAAATTTATCTATACTAATTTCAAAGATAAAAACAACAAGGCAAACATCTAGACAACAACAAGGCTTATGTAACCCGACAAGACGAAACACTGGCGCGATGTAATCGACACCCAGCGCCATCTATTTTGAAACTAATAGCTTAACTACCTAAGTCCCGAAGCGAAGTGAAGGCGGACGACTAGTCTCTTTATAAATGGTAATTTGATCAATGAGATTGTATAATGTAAAATAATAAATTCATAAAAAGTTACACTTTAATTTTTAAATCTAAAATCATCTTCGAAATCTCGAATATACAGCTGCAGTTGTTTGATTTTATACCAATACTATTCTTTAAACAAAGTTCAACGCCCCATCTAAAACACGGTCCATGTTTTCAATTTTTAAAATGGATCTGTCCATTGAACTTTAGTGCAAATCAATATACTAAAGTACATAATAAAACGATGCATTTCTCTTGTGGTCTGCAGAGCGTCGACCCGACTCCCCGATCCTCACGTAGAGGTCGCGACCCACGCCAACAACTTGTCACGTTCAACTAGACGAATTTATGATTATACCGATAGCAAATTGTGGTTGATTTATGAAAAAAGTTAAGGTGTTTTGTTATTTAAATATTCTTTTTTAAAAACCGATGACCGTCAGCTGTAAAGTCTGGGCAACATCTTGTATCAAGGGAAACGGACACAGACTGTGATTTCACGTTCCTCTCAGGCGGACTGCGATGATACTGCATCCATAAGTATCAGCCTATATACTGTCCTACTGCAGGGAAAAGGCTTCCATCATAGAAATTAAGTCATCGCTACTATGATGGTATTAAGTTTAATCACCACGCTGGCCTAATGGGTCACTGGGTAATGATCACTGATCACAAACCCGATCGATACTTCGAATAACCTACCTACTTATCACCATGGCCATATCTTCTATACTATTTATAAAGAGATAACTTCTCTAGGTAACGACAAGGCTTATAGGTAATCCGAAAACACGAAACGCTTGCGCGATGTAATTGGACACAGCGCCATCTATTGGTTTATTTCTGAATTACGGTCCCGAAGCGAAGTGAGGGCGGGCCACTAGTTATTTATAAAGGCTTAATAACGAGGAAGGTACTCATTTAAGTTCAGCAAATAAATTATATTCAATCTTCGAATTCCGAATACGTCTAAAAATTTCCTTATTCACACATCTTAAAATGAATTCACACAGCTTCTCTTACATTGACCTGTCTTCCGAAATTCACCAAATTTGTTTTTGTCACAAAATCTTCAAAGTCTAACGTTCGATCAGTTTAACGTTGCAGATTGATGACCTAAGCCAGACGCGGTCTCAACTGTGGCCGTTCACTTCACATTATCAGAATTTATCGTCGCAGCAATGCTAATCGACCCGACGTTTAAGGGCAGCAACGTAGACAATGTAGACGTGTACACAAACAAGCGCCGGGGACAAAAAACTACAGGGATCTTAAAGCAAAGACATAGGTCATTCATCTATACCATTTATAAAGAGATAACTTTTATAGTAAACCACAAGATTTATTATGTAACTCGAACACACCAAACACTGGCGCGATGTAATCGACACTCAGAGCCATCTATTGGCAAAGATTCGAACTACTACGAAAATAGCAAAACTATGTCCGGAAACAAAGTGAGGGCGGGCCACTACTTCAAAATAAATTATAGGAAGGTACCGTATTTGGGCAACATTAGATGTGAAAAAATCATTGAGTGGCAATCCGAATTTCACGCGAGCTATGCTTCGAGCGTTCACTGATTTCCTATAAATTGATAGCTTGAACGTAAATCAATCGATTAACGATCAACATCCAAGCATTGTATTATAATTAGTACATACTGCGAAATCTAATTGGCCCCCGTGTCACAGCCCTGCTGCACTAGTCCACTCCACCCCTAGCTTAGTATTGCGCTATAGTATGAATACTTTGAATGGCTCTCGTTACAATTAAGATAACAGTGTTTCTATTCAATTGACCGTTGTGGATGCATTTGGACGGTTTAAGTTGATTACACTGTGATCATGTATCGTGTATTTTCCTAATTATTAAAACTAAGTACCGCTAGAGTTGGAATTTAGTTAATACGCTACATGACTAGAGAGCGAGAGTACATAATAATTAAGTATGTGGATAAACTCGTAAATAATTTGTAAGTAGGTAGTAAAAAACAGGAAAGACGAGAACTATGCTCGATGGCTTACCAAGAAGCATTTGCCAAAATTCGTCTAAGGGCATGGACTACCTATAATTTTATCTCTAGCTAAGGACTTTGATAGTTCAGTTCACAGAGCAATTTACCCGGTTGGCAAAAGCTCACAAGTTTTCGTCCTACTCGAAGACTGAGCAAAGATGCTTAAACGAAACATTTAAAAATACGAATGATGTTGTATCGATGGTGACTTTGTATGAGCAACAAAACTTGAAAGAATGAGAATATTATAGAAAATAATTTTAATTAGTATCAAGTGATGCTGTATGCTCATTGCAGTTCTAATTCAAACCTTTAATATTATAAGTAAGTAAGTAATCTCTACAGACTATAGTTTCAGTATTAAAATTATAGAATTGTAAAGTAACTAGACTGCAAATGCCAGAAATAACAGTGTTCGTACATCAAACACGACTCATCGCATCTCCACGATCACGAGCGATTTGCTGCAGTAGATTAATAGCTTTTGCGAATATGTTCTATATGAAAACATACTGAAGGTTGAATCACAATATAAGATAGCAGGTATACAAAATGTAAATATATACAGAGCTGCCTACATTGCGATAAAAACAGGCTACGCAAACATTATGCACGCTTACAGTGGTTTCGCCGTGTTTCGCCGTCAATGACAGACAAACGTGAGGACGAGACGCGATACGATATACTGATAATTTAATTACAACGTACTCTTCGATTTCAAGATCAGCTTGAGCCATCCTTCAGTGTGTAATTATTATGTGGCTGGGATCAAGATATACCTATTTAAGACCTTTATTCACTTGGTAACCTTACAAAGTTACACTAAAGGGCATTTTCATTGGTCGATAAATTGGTCATTAGCCTGAATGTGAGCCTCCCCGCTCCTCCCTGTCGGATGGACGCTATGGCATGGCAATTTTTGTCCACCACCCGCATCTGGCGCTTACGCATAATATGGTATGACTGCTATACGGCTTAGCGTCTATTCTGTATGTTTGGGAACCTCTGGTCTACTATTTTCATCCATATTGCTGATTTTAGTTTGACTTGAATATTTCATAAGTTAAGTAAGAGAAACAAGAGTTCAAAGACCTCACGATAAAAGCAGGTAAAATGCAAAATACAGTTTCTTTATTTTTATCTGTATTATAGTCTCCTGTGGTATGTACTTACCAGTAAGTATTAGCTTGTTTTAAGTGCTTTGCATAGAAAAGTATTAGTATTAGCCGATTATTGCCAGCTGTCCCCTCTGGCAACTGGTTTTTTTTTCCCCATTTGTCACCGGGGTGACAATTTTCCCCCTTCAGACCCATATCAGAGGGGCAAATGATACTTTTTTTCCCAGTTGTCACCACATGACTCCGAGGGGGTGACAATTGCTACATTTTTTTTCCAGTTGTTCCCTCAGACCAGTTTTGAGCAAGGATCTTCCCTATTTTCTACGAAATTGAACAACCAAATGCGCATGCGGTCAGTATGACAACTATCTATTCAGGACGCCGTAAAGCCCGGTTTCAGGGTTGTTACAACCCGGTAGTACTACGTTTGGGGCCATACTATTTGGAAGAAGTGGAAGGTCTATCATGCCACAGCCCTTATCATCGTGGGCAGGGTTTTTCCGTACAACGGCAGCCCTACACACGAGATTATAATTAAAAACATGGCCGTTTACGAGTATCCTTGATGAATGTGCGCTTCCATGCCCGGGATTATGTAACCAACGGGGCGGACCGACAGATAATAATTTAATATTTAAATACCTAGCCGTGTTAAAGGTTACCAGAACCTAATACCTTTTTTTTGCTGTCGCTGGGGAATGCCTCCTTATGCATACCCTTCTGCCGAAAGGCAGGCGGTTTATGTCAGGCTCTCCTCTGGTTGGTAGCCGGAGGTATACCGACTAAACCCCAGCGACGCTCCCTCATCGGCAGAGTGGTGAAGGGACGCGAGTATGAGTTGAAGAACCTTACTTCATGTAGGGACGTGAACCAGGAAAACCCAATTACCTACTCGGTTATGTGTTCAAAATGTTCATAAGGTGCAGGTTTCCTTCCTCACGATGTTTTCACTAATACTCGTAGATTTGTTAAATCCAGATGTGAGGGAACCAATTTGGACCTAAAAACCTTGTCTATTTTAACCTCCTCCTCTTTTCAATGAGTATGGTTCCAGAAAACCAGTGTCATTGCAATCTTGTGAGAGATCAGCTGAATGGAAACCATTTTGGTACGTCACGGAAACTGTCTCACTTGTTTTATAGCTTAAGTATTATATTTTATTTGTGTTTGTGTTAAATCAAGATTTTTTATTTTACCTATTTAATTCTATAAGCTAACAGCGCTCTCTAAGTTTTAATATATCAGATTAGATGAACGTATTGCTTTACGTAGTAGATTAAGATAACTTTTAATCTCTAATTTTATAGATGTAGAAGAAATAGTTGCTACTAAAATATTACTCCGTTAAAATAAATCTACCTTTCATTTTCCACATTTCTCTTAGCGCAAAATATTCTTAAAAAAAGCTGGGACATATTCACATTATCAAGATTGTAAGAGAAAATAGCGTAGTCATAGTAGATAAGTGCCTCCTATGCTCAAATCCCTTTGGTCGTTTCGTATCGATTCGGCGATTTTCAGTAGATACAGTTTCACCTGATACAGATCTTTCTAGATGCAGTGAACGTAAAAAACCTAAGTAGTTTTTTTAATAAATCCACACAACATCTCATACATTGTCCTGACTCCGTACTTAGTAGCGTAAGCACTTGTGTCACAGATATCAGACAACAGAGGATTCACAAATTTATACACACAACGAACCCAAGACCTTTGGCGTATGAGGCAGGGTCTCTACCAAATGCGCCATCGGATCAGTCAAGTAAACTATTGGTAGTTATTTCAAAAATCGACAAAGATGTAGGTACAGCTATTTATTTATGCTCTTAATGTATTTTTATGTGGCAGATGAACCGACGGATCACCTAATGGTATCGCTTGCGGCCACCATGGAGGCCCGCAATACCTTGCGGAGTCACAAGTGCGCTGCTAACCTTTTCTCCTTTTACCCGAATTGAATCTCCGGTACCTTCACTCACTCGGCCAAACACAAAGCAGATTTCGTGAGAATAAAGTAAAAATTTAGTTCTAATAATTTCTTCCAGCCGATAACTAGTTACTAGAGTATACAAGGGCATTAAGGCATACTTGTATTATAGTGCGAGTGTGTACCCAAGCACCATAGCGCTCTTTATTTTATTTACCATCATCTTCCGATAAAATACTAAGTAATGTAGTGGTAACACAGTTGGAAAACCATCGGGTGCAAAACAAACAATTTGACGTGCTTCTTTGTATCTCAAAACAGAAGGTACCAAACCACCAACTTGCACTCTCCGAGCTGACAGTGAAAACTTTCTTGTCTGATTTATACCTACCTGAGTTTTTGGGTAAAAATTTGCCCGATCCGGGACACTAAACAGGGACCCACGAAGCCGTCTTGTTAAACTATGACTGTTGAGGATTGACTGCTAGACCTGTTTAGCCATTACATTATATCAGGTTTTATTGGCAACACCAACGAGGACTAAGTCCAACGTCAATAACGACCTAACCGGCCAAACTGAAGCAGTCAGGAAAGTATAATAAATACAAAATACCTACATTGGAATATAACGAATTTTCATTCGCAAAAACCCGCATTCTTATTGAATACCTCAATGTTGAATACCAATGAAATGAAACCTTTTTCAAAGTGTATTCTCCTGTTGAATATCTTTTCAATTACCAATATTACATCAACAAAAACAGTCATAACAAAAGATTCCTTTGCTAACATTATTTTTAATGATCGACGTAACGAAATAAGCTTATAAAGGCTTTAGGTACATGACGTAACTAAAATTAAGGTAGATAGGTACTAATATTATCTAGGTATAATGTAAATTTCATGAAACCACAAACCACTACATTAAGTTAGATACTTCAAAGGGATTTTCCTCCTCAAAGATCCTCTGAATTAGGTAACGGGCGGTATCAAGGATTAGTTCGTTTTTATGTAAAAAAAACTATTACTTATATAGTTGCGTTATTAAAATGTCACATTAATGTTATGATTTCCACGACAGCATTAATTTTATTCACCATTTTATCGTAGAGACTGGAAGGCATGCTACGTAGTTCTTAAAATAACATTGTTAGTTTTATATCAACGTTTATCAGTTCGGATTTGGAATGTTCTTTGTTTGCAATCATTTAATCAAAATATAATAAAATACGGAACAATATTTAATACCAACCTAGGTACTTTGAAATCATTTGATCGCCATATAAAACAAGACTAATGTATTTTAATTGAAAAACGAACATAGGTAAGTATATCCTACCTTTGTTGTCCTCAGTCGTGACTTGTGAGTTGTTACCTAACCGAAGGTCCCAGCTCGTATTGACTCTCAGAATTATAACGACCCTTAACTTTTGATGGCGTTTTTGACCGGTGTGCCCTGCGATAATGTATTCAATGGCCCTCTCAAAACATTTTATGAAATTTGTTACTTTTGTCAGCTCTTCTGGCGAGTTATACAATCGCCAGGTAACAGGCTTAAACACAAACTAACCCTTGCAAATGAGATGTTTTGGTCTGAACATTAAACATAGGTCGTTGTTCATCATTTTAATAAAAAAACGATTACTTACAATTCAAAATTATGATTACAACTTCCACGTACATATGCGTAACTGTAATTAAGTTAAATTGTCCTTTCAAATGTTGGCCAGATAGTTTATAACCAAATACGGACCTAAACAAACATTGGAGCTTCTACCCGCTAAATGGGATAGACTCTCTGAGACTTGGTCACTTACGTCACAACAAGGATAACGTTATATAATGGCATTTTGTCCTGGGACCCCTAGATGTCTAATAATAGTCTACGTAACAGCCACACTGCCCCAATTTGGGCAATCAAGTATTAAGACTATAAAAAGGCTGAACCAATTATCTTCATCACTTACCTTATCATCAAAATACTTCACCGAATTTAAATTTAAATGTTTAAGGCGATATTATTATTAGTTTAAGACTGATAATGATAAAACACATATATTTAATAACTTATCGATTCAGTGCCCGCATAGCATTTACGTAACGCGAAAAATCACAAATGTATACAAACTGTGCTCCCCACATAAACAGCGTGTACCGGGGCACGCTGAGAATAGCTCACGTTGCAATTGCGATCATGTGTTCTAATGGTGGCCATGTTCCATGGGACTGACATCAGCATCGCGAATGAGCGAGGGATGAAAACAATAAGTATCAAAATTCAATGTTAGAGGAATGGCTTACGTTTTAAACTTGGAACGTTTTTTGTTTTTTTGGTGTTGGTTTTTGTTTTTGTTGGTGGTCAGCGTTCACGAGGCGCGGTGGCGTGTCGCGCGGGCGGCAGGTTCCGCCGCGACTGGGCGGGCGGCGGTCTGCGCCGGGCGGGCGGCTGCGCGCTGCGCGTGGCGCAATGGTTGCCGAGGGGACGCCGGATCCAATCGGCCACGTGAACGCTGACAGTACACTTGATCGTTACTTTTATCGACGCTATCCTTGTTTAGAATGCTTTATGGTTTTTGAATGTTTCTTAAAAAAAAGGTTTCAATTTTTTTTTATTCAGCCAGTATATTTATCTAAGTAGATACGTACAGCCACACATCAAAGTATACAAAACTGTCAAATTTCTTTATTGGATTGTCATCTTACTGTCAAATACGTTAGGTTCAATATCAATTGAGAAAATTTGATTATGGTAACCTGATGTGTGGCTGTCTGTACTCAAAAAGGGCATAGAGATCTTAATCCAGATTTATCTCTCTTATCATTTCGTGTAATTCCCGGTTGCGTCCAAAGCTGTCATTTTGGAGCCCGAAGTAAGCTTAGACTATGATTCAGAATTTTGGGAGTCTGGTAATTACAATGAAGCGACTTCCCTCTGAACTTCGTAACCCAGCGTTTCCCAATAGCCGGGTCGCGACCCGGTGCCGGGCCACCAAAACGAAATAACCGGGTCGCGACATTGTCGTCATATTTTAAAAACATGAGTACGGAATCAGCTTGAGTTTGAAAGTAGGTACTGAGTGGGTCACGAAGGGTCAATGTGAAAATTACCGGGTCATGGCATAACAAAGTTTGGGAAACACTGTCGTAACCCATTAATAGGTTCCGAGACCAAATCAATCATGGTTACACGTTTCAGAAACTATCCGAAACGTGCAGGTTTCCTCGCTATGTTTTCACTCACCGCCGAGCTAATGGTAGAGATAAGTAGGTATAGATTTGAAAAATCCTATAGGCAGTACGTGCTCGGATTCTAATGTTTTTATCCGGTACCCTCACTCACTCGATGAAACACAGCGCAGGCCGGCGAGGCTACACGCCGGTCTTCTGTGAGGCCGTGGTATCACTGCGGTCGACCCGGCCCATTCATGCCGAAGCGTGACTCTCCCTTTTTTTTATGTGATAGGTAGCAGGCGAGCAGGTGGATCACCTGATGGTAAGCAATTGCCGCCGCCCATGGACACTTGCAACACCAGTGGAGTTACAAGTACGCTGCCAACCTTTTATCCCCTTCCCCCCCGAGTGGGCCTCCGGTACCCTCACTCACTCGGCGAAACACAGCACAGGGGCTGCTTCACGCCGGTTTTCTGTGAGGCAGCGGTATCACTCCGGTCAAGCCGGCCCATTCATGCCGAAGCGTGGCTCTCCCACAGTTACTCTCTTCTCCTCCCACAGTCTCTCTACTCTCTTCTCCCACAGTCCCTCGGTTCGGCAACCAAAGAATCCACTAGCTACACAACCAACCTACGCATTAAACAACATCGATGGAGCGAAAATGGTTTGTTCAATAAACGCAGTGCAAGGAGCTCGTTTGCTAATTGAATAGGACCCAATTAACTTCTGCCTCCTACAAACTTTGCCGTAAACAGCGCTCGTTTACCCGCCTTCACTGGCTTCAATTGGGAACCGGCGTTTTGCTTATTACGACAAATTTAACATGTAAAGTGTAATTAAGAAGTTATGTAACTCGAAAAAAAAACTCTTAGGGCCTCGTTCACCACCTCTGAGTAAAGTGTCAAGTAATTTACCTACTGGTCTTTGTATTGAATAGTAAAGTAAAAGTAAAGTATCAGCCTATATACTGTCCCACTGCAGGGCAAAGGCCTCCATCATAGAAATCAAGTTATCGCTACTATGATGGGATTAGGCTTAATCACCACGCTTGCCTAATGCGGATTGGTGATCACAAACCCGAGCTATGTCCGAAAAATTCGAAAAATTCTATTGCTCGACCCGGGAATCAAACCCGGGACGTCGATATCACGGCCCGGTACTTAAACCACTAGACCAACAGGGCGTGTATTGAATGAATTATTTAAATTGTTAACTAGGTCGCGGACCAGGGGCCAATTTTCTCCGAACCCACTATAATTGACAGTAAATTACTTGACACTTTACTCAGAGGTGGCGAACGAGGCCCAGCTAATTTAGTGGACGAGTATTTCGATCACCATAAAAGCCAACATACATTTATCTGATTCCAAAGAACCGCCAGCGCTGTGTTTCACCGAGAGAGAGTGAGGGTACCGGAGACCCAATCGAGGGTAAGGGGGATTAAAGATTGGTTTGGGATTAAAGGTCAATGGATTGAAGTTATTAAAATTGAGTACAAGATTCCACTCAAACATATAGGTACTTCATATATTGCAAGTTAAATAATAGCTTTTACAATCAAAATAACCAATTTTTTATGCTCAAATGCGTCATTGAGTTACATTACTTTACAGTTTTTGGCATGTTTGTGGACTAAGAATAATGCAGTGTAGGTACGTACAGACACACATCAATGTATACAAAACTGTCAAATGTCTTCAATGGATTGTCATCTTACTGTCAAACACATTAAGTTGAAAATCAATTGAGGAAATTTGACAGGTTGTGGTAACCTGATGTGTGGCTGTCTGTACTATAACGTTGTAAGGCCCAGACAGCAGACACAATAGAAAATTTTTTTTTTTGCCTCGTATGAGGCTTTTGGGTCTTACGACGTTAATCTATAATCTACAGGTACCTATACCTACCTACTTTAAAATGTAAGAGCATCCTTATTAATATTAATTGTCCAAAACTGACTTTCTATAACCGATTCTCACCTTTCTATTTACCCATGTACGGGATAGTCCTAACTATGATTCAATATCATGAGATAGGTACAGTCAAGTTCAAAAATATGTATACATTTTAGGACCTTGTCACAATACATATTTATAGGAAAGTGGAAGTCGTTTTCTTATACATATGTACTGTGACAAGGTCCTAAAGTGTATACATATTTTTGAACTCGACTGTACCTTATCATGGTAACTCAATAAAGATTTTTTTTTCAACTGTATGTAAAAAGGACTATGTTTGTAACACCAACGCTAAGGAAAAAACGTGAGGAAATCTTAGTTGCGACATTCACGTTTTCTGTAATTTTTCGCCCACCGAAACTTCGGAATCACGCATTTTGTGATTTAACTTCCCAAGTCGGCTATAATGGCCGGCGGAGTTTGTACAGAGCGCGATATTTCGAGGCAGTTGCGAAACGTCAGGAAGTCAATTGTTTCGCGATTATCCGCAACTATCATGGTGACATTTAGGAGAACTAACGACCATGGCTCACCAGCAGTGCGATCAGAGTCGGCCGGCGCGCGCGCATGTCCACAATACACCATTAAGCGTCCGATTAATACATTATATGACATAAAAATCAAACATGGTAGGGGTTTTATTCATCGTGACAGTCCCACAGAAAGAATACGAGACGGAGTTACGGGAAAAGGGAAACTCAACGAAAATTGCTTTGGAAAAGGAAAATCACAAAAAGAGGACCAAATTAAAAGAAGAATTGAAGAAACACAGTCGATTTCGAAGCACGAAATCTTCTATCGAGTCTTACGCTACAGACGATGATAGCAGTATCGTCATATCTAAATGTGAATCCACTGATTGTTTACATTCAAATTCAAACAGCAGCGAAGGTTTATGCAAGTCTAAAAGTGAGAACATGCTAAACGAAGAATACAATGACGGGTATATGAAGTCCCCGTGGGAGGAAATGAAGCAAGTTATGAAGGCAAAAAGGAATAAAGTGAATATAACAAGACCTGTGCGCGGAGTGGATATCTTGGGAGCCTTTCACTGGGATACGCCGCTTGAAACTGTAAGTACGAGTACTTGTAAACTTGCCGAAAAGGGATCAAGTTTTGCGCTGGGACTACCTGGGCAATTTTTGGAGTTTTTAGAGGTACCTTGAGGTTATTTATGAGTGCGTACAGACACGTCAAGTTATCCCTCCGATGTGCAAAAATATCACTTGTATCTCAGTTATAAGGACGGTCCATTAAGGGTAACTTCATGTGTCGCTGTGCGTACTTTTTCGATTCTATTGAAAGTAAGGATCAGTTAAACCCTCCAAATGTAACATCACATTTAAACGTAGGTACTGTAAATTCAGTTAATGAACGTGGACTTGCCTAATATTGACATTTATTTATTATAAACTACGTTTGATACGAATCCTGATTTTGTTACAAAGGGTGTTCATAACACTGTACATGTCTATGCAGATAGATTGGCCCCATAAACTCGACAAAAATTAATTTCGCCGCTACCGACAGAGCAAACTTTCCCTAATTTTGCATATTACTAAACTCACAAGTAACTTTGTTAACTTTGTTCGGTAAATATATTAGATTATAACAGGCATCTTTATAGGGACCTTATCTAATAGAAAGTTGTGTTATTTAGGTAGGTAACTCACACCACACCACATAATATCTAAAAGTAAGACGTAAAAGTATTAATAATTGTACGCGAAAGGGTTGACATTCGATTACGCGCTCACCTTAAAACTTCGCGCCCTGTTCGTATCCGAATTTAGTTTATATCTCCCCGCCAGGACTCCTTGCCAAAGTTTCCGCCCGACGCCCGGATAGAGGGCGCCAGCCGCTAGCCAGTCCGCCTATGGCCGCGACGCGCGCGTTTTTACTGTCCGTGCATTTATTGTATTTCTAATCGTTTATTCTTCTATTTTTGTATGTATTGTTTTTGTTTTATTATATTGCTCGTATTCTAAACCGTGCCTAAGAACTTATTTCGCCCTGAGAGACCCTACACCTACACACTTCTACAGTGACGCCCAACTCGCGGGGCACGGTTTACACAAACGTAGCGAGCAGTGAGATCGGCCAAAACCGAAAGTGAAACTGCATGGACTGCATCAAATATCGTGCACTGCAACCCCGTGCAACCATCTACGTAACGTTTTCCGGGGAAAATCAGTGCACAGTGGAGAAATCTTAAAGAACATCACACACGGGCGAGTCCATTTTTCCCGCGCGTCGCCGACTCAATACTACCTACGCGCCTGTCTGCAGACAAATTACCACCTTCGACATCACCTGTGCTGTTCGGTGAGAGACAGAGGAAGTTGTACCTGTCACCATGCCACCGAAACTAAGATCCAGAAGAGATGATCGAGCTGGGTCGGAGGTCTGACACGGACACAGACGTCGACGCGAATGCAACGGTGGTCGGAGCACCATCTTCACCCACCGTCACTATGTCGGAGCAGATGCTACAGACGCTCATCTCCAACATCACCCGGAGTCAAGTGGAGGCGAACCGGTTACTGGTTGAGAGCATCCTGTCCGGTAACCAACATTTCGCCACTCCATCTCCGCGACTCGACACGCCGAGCCACCATCAGCGCGCGGGCAACTTCGCCAAGTGCACAGCGCGCTTCGACGGGAGGAGCAAGGACGCCGACGAGCTCGAGGCCTTCATCGACGCGATCGAGGTGTACCGCGAGTGCACCAACGTGAGCGAGGAGCACGCGCTGCGAGGCCTGCCCATGCTGCTGGTGGGCGACGCCGCCGTCTGGTGGCAGGGCGTCAAGTCGACGGTGTCGTCGTGGTCCGACGCCCTGCACCGGCTACGAGGAATGTACGGGGTGCCGAGACCCGCGTACAAAATCTTCCGCGACGTATTCGCATTAGACCAAGGACACGAGCGTGCGGATGTGTTTGTGTCAAAAGTGCGCGCAATGTTATCGAAGTTACCGTATGTAGTGCCCGAGGAAATGAAACTCGATATCGTTTACGGGTTATTAGACCGTAGGATAAGGAAGCGAGTGCCTCGCGATGCCGTGGACGGACTGGAGGTTCTTATGACGAAGGTCAGGTTGGTAGAGGAGTCTTTGGCGGAGGTGAGTAACATTAGTAATACGAACCGCGCGAATCCTTTCGATTACCGTTTGACCGCGGATCCGAGTGTTAACCCTTTGCGTTCCCATAACCGTTCAACCAGTCATAATGTTAACCCGTCCGCTGCGCCTTTTGATAATAATACAAGATCGCTAAAATCTCGCGATAGAATTTTTGTTAAACCGAATACTGTGGTTGAGGTCAATGACCCGCACAGTTTGTTTACAAAACCTACTGATAGTGCGGGGCAACAACGCGTTCGACCTAAGTGTGTCTATTGTAAACTTTTCGGTCACACAGTGGACAACTGTCATAGAAAGTCAAATAAAGTCGACAGTAGTACTAATGCCGCAGGTAGTGATGCCGAGGTGCGATGTTGCGGATGTGGTCAGCTGGGAGTAGTGCGGTCGAAATGCAGTAATTGCAGGGTCGAACCTAGTAGCGGTCACAAACCGGAATTTAGTTCTGCGCAGGTTGTAGATAATGATGACACGCGACCCATGGTCAATATCGGGGTCGCAGGTCGTAAGGGTGTGGCCATACTCGACACCGGCGCGACACATTCCATCGCAGGCCCTTCGCTGTATAAGCTTTTAGTTGATGCAGGCGTTAATTTTAGAGAATGTTTACGTACCGTGGGACTCGCTGATGGTACACAGCAGCCACGGACAACCCTCGAATGCGACACCGATGTCTTATTACATGGACGTGTGATACCTACCACGTTCATGGTGTTCCCGGATGCGCAGACGAGGACCTTGCTTGGTAGGGACTTCATCACTCGAGCTGGTATCCTGCTGGACTTACCGCAGAATAGCTGGTGCTTCAGCGCTCAACCACATACCTGGCACCCGTTCATCACCAGCTCCGAGCTACCCACTTCCAGCAAGACGGGTTTGGCACCTATAGAGGTGACAGGCTTGAGGATCATTGAAGATGAGAGCACGAACCTGAGGACCAACCCGAGGATGCAGCTTGACACCTTCCAGGTCCACGCCCACCAGGATGTCCTAATTTCGCCACCCTCTCGAAGCAAGTCACGGAAGAAGCAGAGGAAGAGGATGCGAATCGCTCAAGAGCAGAGCGTTCTCGGCCGCGCTAAGCAGCAGCTCGCATCCCCTCGCGTGTTCCGTCAGGCTGGCGAGATGAGCAGCGGACACTGTCGCGGAGCAATATTGAAGCAGGGGGAGGGCCCTGATGAAAGACCAGTCCAAGTTGCTCCAGGTAGATGGAACGTCACCACAACCCCCTCGAGGAGTACCAAATATGGCCGTCTGGAGACGCCCGACGATCCATTTAGGGGGAGATGCGGGCTCGGTAAGGAGCGACGTCTAGCGCCTGCTTATTTTCCTGGGAACCACTTCTCCCAGTTGACCTACGAATGAGGTACGACACGTACCGGCGCCGCCGCTGCTTAGGAGAAGTTGGTATTTTGACTGACCAAGACGCGGGGGCGCTATGTCTAGGTCAGAGGGGGAGGTTGTAACGCGAAAGGGTTGACATTCGATTACGCGCTCACCTTAAAACTTCGCGCCCTGTTCGTATCCGAATTTAGTTTATATCTCCCGCCAGGACTCCTTGCCAAAGTTCCGCCCGACGCCCGATAGAGGGCGCCAGCCGCTAGCCAGTCCGCCTATGGCCGCGACGCGCGCGTTTTTACTGTCCGTGCATTTATTGTATTTCTATCGTTTATTCTTCTATTTTTGTATGTATTGTTTTGTTTTATTATATTGCTCGTATACTAAACCGTGCCTAAGAACTTATTTCGCCCTGAGAGACCCTACACCTACACACTTCTACATAATTTTAATAAATCTTCTATCTATACTATTTATAAAGAGATAACTTCTATAGTCAACCACAAGGCACAAGGCAAATCGAAAACACGTAACGCTTGCGCGATGTAATTGAGCACAGCGCCATCTATTGGTTCAATTCTGAATTACGGTCCCCAAGCGAAGTGAGGGCGGGCCAATCGTTTATTTCTCTCACAGTATAGGTCGTACGGACAGTGATAGGATAGGACACTATTTAATGTGACTAGCAGACCTTGACTTTGTGAGAGACTGGTGACTGAAGTAGGTTTATAAAACCTGTAGTACAGGTCACCAGAAGTATTGTAACAGTAAATTAGCATGTAATCCGAAATCCCCATCACTGCATGGGATTTCGGAGTGTGTTAATGAGACAAGTGATGCGTTATGTCTGACTTTTATTAGAAAGAAAGAAAGAGAGAAAGAAAGAAGAAATGTTTATTTGGAACGAAAAATTACGAAACATAAACAAAAACTGAACAAATACAAAAATTCCATGTTAATTTACTAATATAGGTACTAGCCTAACCTTAGGGCGAGGTGCGTCACACACTACAGTAGATATCAATCAACGTCCATCATAAAAATAAAGTAATCACCAACCCGAGCTATGTCCAAAAACCGGCCAAGTGCGAGTCGGGCTCGCGCACAAAGGGTTCCGTAGCAGCAAATATAATAAACTTATTATGTCAATTTATACACCTGGTGAATGGAGCCTAAACTCTCCCGATATTTTGCCTTGTACTTTTATGTATGAATATTAATGCACAATAACTTAACCAAAATTACAGTTAAATCAACCTATCTCAAAAACTATAAGAGATACTTTGATCAAACCAAAAATCGTTGAAAGAGTTAATTAGCATGCATCACCTCTATTTTTTTTTAGAATTTTATACCCCGTAGTTATAAAAATAGAGGGGGGGGGACATACTTTTTACGACTTTGAGAGCTGATATCTCAAAAACCGTTCACTTTAAGAAAAATTTTTTTTAGAAAACTTTATATCATTTTAAAAGACCTTTCCATTGATACCCCACACGGGTATGTACATCGAAAAAAAAAAATTCATCCCTCAGTTACATGTATGGGGGGCCCCACCCCCAATTCTTTTTTTTACTATTTAGTGTCATATTTTTGTAGCGGTTCATACAACACATATTCCCATCAAATTTCATCACTGTAGTACTTATAGTTTCCGAGTAAATCGGCTGTGACAGACGGACAGACGGACAGACGGACATGACGAAACTATAAGGGTTCCGTTTTTGCCATTTTGTCTACGGAACCCTAAAAATGAAAACATACTTTTTGCTCAACTTGGAAATCAAACCCAGGATCCCGAGATTACGGTCCATCTATTAAACCACTAGACCAACAGAGCGTTATAGTAATAACATATTAACAAAAAAAATTATTCCTCTTTGCCTCGAAAAGCAAAATATTAACTAACCTACCAGTATTTAAGTATAGATTTTTTTATGTGGTGTATAGTTTAGTCCAGCGGTCGTCACACTTTACTCTTCAAGGGCCACATATCAATATGAACATCAGGGCCCGGGCCGCAGTATATGCGTTTCAAGAGCTTTTGCATAGGACCTATCCATAGTAGTCCAGACAATTCATATATATGCGAAAATGTATGTCTATTACTTCTCTACTCAAAAACAACTAAACTGATTTCTGATAAGTACGAATATGTAGTTGACTAGTAATAATGACATAAATCTACTATATCGCGGGCCGCCCAAATAACGTCTGCGGGCCGCATGCGGCCCGCGGGCCGCGGTTTGACGACCACGGGTTTAGTCTCATCATAATCATTTCAGCCAATACAGATAATACATAGGCCTCCCAAAATGTTCTCCACACAGATTGTTCCTTTGCCACCCGCTTCCAGTTTTAGCTAAATCTTTGGGGTCTAACTAATAATGAACTTCGTAGCTTTGATGCGTAAGTTTAGGCCTTTGACTGCCACATTTCTAGACACAATAGAAAAAATATTGTTTGCCGGTCACCGGTGACCGCTCAAAGAGTAAAAATCACGTTTTGTGTAACTCACTTTTACATTGAAATCTCTTACTAAACGCAAAGACTCGCACGCAGCAGACGGTAGAGAATTATTCATTACTAGTGGCCGCCCGCAACTTCGTTTGCGTGAACTTTATGACTCTTGGCTTAAAGATGAACAAACTTGGAACCCCCTTTTCGCTCCATTAGGGGTTTAAGTTCGGAATATCCTTCCTTATAGGATCTCATCCAAAAAATGCTCATCACATTTGACAATTTTCCATTCCATTTCATTCCATATTTGTTATAGTGTAGCTGGGCTCTTAGAGGTCCAAACCAGATGTTCCATGATCTTTGATTTTTTTTCATGGCATCATAAACTGCTCATCAATATGAACATTTTTTGTTAAGGTGCCATTGACCTACCTCTTATAGTTTAGCTGGGCTGTTGTAGTTCTACATCAAGGAGCCTGGTCTTCAAAATGTAATATATCCTATAAGTTGCCCTGATATTACAGCTATACAATAAAAAAAGTTTCATTCGAATTGGTTCAGTAGTTTCCGAGATTAGCGCGAACAAACAGACAAACAGACAAACAGATAAACAGACAAAAATTTTAAAAATCATTAATTCATGTTCTGCTACTGTTTTTTTAGTCGTCCTAAGTTATTTTGAGATAAATATCTTCAATGTACAGACACAGCTTTTTTACATTTTTATTATATGTATAGATAGATATAGATGATTGAAATATAACGCCGGCTGCCAAAAGTCTTTGACTCAAGTATGACAATACAATTTTTTTATTGGACAAAGTAAGAAAGCACAAAAGAAAAAACAGTAACTATAATCTAAAGCTAAAATAAACTACCTACCAAAAAAAAAGAAAAAGGTTAAAACAGAGTAGGCCCCTGTGGCAATGTTCCCAAAATGCTGGCAGCATTACCTCGTTGGATAGCGATGGAAATTCGCTGGGCGAAGTAGCTGCCGGCTTTTGGGTCTCCCGTGACTTCAACTAAGCGCTTAGTTAAGTCTCGGAAGAAAGAGAGAGCATCGGGACCCCACGGGCCCAGTATGACAATTAGATATTTCCCTTTCGAAAAATTTTGAACAACTCATATAAGTTATTAACTTATGAGTTATATGAGCGGCGTAAGAGTATTATGATATTGTATGCAATACACTTATTGAGTCTTTTACGTTTACCTACTTATGTTTTGCGTGTACCGTATACAGTTACTATTTTCATCGTAGGAAAATAGTTAATCATCGGATTGTATTTGTCTTCAGACAATTTCATCTGAACTCATCATTTCGAAAAAACATTGATTGCAATAAGACCATTAAAATGTATGTACAGGAAAACAGAACGCTCTTTTCTAATGGGAAATATTTCCCACGTGGTTATAATGATGACACAAACGAAGGCCACATGACAGTGCCAACCTGGAAATCTTTCATCTTTGAAAAATAATTACACGCTATACTTACCTACTAAGTAGGTAGTTAGCTGCCATTATGTTTAGCAGAAAACTGAATCACATTTAAAAAAACAATACTTGTCAAACAACCTAGGTAGTCTTGCAACTCAGTTATTTTATCGTAAAAAGTTGTGAGATGTGCGTATTTCCATGATGAAAAAAATATCCCTCCAACCGATATTCGGATACGGCAGCTAATTTTAACGAGCAGCCACGTACACAGGATATATTATAGTGCTCTCAAGTGTGTACGCTACTTATTTCGATGGGACACCATGTGCACAAAACACTTGGGGTTGGGGGGGCTGCCCACTAAGAGCTAAAAACGTGTCATGTACTCACGCATGTGCAGTAACGAGGAAATACGCCTTTTCGACCACATTACTCCTAGCTTATGACATAAGATTGTCGAACTGTCGAGGTCTGTGGTAGAGGGCGCGCGCTTATGTACTCATGCCGGGCAACAACCCTAGCATATGTCAACCAACTATTCTAAACTCAAAATCAGGCTGAGTCTACCCTTCTGTGTGTAATTATTTTGTGACCAGTGTAACACGACCCAAGAGAGACTAATTTATTCAGTACCTACATAAGGGACCTTCTGTCGTAAGTTACAGGTGTACAAGTACAATCTTAAAGATCAGCCACGTACGCAGGATATATATTATAGAGTTCAAGTGTGTGCGCAAACACAGGTACACTTTCTATTTCCTTACCCTCCTGTGCAGTTGGTGCCTCCTGAGCCCTATCACTTCGGTCGTTTCACACTGGTTTAAATAAATATATACGACAATGCGATAATGTGAAGGAGAAAAAGGTTTAATAATTAATTGTTTGCTCACGATACTTAAGTAAATACTTAAACATAAAATTATGTTTATGTTAACGGTTGAACCGGGAAATTTCTCAAACATAAAAACAATAACAAAGAAGTTGCATAGACCGTGAAAGCTTTAATTTCCAATTCCGTGCATTATCCACTCCGTTTTATTGCCTAATCGCTAATCAACTTTATTACGGTAAGAAACCCAATGAACCGGTACAAACTAAACATTTTGTTTAGCAAGGGCATCGGCAAGTCACTGTAACTATTTCCTACCTTGTACCTACTTACTAAGTATAAAAAAAAGAAAAACGTTTCATTAATGTGTATATAGGTACTGGCTGATTTTAAACATCAAAGGTTTGAAGGTCAAAAAGAAGATACATAATGATTTAAAAGAATTTTGCTCAGATTGTCATTTGTTTCCCGTATTTTTTTTGTAGGTAAATCATTTTCCGATTAACTACATAAGTACAAAAAATGTAGAAATGTTTTATTTAATATCGTCTTATTACGAAAAACCAATACCCGGACCCTGAGCTCTAAAATGACATCTTTGGATGCAACCGGAAACAAAATATTTGAATGACTCGTCGTTCTTGCTACCTAAAAAAAAAAAGTTGCCCTTTTCTTCCTAAAAACTACAAATTAGTGATAAGGCCGCCTTTGTTGTACATTACTCCTGTTATAACTAGTTTTAAGTTTATACCTCTGTTTTGTGTGCAATAAAAAGCATATTCATTCATTCATTCATTCAAATTAATTAATTCATTCATTCACACAACATCTCATACCTGACTCCATACTAAGTAGTTTTTAACCACTTGTGTTACAGATACCAGAGGGAACACAAACTTAAATAGGTACAACATTACACCCAGACACTGAACAAACACAAAAAAATGTGGATGCTCATCGGAAAAAAACAACGCGTCGGACCAAAGACATTCTATCTTAATAATGATTTTTGAGATAAGACCTCATTTCCTTTGTCCCATAGAGGCTTGTTTATGTAAACAAGTTAATGGGGAAATAAGTGCATATGAAGCTTAGGTTATAACAATTATAATGAAAAACTGTTTCAGTAGAGGCTTAAGCAAAATAAGTACTTACTTATTTCCGCGGTAGATATTCACGGAGTATTATCGCAGTGCTGTTGAAGGCAGGCACTTGACATGTTACTCGTATTAAAATACATCATCAGCAACCCACGCTCCATAGGTCATCCCCACACATAGGACATAGGTCTCCCCCAATGCACGCCATCGCTCCCGATTTTCGGCCACTCTCATCCAGCTCACTCCAGCCAGCCTTCGAATGTCGTCATCCCATCTTGTAGCAGGGCGTCCAACACTACGTTTGCCGAGTCGCGGTCTCTACTCAAGGACTTTATGGCTCCAACGGTTGTCAGTTCTGCGGCTAATGTGACCAGCCCACTGCCACTTCAGTTTGCTAATTCGGTGGGCTATGTCGGTGACTCTGGTTCTCTGTCGGATTACATCATTTCTGATGCGGTCCTTCAAAGATACTCCGAGCATAGCCCTTTCCATAGCTCTTTGAGCGACTTTGAACCGGTGGATTAGTCCAGCCGTGAGTGTCCACGTCTCGGCACCATTATAATACATAGGTAAAGTAAAGTATCAGTAGGTGTAATGCCTCCATGATAGAAATCAAATCATCGCCACTATGATGGGATTAGGCTTACCTAATCACCACGCTTACCTAATGCGGATTGGTGATCACAAATATTTAAACTGCATCAATCAATTACTTTTAATGGGAAAGTAATTATTTTTTTCTCTACATAAGGATGAGAACGTTCTTCTTATCCACAAATATAACGGCGCTCCCAACAAGTCGAGTGACTCTATACAAAACCACACACGTAGGTTGACAGATCAGACCAACCGCCAAAATAAAATACATTTCATAGTCATTCGTACCAAACAAAGTGCACATTGAATATGTTGTTAAGCATCTAAAAAAATATAATAAAAGATCTTGTTGACATATCCGGCTTTCGGACTCTAAAATCCCGGGGTTTTCGCACGTCTTGTCCTATTTTCCAAATTTTATTTTAGAGACTAGTGGCCCGCCCTCACTTCGCTTCGGGACCGTAATCCGGAAATGAACCAATAGATGGTGCTGTGCTTAATTACATCGCGCAAGCGTTTCGTGTTTTTGGTTTTACCTATAAGCCTTGCTGTTGTCTATAGAAGTTATCTCTTTATAAAGAGTATAGAATACAACGCTAACTGCACTGTAGCCGTTGCAATAAATGTAACATACCTACTTAATATAATTTTATAAGTTAATCTATATTTAACTTGGGAAGGACATTCTTTATTACCTGTCATTATGTGATACGACAGATTTATTTTTGTAGAATCGACACTGCAATTTAGTTAACCTCTCTACCATAGTAGGTAGCGTAATGGAAGTAATATTCATAAATATAACAAGTATCTACAAAATACCAGACAGATTTTCCGCTTTTGTAGGTCGCGGGTTCGATTCCCGCAATAACATAAATGTTTGTTGTTGAAACATATATAAGTAATTGGGTTGTTTCCATGTTCCTTCGTTGTTTCTGGTTTTCATAGCGCAAGGAAAAACCTTAGTTTGGGACGGTCGAGAATAAAATATGTGTAATAGGTACCTATGTGATGTTGTCACAATTTATTTACTTGTAGCCAGAAGGAATACTAGAACTTACTACACTCTACCATAGATAATTTAAACAGAATAAATATGATGATAATGGTCACAAGCGGGATGAAAAAAAAAACTATTTTCTTACTTTATTCTATGATTTTTGTCATAATTATCTAAGTATGTTTGTCTTTGTTTCAGATCCTTGGCGAAATACTAACGCGTCTAAATATAAATAGCGCGGCCTGGAACGCTACGCGAGACAACAAGTTTTGGAAGGTAGGTAATGTACAATTTTCCTACTGTTAAGAAATTCCATCCCACAGATGCATTCAGAAAAGCCAAATAACCACCCATACGACTTTGCTCACTTCACAAAAACATAAATAAAAATAAATCGTTTTATTGCAATAAGTAGGTAAATTATTGGTCATAGAATAACGTTTCAAATTTGGTAGGTATGGTAGGTAGGTACCTAAGCGATCACCTCCGCCAACGTCTGTGAGATCAGAGGAGTCAATGTCGCGTTGCCGGCCTTCTTTGTTTACAACTTTATACGTAAGTGCACCAGATCGATAGGTCAGGCACATGCCAAGGCCTTAATCACAGGATTTTCCAACAAGTTCTCACTTGATTGGGTTCTCACATTGAGATGGGCTAAAGACACAGACTTTGTAGGGAGTGAAGAAACGCACCGGGGAAAGAGCCCCTTGGCAAGTACCTGGTGAGCGTCTCCCAAGATTCAGGTCCGTATGCCGAGACGGTAGGAAGGACCATGGGCTGGTGGAGGGGACCGTGACTAAGTTCTCACTTGAGGCCCTAATGCTATCTCGCGAACAGTTGAGGATCCTCACAAGATAGTTCTTCACAGGCTACAGATTAAAAAAACACGGTTTCAGAACCGGGCTGACCGTGGAGTCTACCTGCAGATTCTGTAAGGCAGAGGACGAGACACCTATGCATTCTCTATCATTGCGATGCCCTCGGGCACCCAAGAAGCCGCACCCTGGGCAGCTATCACATCATCACGGAGGAAGGTTAAGGCTATCGCTCCCAAGGCTATCTCACGACTCATGACGACCGTGGGCCTGGTAGACGATCTCTAGAGGGCGTGGAAGGATGCAATAGATCTATTCGGTCGCAGTATCCACTCGGAAACGAACGCTCCCGGACCTACAAATAATAATATGTACACCAACATAGGTAACATATACCTTTCCTCAATAGTGTTCTGTTAGAAAAGACGATTACCTATATCGATTGACACAATTACGGGATGTGGGACGCCTCCTGACCCCGCTGTGGCTTGGATTACAAATGCGTAAAGCTCAATAATTCAATTAAACACTATTAGGTAGTTTCGGCTCAATCAATTCGGTATACAAGTGCTTACTACATTTATTAAAGTAAACCTAAGCATATTATACTTACTAAAGAACCATTTCGACTCTTATAATAATTTTATTGTGTACCTATAGTGTGATGAACTCATGTTGCTTGTATCCAATGCTTGTATCTAATAAGTGCTAGTGCTTCTCGTTTCGTTCCGCGACAGTAGATCCAAACTAAACCAATAGATGGCGCTAGGCGTCGAATGCATCGCGCAAGTGTTTCGTACTTTTGGTTTACCAAGTCATTCGTTTCCTAATACAAAGCGCTGACAAAATAATTGGTGTTGCATGCAGTTATGATGAGTAGGTAGGATTTCTTGTTGTTTTGTGAGAGTACCGGAGGCCCGAACCGGGGAGAAGGGAAAAAAGGTTGGCACCGCATTTGCGTCCATTTGATGTTGATAATAAAATAATAAAAATCAAAGGATAATGATCCCTTTACACTTTATTATGAATGATGAAACAATAATTGTATAGGCACACGACGAACAGCCACATAACAAAGTATACAAAAATTTACAATTTCTTCAATCGACTGTCATTTTACTGTCAGACACATTAGGTTGAATATCAATTGAGGAAATTTGACAGGTTGTGGTAACCCGATGTGTTGTTGTCTGTACATGAATGGTCAACAAAATGACCTTTCATGTTACACAAACGTTACGGACACGTTGTTTACGTTGTATTCAGGAATCATTAACAGATAGGAATCTCGGCCGGAGTCATCGCCTCATCGTCGCAGTAATAGTCCGTCACTATACGTGACAAGCATTTGATGTTGGACGTTCAACTAATAGGGCTATGTTTCAATGGGGCTCCGAAAATGTTTTCTTTATGTGAATTGGTGCCAGGTGACTTGGAACATGTCAAAGTCTATTTATGTAGTACACAGTCATGTCTCCTTCCAACTCTGGCGGAAGGTCTTTGGGTCTATGTATAAGTCTGTAAGCCTTACCAGAGGAGAGCCCGTCATAACCCGTCTACCCCGGGAGACGTGCATAATTAATTATTAACTGAGCATATTTTCTACTTACCAATTAAACACCTTGAATCAGTTTGGTTTGTTTGTAAAATGTTAATCTCAGTTTTTGTGGTTAATTCGGTTATTTATTAGTTTTAAAACTAATAAAACGTATTTTTACAAAAAATTAAAAAAATTTAGTCAATATAATGAAGAATAAGCTTATCAAATACATAGGTATGTTTCATTATGTGCAAAATCTGGAAAAAATTCATCTGGATGGCTGGCAGTTCACTACTGTGCGCTTTGCCAGGAACTTTCTGCCGCGTACGAGAAAAATATGGAACGAACTGCCACCTGCGGTATTTCCGGACCACTACGACCTACAAACCTTCAAGAAAAGGGCATATCTCGCTCTAAAAGGCCGGCAGCGCACCTGTGAAGCCCCTGGAGTTGCAGGTGTTCATGGGCGACGGTAATCGCTTTACATCAGGTGATCCGTATGCTCGTCTGCCCCCTATCCTATAAAAAGAAATCGAGATGCTGTCAAAATGTTATCTGAGAGTATATGCTATGAACCTCGATTATAGGTATATCTATGCTATGTTTTGTTATTGTTTAATCTTTATGATGTGTTTACTATTGTCAAGCAGCCCTGTACCAGAGCGCCCAGTCCGGCACACAATCGCGCTCCCAATACTTTCTATGTGTTTCGAACAAATCGCCATTAAGCCAAGATGGTGGGTCTAAATGTTCCAAGCTCTTTGTTTGTCGTGGGCTGCGTTGCAGCTATTACAATTAACTGCAATTAGCCGCCCGTCTTCGTCCATAATTTATGATCCGTTTGGAGTGAATGATTCACTGTATGCTCATTTATTTAAAGGTATACCTAAAACTGAAATGTCCTCATACGAGGCAAAAACAATTGATTTTCTATTGTGTCTGCTGTCAGGGCCTTACGTCGTTAAATAAACAATAACATTTTATCTTTTTGAGTTACATATTTTTTTTATTGCTGAAGTAGGCAGACGAGCATGCGGCCCATCTGATGGTAAGGTACTCAAATGGTAACCGCCGCTCATAGACAACAACAATGCCGAGGCACAGTCATGCCGCTGCCTACGGTGAAAGAAGTACTCTGTATTATTGGCATACTTAGTTAAGTATTATAATTATAACAATTTCGGATACGTTTATTTCATCTGTCGTGCACTAGAAATAAGCATCATGGACATCGAATTTTTACAATTCTTGTGGTTAGATAGTAAAAACCTATGGTAAACACACACGAAAATGAAAAATGTTTATTCTTTTACCTATGTAGGTACTTAGAATGCATTTCTTTTATTTCTTTCGAAATTAGGAATGACGCTTCTTTCTTAACTAACTAGGTACTTAGATGAGAATATGGATTAGGCAGCTTACCCCGGGTATCCTTATAAGTGCTTACCTACGTCATTATCTACTAAATAAATTACGACAGGTTTTCGCTTCAATAGAAAATGGAAGGTCGACACACGTCATTTATTTTACTTGGCACATGAAAGCTTATGGTCTCGGGAGATCGCAATCATCTATCATAATACCGAAGTCACAACATAACAATGTTGGGATGTCTTCCTATGTTGCGAAGTAATGCGGACACTTATTTTGTAAGAAAAACTTCATACTTTTTACGTTTTTAAACGTTACACTGGTAGCAAATAAACCTGCTATCAGCCCATTTTCATACAAATCTTCCACAGTTCGGGTTCGGAGGGTTCGTACGAATATAAAAGTTTCACTGCTTTGGTAATAATTTTATTGTAAATCAATGTCAAAAATGGTGCATCGAACTGTAAGCAGTCAGCATTGACTTGACAATGGTATGTTTGGTATCTTTGAATAAAAAATACTAAACATTGTTTTGCTATGATGAAAATGCATCAACTTTGAGAGCCTCTTTTATAAATTAAGTATTTACTACACTAATTGTAATAGTAGGTACTTGACTAATAAGTAGGTATGTACATACCAACCTAGAATTAATAGTATTACTCACTTTAGTTGCCCAGCATAAATAAAGCTAGCTGGCCATTGGTCTATAAAAAAGGTTTACTTTAGTTTTCGTTTGCTCGTAGAAAGAGGTTCGTAGCGCTCGACTACAGAGCATTTTATTGACTACGGGCTTCATTGCAGCGCTCTGGTAAAGCTGGCTGGCAGAGTGGCTATTAAAAAGATTTTAAATTGAGTTTACAGTACGGCAAGTCAGAATGGCTTAAGTACCGAATTGTGACCTAAGGATGTTTCTTTAGAATGCGTAATGGGGTTTTCTGTGAGGCCGTGATATATCACTCCGGTCGAGGCGGTCCATTCATGCCGAAGCGTGCCACTTTTAAAATTAAAATATTTAATTTTCTAAATATACATCCCGTTGGTCTAGGTTTAAGTACCAGGCCGTGATCTCGGGGTCCCGGGTTCGATTCTCGGGTCGAGCAAAAGTATGTTTCGAATTTTCCGAACTTAGCTCGGGTTTGTGATTCTGATCACCAATCCGCATTAGGCAAGCATGGTGATAAAGCCTAATCCCATCATAGTAGCGATGATTTGATTCCTGTGATGGAGGGATTTGACCTGCAGTGGGACAGTAAGGCTGATACTGTTTTGTTTCTAAATAAACTATATTTTCTAGGTGACATTCTCTCTGAAGTCAGGCCAGCTATGCGAGGAGCTCCTGCAGGTGCTGAGGACCTTCGGCATCGGGAGCCGGAACCAGTCCTCTATGAGCGTGCTTGCCCTGCACGTTGTACTACCAATGCTTGGGCAGCGAAGAGGACGTCAACAGTACAACGAACTGGCAAAGGTACGACATTTTTGTTTTAGGTAAATGGCAACATTTGACGCAAACCTTCCATCATTTCATAAGTTTTGAGTAGTAGGTAGGTATAAAGTTTTGTTGATTCTGATACCCATAACCACATTGGGGTCAGATATTACTTATGTTGTTTATTCTGTTTTTGATTAATATTTATTCATTAATTTCTGAACAAAAAGCCAAATTTGTATTATTTGAGTACCTAAGTAGCAAGTAAATTAATGCAATAATATCTAGGTACCTACTCAGTCTTTAAACCAATTTCGCCATACAAGTCATGCTGACGATCGGACATTTATATTTCAGTCTGAATCAATAAAACAAGTTTCAAGGCAAAGCAATACATAATCTAGCCATAGGGCTAGGTTTATGTATTGCTTGTACCAATTACCTACTTACCTATACCTATATTAGGTAGGTACTCATTATTATGTCCCTTATAAATCAAGTCTGTCTCCCCTAATTACCCTTATAAAGTAGGTATAAGAATAGAGTTTATAAAATATAAATTTAGGATTATAGATCAACATAATTATGTGAAGCAAAACTTTCTTTCGCTTTTACACAACTGATGTAGAGTAGTAACTACAAACTTATTGCCAATTTTTATTTAGATAGATACGATGGACTGATTTATGATGAAAATTTTAATTAGATAGGTACTTGGTGAATGAAAGTTATAGGTAGTCAAGATGTTTTGGATTACGATGAACTACTCACCTACCTATTTAAGAATATTATTTATCTCAAAAGTACTTTACACATTTCTACCTAGTCACTGATATATAAGTAGGTAGGTAACATCAAATGAATGTGCTGCAGAGCAAATCCGATAGCGGGTGAAATGACACATTTTCCGCGCTCGAGCTCTTTGATAACTCATCGCCACACGAGTTGTGTTCACCTTCTATGTATTTACTTACTTGTGTAGGTACCTAAACCATCTGTAGTATCGTTCAATCACTCGACACATAAAGTGTAGGTTTAGATAGATAACAAGGAACATACAGATAGGTAGTACCAAGTACGTAGGTACCTACTGCAGTGTGTGGCTGACTAGAGTCAGCCGCAATTAATATTGATATAGACGGTACAAGATTTCAAATCTTTGACAGTAAGAATATGAGAGTCGATTGAAGAAATTTGACAGTTTTGTATACTTTGATGTGTGGCTGTCCTACGTACCTAACTTACTTACCTGCTTTTAGAATTGAAACTGTCGTCGTGACCTGCAGCGCTACCATGAGTTGGCATCGAAAACTGACATAACGTAAACTATTGCTCTGTCTCTTTCAAATGCATCACAATGAAAGAGACAAAGCGATAGTTTTCGATAGCGAGGATAGTATTTCAAACTCATGGTAAGGCTACTGTTGTGATGGGGTGGGGTACTCTTTTAGTCACTTTAGTTGTGCTTTAGTGTTCATCATCGCCATTCTATTTTAAGCCAACACTACATGCTCCTCCGTCGTCTATCTAATTGAAATTATCGATCACAGTCAAGTTAATAAGATCCTCACTACGAAGACTATTGTCATTCCTTTCATATCAACACGCGACATCTTTAATTTAGGAATTGATTACAAACTGGTTCGAGTGATCGCTGGCGGGCAGCCACTGTTCACAGCACAGTTATTCCTTTCCACCAGTGGAAGGAACGGGAATTTAATAAGTGAGTTGTCACTAGTCTTTATTTTAACTTATCTATAACTAGACTTTAATTTTAGTGTCAAATGATAAACAATCATTTGAACACCTGATAAACCTGTTGTCGTATTAGTGGAACCAACAGTAGGTCCAATATCCTTTCCGTTGACGTGAACGTGAATAAAAATTAACTTATTTAAGTATAGAATTCCCGTTCGTCCCGCCCAAGTTTTGTCCTACCGGTGTGGGACGAACGTATAACACCGGACACGCGGTCTTTTTGCCTGTGGTGGGCTGTATCGTTTGGACAAAGCGACCTAAGATACTTAATGATGATGATCTTCATTGCAGTGAGGACTCGGCCTGGTCGCGGTTCTCGTCTTCAGTCCGCGCTCGGAACAACCTAGCGCAGGTGCTGAACGTGGTCCGTGCCGAGGCGTCGCTCACCTTCGACTGGCTGTTCCTCCTACTGGTGGCCGCTTTTGTCGCGGCCATCGGTTTAGTGGAGGGGTCGACTGTCATACTGGTTGCTAGCATGCTTATTTCACCACTAATGGTAAGAATTCTAACAATACATTTCATGTGACTACAACAGATAACCTCGACGATTAGCCTAAGCAGAACACTTAAAATACGTAGTACACAAATTGTGTGCTCTTTCTTTTCCTTTACCTACCTCATATCCTGATACAACACCAATCATTAGGTTAGATAGTTTTTCACGCCGGGATAACTCATCTTAGATGTTCCCTACCCTTCTATTAGCGGCCCTTTAGTAGCTGGTGATGGGCAAAACCGCGCGGAGAAATAGTCAGTTCTAAAGAAGCAGTTACGATAGTATTCCACACGCGATTCCATTTACCGCTACCAAAGGAGCCAAGTAGGTGTGCTACGGGCGAATATCGTAACTACATAGGTACTTAGATATCTGGGTATGTATTTACTGTGTTCATTATCATTTTAGCCACAGAATCTAACTAGGAGTTGATTTTTGCAGCACTAGTGAGTGGTTAGTTCAATCCTACTGCTTATCTACTATAACTTGTAGTTAGCTATATACCTACCTAATAAATAGCGCTCTATACCTACTCTCGTCTACGAGACGAAACGAGACGAGAGGTATCTATAATATGTAGGGTATGTACCTACATTATGCATTGTGTTAAGTAGGTACCTACATAATATATATCTACAGTCTTTGCATAAAAAAATCACTCAAATAAATTCAGTTTACCTACTTACAGTGCTAGTAAAACTTGTCAGAAGACTATTTGTTCCGTATTAGCAACTTCTTCCTTTAACTCAATCAAACTATCGTCTCATTTTCTCAACATCTCAATCTTGGCGAGAGCGTCCGGATCCGAGCCCAACATTTCTAATATGGAAGTTTGCTTCTGACAATTTCATTACTAACAAATAACTTTATGCTTCTAGAACAGATAAATAGTTTCTCCGCTTTGAAGCATCATCTCTTCGCTTCAACTATTGTAAATAATATCGAATTTACTTTGAAAATTAGTTTAAATATCGCATAGATACTTACGCGTGCTGAATTGTTATTCACGTAGGTAGGTAAACTATGTACTTACCTGTCTCCATAATGTAAGTAGATAAACTCTTAACAAAAGATTTAGTTCCTAATTCGCAGCCGTCTTAATATTATCCACCGTTTTGATCCCGAAGCTGAGTATTATCAAAATAAGCAAAATAAAAATTACATAAGTTCAATAAAAAAATGAATGTTCACCAGCCAACAATCATCATCTTTATTCATCATCATTATTGAGCCAATAGACGTCCACTGCTGGACATAGGCCTCCCTCAACATTCTCCACATAGATCAGCCCTGTGCCATCCGCATCCAAGGCATTTCCGCGGCTCTCACTACCGTCGTGCCACCTTGTGGGGGGCCACAACACAAAGCATACAGCCAATAATATAAACGACTAAAATTTTACGGTGTAAGTAGGGGAGACCTAGGAGGGTTGTGACAATTTTTCCGTTGTAGGGTCCCATAACGGCAGGCACCTTAGGCACAGCAGTGCGCGACCGGTCCCTGCAGCACATGGGCGTCCTGCACGAGCTGCTGGGGCTGTTCCTGGCGCTGGTGGTGGGGTTCATCTTCGGGCTCACGATTTGCGCGGTCGACGAGCGCTACGGGGATGGCGACTGGCCTACTGGTGAAATGATGTCGAGGTACGGTTATCCTTCAGTAGCGCTACCATGAGTTGACATCTAAAACTGACATAACGTAAACGATTACTCTGTTCTTTCAAATGCATCGCAATGAAAGAGACAAAGCGATAGTTTTCGATAGCGAGGATAGTAGGTTTTTCAAACTCATGGTAAGGCTACAGACTGTTTTTTGTAGCACTTTCAAGGGTTACCGCCATGAGAAGTTGGGTTGGGACTGTTCCTCACCTTGATGGAGGGTGTCATGTTTGGGCTCACCATCTGCGTGACAAACGAGTAGAGCACTACGGCTCGTAGGTACGTGAGTATGTACCTGCTCGACTTTGTATGAAAAATTTAAATCGAATTTTCAAATTCATAGACTACCGTGCCTTTACTCGACACTCTCTGCCACGCACCTCCTCATTGTGGAATCAACTTCCCGCAGCGGTATTTCCGAACCGGTACGACATTCAAATCTTCAAGAAGCGAGCCTATACCTTCCTAAAAGGCCGGCAACGCATCCGCACTCCTTCTGGTGTAGCTGATGTCCATGACCGGCGGTGATCACTTACCAACAGGTGACCCGCTTGCTCGTTTGCCTTCCTATAATATATAAAAAAAAAACAACTACATACCTACTCGTATACAGGGATCTACCCTTACCTAAAGGCCAAATAAAAAAAAACAAATACCTATTTAGGTAAGCTTTTGTCATTCGACTTACTTAATTCGGAGCAGACATTCTAATGAAAAATGTAATGTATTTTGAATTTACAAATGACATTATGAAAACTTACAATGGTTACCTTGTCCAATGCCATAGCAATTACTTACGATACAATTACGGTGCGTAGTAGTAGATCTACGGCGACGTTAATATAGATACTGGTAGAAGTTAGGTACCCATGTAAACGAGTGGGTATGGGTACTACTTACCAACACCCACTCATATACCCTGTCGGGGACTATCCATTTCAACTGGTCATAGTTTTTTTCCATGAATCTTACCGTTCCTTGTTCTATTTTTGCCTCGATGCGACATCCTAGACATTAGACGGCCATACAAGATCATGGGTGATCCTCAATTAAAGAATTAACCCAGTAGGTCACTCTGCACAATGTCAATCCTTAAGTACGGTATTCTTGATGAATCAAACAATGTAGATTATACCTAAACAGGGGAAACAGTACCAACTGGAATTACGGTTAGGTCAATTAGCCAATTACATAGGTACAGGGTGTATCTGTGAAAATTTACATCCCTTTAACCACGTGTTCTACCAACCGTTCTGAACAACATTAAATTTGTTCTATGACTTTTGAAAATTCGCATAAATAATTTTCATCTTTCCATACAAAGTCGGTCACGTGACTTGGTCATTTAGTATAGGGAATCGAAATTTTTTTCGAAGAATTTGGAAAAGTTGTTGAACAAATGTTGTTCAGAATGGTTTATAGAACACGTGGTTAAAGGGATGTAAATGTTCACAGATACACCCTGTATACAGTATAGTATGATATCTATAATAAAACAATAAATAAACTCACACATCTCATACATTGACCTGATTACGTTGAAGACATAATTTCTTTAATGTAGTTAAGGAATCTCAACTTTATCGACAGTAAGTATTCTTAGATTTTATTATTTTATGGCGAATCATTATATTTAAGGGACAGAAATTACTAACATTTGATTTGGAGCCCATCAACTTGAATGAGCTATACTTACCTGTATGATTTTAAAATTTCTCGTTGCATTGTACAGATGATAAATCGTCGCGTTTAGTCCTGTTTATGTCAATTATTTGTGAATTAGTTAGGTAGTTATGTCGGGATGCACGCCACTAAGTACAGCTGGTCAGGGCAATCCAGGGCTCCACGTGTCACTTTGTACAGAAAGACTAACCAGTTTTTATCTTTCATGGTCACTAACATTTGAATTGCTATTTACGGGATGGCTATCATGTTCAATCGGAGACCCTCAAAAATAAGGTAGTAGGTAGTAGCAATCCCGTATAAATAACTAGGTTTTCTAAGACTGACTATTGTTTAATCAGGGCCGAAATACGGTCTCTCTGGTTGGGGGTTCTGGTGGCAATCCCGAGCGGCGCAGGAGTGGCGCTAGCCGTGCTGAGCGAGTATACTGCATCGCTGGTAGGCGTCGCCATCTCCGCTTCTTTGCTGCCGCCTGCGGTCAATGCTGTAAGTCTCGCACTCGTATCATTAAGTACTGTAGATGGTTGTAGGTTTCCAGGATTTACAAAGTTTGTTTGTTACAATGAAGCGACTGCCGTCTGACCTTCGGAACCCATCAACAGGGAAACTACATAGATTAACTGAATCACAGTTACGTACCCGTTATAGAAATTATCCAAAACGTGCAGGTAAGGTACCTAGATAATAAGTTCACTTTCTTTTCAAAGCAACCATAAGGAAAGTACCAACTTGCTTTATAAAAAAGCCTGCCTATGCCTCAAAAATATTTCAGTATGGTACCTATGGCATCGTGGGCCTTAAATGTTCCCTTTTAAGTAGGTATAGTCTGCTGCTTGAAACAATAGCGATGACCTTGAGAGCGCAGAAACCAATTTTAGTACAAAGTCTTCTTTTTTACAAGTGCGCAAACTAACTGTCATCGCTATTGTTAGATGCCGCGGTACTACAAAAGTGTTTTAAAATACGATATAATTTTCAGGGACTCCTTTGGTCCATGGCCCTGGTTCACCTAATCTTCTCCGACGACGCAACTCGCTTCAAAAGGGTGGTGACGTCAGTGAGATACAGTGAGGATCCCACCAAAGAACTGGCGCTGCTGGGCACCGTGTCGCTCTGCCTTACCCTCGTCAACATCATGTGCATATTTCTCTCAGGCGTAGTCGTTTATAAGGTAAGGCAATCTTTTCTGATCTATGATGAGACGTGAGACATGACGACACTCACTTTCAGCGTGCTGGCTGAAATCACCAGATATAGTGTCGCTCTGCCTCACCCCCGTTAACATGCTCTGCAAATCTGGGGTAGTCGTTATCTTCAAGCGTAGAGATGTCACCACATATGTAAAAACAAGTTTTAGAATAAGTAGGACCCAAGTGTTTATTCAAAGCACCAAATTTGCACTATATCCTTAAGCGAGGCCTCCGTTCCACCCTTAGCTAGGTAAGTCCTGCGTTCTTATTGTTACGATTAATCTACGTTACTTATTGTTTTCAGGTTAAAGAAGTATGTCCTCTAGAAAGAAAGGACATTTCGTGGTGGCGGGCGAATAGGAATCTTCTCCGAGCTTCTAAAAGGCAAGAACAAGATCCTTCTGCAGTATGGAACCTCTACAGGTTGGTACAGTTCTTAAAAAAATACATTACGTAATAGAATTAGAATCCAAAGAGTCTGGATGTTAGCTGTCCTTGATGAATTCTTTTTTTATGGCAGCAATTGGTGTAACGATTCCAAAGGCAATCTGGAAGACCCAAAATCTCCACCACCAGATCCCTCCCCAGTGCAAAGCGACACGGTGACATACAGAAGACCTGGTCCTGGACATCGACGGCTTAGAGCTCAGAATATTGAGGACTATTGCCTTCAAGGTTCAAAGTAAGTCAGTAGTTCTTTCGGGGAGTAGGTATACGAACCTAATTCCCCGCATCCTTAAGTTTTAGTTTTGGAATTTAAGTTTTTGTTGAAGAATTAGGTAGAAGTTTAGTAGGTGTATAATAATATCGGGCCGTATACTTTATCCTATATACTACCTACCTCCGTGTGTGTATTAAAACAGTACAACTTGACTTTCAGAAATCCCGACAGTTTTACACCTCTGGACATCGATTCACTTGAAGCTGATACCAAAATCTCGAACAACAAAGACAACTATGGAAAACTTAGCATCGACCCAAGCCTCAACTCCAATGACAACAAATCTATGAACGATTTGAAATCATTTCATCACAGTAACTACAGCTTTTACAACACAGGGTTTGAAGGGGACAAAGAGAATAAAAACATTGACAATACAGACGATTCGGATAAAACGCACTATCCAACATTAGAGCCTTCGCTTAATTTGACAGTAGATGCTAAAAAACACGGCATAGTATTAGGAACTAAATCTTTTCATGTTTAGTTAATTATTGTGATAATAAAACATTACTACTAAGTTACTAACGTAATTTATATTAATTCTTTAAGTAGGAATTAGTCCAAATAATTACGTAAGTAGGTAATTATTATATCCAATCGTCTAAAAACTGGCAATAATAATAATATAAATACTTTCTGTTGGGACGTGAGTTTCCTTGAGGATATTCACAATTTTGATAACGTCGCGGGCTTTTTAGATCTTTTCAACAAACACAATTCCGTAGAATTAATCTCTCTCTTGAGATTTAGCCAGACTGAGAGACATGACAAAACTGTAAGGTGTCAAGTCTACACCTTGTTATAGATCGTGCGAAAATATAATTAACAAGAGTTATATCACCGTTTTTAAGTAACATCTTACAGCATTTATTTGTATCAATAATATCTTCACTGTCTTCTGCTAGTTTACCCAAAGATTATAAGAATGTAATAAATTCGTTTAGCTAAAACCTCGTTTCATTTACACCTAACAATTATTACAGGTAGAAGCATTAACGAAGGTAACCCCCAAAGTAATAAGGTAGATATAACCTTGTTTACGAAGCAAAGGGTCTAACTATACCTACCTTTAATTAACGGCTTGTTATAACTTGTTGGTGTGAAGTGGGAATACGTGGTACCTACCTACCTTCTTTATCTACATAAGTACCTATATGAAATATGAAAGCAATATTGGAGAGCCTTTACAATTAATTAACAAGGAACCCAAGATCTATAGAATTGTGGACAAGGAAACCAAAGTAGATACTATAAATATAAATTACTCATGTATGTATGTAATCCAAATGTGATATATCGTATCCAATTAGAAAAAAAAACGTACACTAATGGTGTTATTGACGTTGGTAGGGTTCTTTATGAGATATGTGGTACACGAGCAAACGGATCATCTGATTGATAGAAAGTGACAATCAATAAAGTAGATAGATATTCTTTAATCACAGAAATATGATACATGAGTGAAACAACAATCAGTAAACAGTGTACGATGGCGTTTTCATCGCTTGTAGTGATTTTTTCCAGACAACCTTTAGGTAGAGGAAAGAAAGCGGGACATAATAACAAAACTTAATAATTATGAATACGGAATAATGAACAAAACTTTGAATGTTAAAGTTTGATATTGTTGTTAGCCAATAAAAATGGAGGAAAACCAGGTGAAAATATTGTATCTTGGGAAATGTCCCTCATTCGTCGTCACCCTCTATTCTAGTTCTAATTGGTACTAATAAACAAACAACTGCCCCTGCTATTGAAATGCCCTCAGTAGCTATTCTCAGCCCTATGACACTACATCTCAGAGCAAAATGCCTTCTGGAGTTGTGTTTGTTATTTGCATACCTTCAAGCAACTATGAACATATTTTGAAGTTTGGTAAGCCAAAAGAGATGGTGTCTATAGACGAAATTTCATACAAACCGTGCAAGCTAGAAGTGGAGTTACGAAATAAAAAATCTAAAAGCATTCCGATACATTTGACTCAACAGTATTATAATGATGCTTTCAATCCTACTCTGGAGAATATTGACGAAGATGATGATTACTTCACAATGGAAAGTGTAAGTACTTGTACCACTTAGATACTAATGTGAATAACGACCTAATAAAGTGACATAGTCGTGCGATGAAAATGTGTGTTTGTCCAGTTTCTGAGTGTTATAATGTTGTCTCTATTTGGTAGATACCCAACCAATATACTTGTGTAGGTACTTAGTACATTTACGAATTTATAAACCACGTGAGAAGTTTGTTATGCACGTGGTGCCACAATTAATAGCTAGAATACTGCCAACATATTCTGGATTCCGTCCAACAGGTGCAATCTCTAAAGAAAAAACTATCTACGAATTGCTGCAAACTGCAGGAACCAGTTAACAAAGTCTAATACAAAAAGCTGTTTGATTTTTTTTGCAGATATTGCAGGAACTTCTAAACAAACTTCATGTAGACCACGTAGTTTGGATGAGCGATAAGGCTGGCAACTATTTCGAGGTCATCTTTCCTCTGCCGACGGGAGACAAGTGCGAGACCATGCTTCACTGCCTCACCCAGCTGGGAATTGGGGTGAGGTGCAAATCTGTTGTCAGGTAGGCACTAGAGGATCTGATCTAATATTTGATCGAATATTGTGAATAATTAGGTAAATAAGTATTGTATCTATCAACACTATTCTCCAACATAATCAGTGTCAACATGGATTAACTTTATAACGTAAAAATGGTTTTTGAATTCAAAATTATCATCAAATGAGAGACACGAGATTTAACCATAAGAGAGGCACGCTTCAGCATAAATGGGACGGCTCTCCCGGAGTGGAAGTGATAGGACAGTCTCACAGAAAACTGAAGCATCGCCTGCGCTGTTTCGCAGAGTGTACCGAAGGCACACAATCTCTTCCCAGTTTGGTAGTGATCTTGTGACTCCACTGGTGTTGCATGGACCGCAATCGTTTACACTCTGGTGATGTCCTCTCGTCACCAATCACATAAAAAATAGATACCTACCTAACAAAACTAAAATAGGTACCTACCTAATCTATTTTATATTAGACAAAATATATTTTTTAAATAGGTTCCATATTATTTACAGTGTATTGCCATGTAACGTGGTGCATTCTGCTTTAGATTATGAAGAACTTGACGAAGAAACGTTATTGTAAGTATAACCTATTATCAAAACTTGGTTCTCACTGAAGGAAATGTGATGAAAAACTGCCTATTTTAGTGACTACACCATTCACAGGCGTAAGACAGAAGACTGCTAAACGTTGGAGGAGTTTTGTGGAGTCGATCAGGTCTAAGCTGACGGTGAAGCAAGTGGTGGACGGAGTTCGAGGAGGAGGCGAGTTGTCCTTCGACTACCTCACTCTGATCATCACAGCTGAGTGAGTTAAATTTGACCACTTTTAAAGAATAGGGAATTTTAATTAAATATCGCATTTAGTCCCGTTCATATCATAATTATATTTGTATAGGTAATGCAACGCGAAAGTTTACAAACATTATATCATATTCTTGTACGCAGTTCATTAGCAGCTCTCGGACTTGTGGAAAACAACGCTTCCAACATTGTAGCGGCCATGCTAGTATCCCCGCTGATGGGTCCCGTCATGTCCATCACTTTCGGGACCATCATCTCCGACAGAAGTCTTGTCAGGAGCGGCTTCGAGAGTCTGGTCTTGGGAATGCTACTTTCACTCTTGTTTGGATTCATCTTCGGCTTGATTTTGGGCACGACCGCGATGCCGTGGGGCTTTGGAGATTGGCCAACGGAAGAAATGAAGTCACGGTATTTATAATTCATTGACTATACTTAGTGATAGTAACAGTGTCTGCAAAAAGCCATTAATAGCAATCTTTCACCATATCGGTAACGTGACCATGGACGTATATAAGGGCATTGAGGCCTGGTTTGACATAAGGTTGAATCGGCTAGGTATAGCCAAGGGCGACTTAATTGAGGGGTCGGCAAGGTTGGTGGGGTAGCAAATTGTACGCACGCTGGGTCTAGCCGGTCCTTGAATTGTACTTCGGGAGAGCCGCATTACTGTTAAATGTACGAAATTGTTAAATCCGAGCACGGGGGGGGTGATTCGTAATTGTTTTGCAATGTGGGACACCCCCCTTGTCAAAGCTATATATACGTCCGTGAACGTGACTGTATTCCGATTGAAAATACAAAGGCATTTTTTGATTCCAGTGGCAATGTACGAGCGCTTTGGATGGGTGTTCTATGGGCATTGACATCTGGCACCGGAGTAGCTTTAGCCCTACTACAAGGCAGCGCAGGACCTTTGATTGGCATCGCTATTTCAGCTTCTTTGCTACCACCAGTGGTTAATTGCGTACGAATTTTATCCGTTCTTTAAGAATCTTCTTTTTTTAGGTCATCCTTTAGTAGATGATACTGACACATCGTTTTCAGGGTCTTTATTGGGCGTTGGCTTGCATTTGGTTGCTGTATCCTGGGACTAAAATACCACACATAAAGGGGGAACCTTACTACGGAAACTCCAGTTACGTACCACTGTACCACGACTACCTACCTATCGAGTTTGCTGTAAATGGTAAGTGAATAGTTGAGTACCTACTTAGATTTTTATCATTGATGATTTTCCTCGAAATTTTCTTAATGTTTGACTGACTATAACTTCTGTATTTCTTTATTTACAGGGATAGTAAGTTGTTGCCTCACAATAGTCAATGTTATCTGCATATTCATAACCGCTATAATATTTCTCAAGATAAAAGAAGTAGCTGCACCTTACACTTCTACTCCAGACCTCCGAAGATTTTGGGAACAAGACATTAAAGTAGCGAGAGATGCTAATAAAAGTCATTTACATAGAGCAGAAGCTGACGAACGAGCTCAGTAAGTATAAGGCCAGAAATCTGATAAGTGGTAGAAAAAATCAATACCTTCACGATAAAGCTCAAATAAACTTTGATCAATACAGTATCAAATTCAGCAATAAATATGTGACACATCCACTAGATAACCGCACACGGACCAGATATGTGAGGTACTTGAAACTACGCCAAAACGGCGGAGTCCGCTCGAAGCACCTACAATATAATGCTTTGTCTCTGTGGCGTGTTGACCAAGTGAAGCTAACATCAGATTTTTGTATCATTTTAGACATCGCGTTTGAATGAAAACTACCCTTGTAGACGTTATTAATAAAACTAAGTACCGTATAAGTACTATGTATGCAATTAACCCATGTTCTTTTTGACAGATTGGTATTAGAAGAACTGAATCAGGAAACTGATGAAGATGTCAAAGAAAAATTGGAGGCTGCTGTTCAAGAAGCACTAGACGATGAGACTTACAGAAAAGTGAAGAGAATGAGTTATCAGAGTCACAATGCTGATGAGGTAGGTTTTATCTATCAAAACAACAAGTAAGAATATTCAACAAATATCGAAAGTAGGTAGACATGGTCCCATGGAACTTAGGATTAAAAAGATTTGAATTAATTGACGAACGATTGCGAGTTGATGAAGCTATTTACTGCGGTGCTCATATTAATATTCACATTATTTTTTAGGTAATACGCACGATTGGACTTCAACCTAGGACGCCTGTCTCTAAAAGATCAAGTTTAAATCCAACGCCTCCTCGACCACACCAACAACAAAATCAAATGTAGCCGACATAGAAGCTTTAGACAAGATCCTGACGTCACTATTGGGCATGAGGGATAGAAGATCTTTCCGGTCGCATAGAGGAACTCCAAGAATGAGTAGAATACAAAATTACGTTCAAAACAGGCGGTCGGAATCCTGGTCTGACCGGATTTTCGAAAACTCAGTTGTGAACAGCGTTATCAACAATTTAAAGGCTAGTAAGAGGAATTCGCCTGATGAGGAGTTTTTCTTGACTCCTAAATAAACATTCGTTTAATTCTCTTCTCTGTACAGAAAGAACCGCACATCAAATTTGGTCAAGGCAAGCAAGATACCTCCTATCTGACAAGTCTAACTGAACGCCTGTGCTGGATAAAATCAATCATTGATGATAGTTTTCAGTTTATGATTGACGCATATTATATTGTATTGGCCGCTGGCCTATATATGCTAGTTAGTGCCCTAGAGATTTTCCATTAGGCGCTTTGCAGACAGCGAGGCGGGTCGGTCTTTTTGTCTGCGAAGTAATAAACACCGCGTCTGTCGTTCGATGACCGCCACTACCTACGCCGCGAATACAACGCACACGAGTGGCGGAGGCAGTTAGGTACGTTACGTTACAGAGACGTTCATTTAGTGAAGAGCGGCGCGGACTCGAGTTAATCGCCCTGGCTTGTGTGATCCATGGTCTAGGCAGCCACGGACAGGCCACGCCGCCAGTGCCCACTGAGCACCTAAGCTAGTAGTGGCCTCGCATCTTCTATCTACATGGCCCCAAAAAAATTACGCACCTAAAAATTGTACATAGTAGATAAAAAATAATGAAAGAACGAACAGGTGCTCAGCTTTAAATAGCAGCTAGTAGGTACCTATCGGCCAAAACCATGTGTGCCTAGGGCCAATTATTGTGCACACGACTTTGAAGTCGATTTGTATGGACGAATGTGATTAAATCTCTTTATTCGACTTCAATGTCGAGTGTACGAGAATGACCCACCTGGCAGAAAGGAATGAGCTTAGGAATTAATTGTCTATGGAAACAAAACAAATATAAATAATAACAACAGTATAATTATATTACTTTGTACAACAATACAGATTGAGGTATTCAATAGATAATAAAGTCAAAAATAAATTACTGTTTACATTAATTAACATAATAAATACTATCACAGCACTTTTTCCTTTTATTAATTTAGTAACACTTCTGGATATTTACTTATTTAACTAAGTACGAGTATGCAGTAACTAAGTGCTATCTAATATATTTAATTTATAAAGTAATAATTTGTCTATAAATTGGGCCTTCATCAAGATTTGTTAGTATTTTTTGAATCTTTTACAGTTCCATTCAATGATTCTTTAGTAACACTTTTTAATGTCTTGCCATGTTTAACTTGTGATGTGTAAATATCATATCCTAATGATATTGTGTTATCGTATAATACTCTAAAACGAGTAGGTAAGAAATAAAAATTAATAACTTGTGCTGGTGGCCATACCATCCATTCTGCACGATAGAGAGTTACAAACTTATCTCTCACTTCTTCTTTGAAATTCTCCATAGGATTATCTTCAAGAATGGCTAGACTTCCGAAAAAAGTTATGATCATTATTGGAGAAAATATTAATTGGTCAAGTAGTAATTTTTTAACAACCATGTCTACAGTCTTTCCAATGATAAACCTATCCAAAACTTTGTACCAATGATGGCATAAGACACCCACAGCTGCACCAGAAAATGCCATATGCATAGTCCTTTTTAGATCATATCTTTCTTGTTCTTTTTTATACAACTCATATGTTTGTTCTAAACTATCACCAATACCTGATAAGGTTATTGATATGGTAACATTGGTATACAGTAAATACTTGTCACTGAAAGCAACTTTCACTACTTTCCTCAATTTAGACATAGGTCCATTCTGCACATGGGTTGCCAATTTTCTCCAAGTATATCCTAGTGACTGCATTGTATTTTATCTGAAACAAGACATTTTACATTAAGTATTCAAGGCAATATTAATTTGTTATGTATATCATTAATTAAATGTTAATTTCATTTATTCATATTATTTTAACTTTAAATCCTTTCCTTTGTATGATACACTAAAATTATCTGTACAAAACATACATCATATTTAAACTAAAATTTATAGATTTATTAATTAGCTATTTATGAACCTGGTATCAATTTACTTATTACTCAATCTACCAAAAAAACACTCAACTAGATAGAATATTAAATTTATTTAACAGCCTACAAGGCAATATCAGCTATAAGCACCATTTTATACTATAACTCATACTTTCTCACAGATTTTTTAATGCAATTTTTATCAGAATCATTCTCTTCACTTTCTGTTGGAATTGGCTCATCTCCATCGTCTTTTACAGGCTTGCTATGTTTCACGTGAGAAGTATAAATATCATACCCAAGTGAGATAGAGTTATCATAAACAACTCTATACTTTGTTGGCAAGAAGTAAAAGTTTATAATCTGGGCAGGAGGCCATACCACCCATTCAGCTTTGTACAAAGTCCAAAACTTGTCTTTAACTTCATCAGTAAAATTCTCTAAAGGGTTTTCTTCAAATATTGCAACAGTTGCAAAAAAAGACATAATAATAATAGGAGAGCAGACAAACATGTCAAGGAATAGTTTCTTCATCACCATATCAAAAGTTCTCCCAACAATAACATGATCAAGTATCCTGTACCAGTTATGACAGATGATGCCAGCAGTGCACCCTGAGAACCCCATATGTGCCGTCCGGCTTAAGTCAACTTTTTCGATCTGTCGGGTATGAAGTTCATAGCCCTGTTCTAAAAGGTCTCCAAGAGTTGAGATCCCTATTGATAGCAACACATTGGTGTAAAACAGATTTTTTCTATTAAAAGCATCATCCACAGCATGTTTATAACTTCTATATGCTTTTGAGAATACTCTTCTCATTGGCATCATAGGCAATGAGTGATCACCTAGAACAAATAGATTGTATTATTAAAGAATTAAATACTGTTTTACAACAATGTTTGCTAGACAGAACTAAGGCCTTGACAACATTTATTACCAGCTACTTTAGAAAACTAAGATTTTTTCCAACATTAAAAATCTTATATTTTTTTATTTTAGGTAGGTACCTATAGTACCTATTTGATGTAGGTAATACATCCAGGGCGTGGAATGTTCAATCGTCGAGTAAGGTGGTAGGTATTAAAAGAAAGGATAAAGGTAGGATGCCAAATTATTTATATTTTTAAAATATCTGATCTGCTGAAATTTTTCATAGTAACTATTGAACTAATGGATATTTTTTCAAGTCACCATTTACGTAATAAGACGTGTGTAGGGTTATTATAGTCGCGAAAAAGCAAGATAAGTTTATATAAAAGATTATCTATATAGTAAGTAGGTTTTATACAGAAAGGGTCCATAATAAGAAAATTCAATTTATTATATGTCCAAGCACATGTTGCAATTCAAATTAAAGTTTTCAATTCGTATTATTTGTAATTGGTTACTAAAATAAATTTTGACTTACATTTGCACAGCCGCAAATTCTGACTGAATTGAATTGTTTTAAAGACACATACGCTTTCTTCCAAACTTCCAAAATTTATAAATTATGTACTAGTGTAAGTGTAATAAAGCATTGAAGATTTTTATAATTTGCACGAACATTCCTATAACCTCAAAGAAATATCTTTTTTTCAGAAAGAAGTGATCGGAAATTCGGATTTTTTTGAGTTAATTCAATTGTCACTTTGACATTTGACATAAGACACCACAGATTCCTAAAATTTTTATTCATTTCTAAACTTGGTCCATTCTTTTATTCTTTTGTCTATGATCAGCTACCTCGGCAAGCGTGTGGGAGAACAATGAAGGCATTTTAACGCCATAGGTATTTTTTACATCGAGTTTTTCGGCCTTTGATTTTTGATATGGAATTCCATAAAAAAAGTTCGCAGCCATGAATCACTGTTTCATGGCTGCGAACTTTTATTATGATATCATAAATCTTACCACTCCACACTTATTTATTTACTTGATCCGCTTATTATTCGCGAAACTGCGAATCACAGACCAACTGCAAATGCGGAGTGTGGATTCCTTTTGGTATATTTACTATGCCTATGTGGAACCTGTTCCGCATATTTTTCACGATTGTTCTTCGATTCGAGTCAAAAAGAGTAAATGAGCGGGGACCTTTTGGGCGCCTTTTAGATTTAGATTGTTGTTTATTAAATTAGATTAATTATATTATAAGATTTTGAACTGTACAACATATCTGTATTTTTAGTGCCAAATAAACGTTTTCTATTATATCTAAATTCTTCGGGCGGAGAGTAAGTGTAGAGCACAATTTAGTCTATGGCCTTGCACTTCCGTCTTCCACTCTTTTACCAATAATACACAGTCATAATCGACAAACGTTTTAATAGGGCACAGCACTAGAATACTTTTTTTTTGTTGTCAATTTGACAACTTTCTTTGACATTTTACTCTAAATCATCAATATTCGCTAGCAAATTCGGCTTCGGCTTCAAGCGTTTATGTTTGTAGAGAGCTAATATTGTTAGTTTCATATTGTTTTCCCCAAACTTTCAACAATGGCAGGTTCGTTAGATTTTCTCATTAACACCAAATTGAAATACTTTCGAAACATTATGCTAAGCAGTGTGTTTACGAAGTGTTGATGTACTCAATATTTGGTTAAATTACACGTTTTTTAAAAGAAAATATTAGAATATATGGATTCTAAACGAAATCAACTATTTCTTGGTCCTCTGTGGCTTGTTTTGTTGACTACTAAGACTTGAATTATTTGCAATAAAGTTATACAGCTTGTTGCTATTTTGGAACCAAATTCACACAGAATTTCAATGTTGGTTCTTGAGTTCGTCAGAAAATCTGTGTGATCATACCCATTAACCCACCACATGTAAAGCCTAAAAGGTCTGCAAAGGATTTCACTTGAGTACATTCACAAATCGAGAAGTAACATTACAATTTATTTCAGATAAACTGACATTGGATAGACAGGATATGAAAAATAGGGCGACATCCCACCTCCGAATATATGTAGGTGGCCTGACAGAGAGTGCTACAGTTGACGAGTTGTATGAGCATTTCATCCAGTTTGGACAGATCAACGGATTGATTGTAAACAGGAACTTCGGGTTTGTGCAGTTTGAGACAGAAGCCCAAGCTCAGGATGCTATATCTAAAGCAGATGGCAGTGTCTTCCAAGGGAAAACTCTCAGTGTGAGAACAGCACAGACAAATGCTGATAAGTATGTTAAAATAATGTAACTTTTAAATATAATTTCAATACAATTATAAGATTCAAATCTATTTTAAATCAGTATAAACTGACTTCTTTTCAAAAGTACTTTGAACTTTCATGAAGTTAATTTGATTTATGGAATGTTAGTTGCTATGTTAGGCAAAGAAAGATTAAGAAGACATAGAAAAAGTCCATAATGTTGCTAGATGTAATAGTCACTATAATTTTATTGTGTAAAAGAGTTTTATTATTAAAAGCTTTACATTAAAGTTTAATTTCAATTAATATTGCAGATTCAATCACAGAAGAGATACTGAAGTGGTCACCGTACAGCCGGATGTGCCCCCAGCTGTTGCACTCAGCGATAACATTCCCACAGTCAACGATGATGCTGGTGATGATCATTATGACAATTTCGGGAATTATATAGGGGACAGAGATCATGGTAAGGAATTAATACTGGAATTTTATCTTGCCAATATTGTGTATGCTCACTAATTAAATAGAAAAATGCCCCACTGCACACTCCAATTATGGTCACGTTCCATGATTCCGCAGCCCAGACAAAAGTTGGAATTAATGTTTTCTTATCGTCAACACCATAGATTTTATTGATCCGCCATCTCTATCCCTTGCACTCCCACTCATGAAAGATTCTCATCAGCCCACTAAGAGACATCAATCACATCCATGTGAGGTTTCACATGTGGGGTTCCACATTCTCACAATTACTAACCACTTGTGTGTAATTAATGTAACTTTCTTTCATTTAATCTTGTATAACTTATTAACTAGTCATAAGAGACTGAACCCTACAAAACAGGGAAGCCTAGTGTGGGACTCCGAGCACACTATTGTATTTTCTTCTAATACAGGTTTTTTCAAACTTAAAAGAAGAGGCTCACACATTGTATAAATCACTTTGTAGTTAACAATAAAGATTTTGTATTTTGTTACACTTGTACTTGCATCTACTTATTTTTTTCAATAAATAAAAAATACTGTGATACCACTGTCACTTGAGTCAAGTAGGCCAATTTATTTCGAAGAGACAATCCCATGGTTTAAATCAAATTATGTTGCTTGTTAAGCCGTTACTTCTTTTACAGCATACAGAGAGGAGGAATATGATGAAGGCTACCAGGGATGGAACGAGGGGCGCGGGGGCGGCCGAGGCCGTGGCCCGCGCATGCGCGGTCGGGGCCGGGGTCGCGGCGGAGCTGGCTTCGCGGGTAGAGACCGATCGCCGATTGGTAGAGGTAATCTATACTATTTATAAAGAGAAAATTTCTATAAACAATGACCAGGCTTATTTATGTAAACCGAAAACACGAATCGCTTGCGCGATGGAATCGACACCCAGCGCCATCTATTGGTTCATTTTTGAATTTCGGTCTTAAGTAATAATTAAGTGGGATTACAATTTTTAATGTTTTATAAATTCTTTAATAACTCCTTTATTAAAGAGTTTGTAAAATATTGAAAATTGTTGAAGTTTTTAAAGGAGCGGTAACATGTGTGCAAGTTCTCTGGAATTACAGGAGTCCATAGGCTCCGGATGTCGCTTACCCTAAGGCGAACCGCACTCTTCTTTGCCACCGACGTTGTATATAAACGAACTCTTAGTACATAATATACATAATATAAACCTGAGTGATCTTAAAAGGTTTATCAAGTCAATTATTGCACAGTCATTAGACATTGAATTTTATGTACTAAAAGGAATTCCTATATTGCAGAATAGATGTTTATACTACAAATATGTTTATAAGGCTATGATAGTTAACATACACAGTTTACCTGTACATTTTTTATTCTTGGGGCAACAAACAAGTAATTAGGTATGCGGTATAATACCTGATGGCGAGTATTGACAGTTGCCCATAATCATCTGCCATATCAGAGAATCCTTGAATCATTGTCGAAAACTTTCTTAATGATTTGTTCCAGATCGTGTAGGCTACGACAGATACTCCCAGAAATTGCCAGACTACCCTCGAGCTATACCTGTTTCTGAAAGGAATGATTGTGAAATTATTGTTGTGTCCAAATCTTTAACGTAAGTGTACTTTATAATATTTATACAATTTGCTCCTCAATTTACAGTTTACAAACAAAATTAAGCTGAGCGGACAGCCCCGGCTTAGATCGACGGTTACATGTTTAAAATGAATCTTATCTGAAACTTGCAAATTTCTCCACTATAATTTCCCATGGACTGGACTTAACAATCAGCCACTTATGCAGGTTATATTATGGTGCTCAAGTGTGTGGGCAACCACTGGTGCACTCTCTAAGCTATACCCCTACCCCATTAATTCGATGATCTCTTAATCGAGATTGGGCAGTAGAACCAACGGCTTAACGTGCGTTCCAAAGTACCCTATCATCCATTTATACCGTGCTACTTTTCTCCATTAATTATACCTCATTATTCTCCTTCCAGTGAATATGCAGAGTACATAGAGAGCCGCTTGAAGCATCTAGGCATAGTGGTGGACCTGCTGTTCCCCATGGAAGACGTTCCTATCGGCAAGGTCCTGGGCAACATCGCGTCCCGGGGCTGCCTCTACGCTATTCTAGTCATGCCACTCAACCAGGAGCATAGATCACTCACTTTGACTATCCTACATGGGCTTCCACAAGGTAAGTTTTTGAAGGCAGTAAAGTAGAAATGGTATGGTTTTTTATGTAATAGGTGGCAGACGAACACACGGATCACCTGATGGTAAGCGATTGCTGCCGCCCATGCCGCAACACTAGTGGAGTCACAAGTGTGCTGCTGCCTTTTAACCCTCTTTACCCCCGATTGGGCCTCCAGAATCATCACTCACTCGGCCACGGCGGCGCGCCGGTCTTCTATGAGGGCGTGGTACCACTTCGGTCGAGCCGGCACATTTATGCCAAACTGTGGCTCTCCCGTGTTAAGATTTTTCAAGGGTCGGCAACACGTATACAGGTCCTCTTTGAGTTGTAGGCGTCATAGGTTGCAGTAGTTGCTTATTATCAGGCGAGGCGCACGCTGTTTTCCACCGACGTTGTATTAAAAAAAATGTCTGTATTTTGCAAACGGATAGTACCGCAACGTATTTTTGACAAAATTGGTACGAGAAGATACGTCATCAAAGGTGCTTCGTGCTAAATGATAGCATAATCCTAGCGTGTGCACGTTACGATTTCTTGAAAAGTTCGAGTTAGGCCTACTGTTAAAATTTCTCTCAGCAATATTTTACGGACATTACCAATAGAGCCGCTCAACTGAAGTGGGACTGGGCTGGACACGTCTACCGCATGTCGGACACCTTTGGGCAGAATAGCCTACAGCAGTGGGAACCCAAAATCGACGGCGGCCACGAGGTAGACCGAGGAGGCGATGGCGGGATGAGCTCGACACCTATTGCGCCAACTGGACCGTAGTCGCCCAGGATCGTGAAATGTGGAGGAGGGGTACGGAGGCCTTTGCCCAGCAATGGGACACGACGGGCTATTAATAATTTATTAATAACTAGCGGCCGCCCGCGACTCCGTCCGCGTGGAAAAGTAACTTTTTACCTCCCTTTCAACCCCTTACAACCCCCTTTTTCGCAATAAAAAAGTAGCCTATGTCCTTTCTCAGGGTCTAGATTATCTGTATACCAAATTTCATTTAAATCCGTTGAGTAGTTTTGGCGTGAAAGAGTAGCAGACAGACAGACAGACAGAGTTACTTTCGCATTTATAATATTAGTATGGATAATATTTTACAATTTTACATGATATCACGTTGAACATTCTATTGTTTTTTCAGAGCATCGCAACATGCCAATAGAAGACGCGCTGCAGCTGATCTCGCGCAACTTCCAGGAGGTGCAGCGCGGCGGGCCGACGGGCCGCGAGGCCGTGTACGCGCTGCTGGGGCAGCTGGCCGACGGCCGCACGCTCACCGTGCTGCAGTATGATAAAGTCATCGAGTATTTGCAGGTAACTCGCTTTCAATAAAACATCATTATCCTTCAAGAGAAGAGCGTACTTCTTATAAATCCGGCAACCTATCAGCGACCTCTCTGAGCTTGCAGATGTACAGTGGCCAGCACATCAAGTTACTACAATCTGTCAAATTTCCTCAGTTGATATTGAACCAAACACGTTTGACATAAAAGTGAGGTTCGATTGAAGAAATTTGCCAGATTGTAGTAACTTGATGTGCAAGCCACCGTACATGGGCGGCGATGATTAATTTTTTTTTTTTTATTTAATAGGAAGGCAAACGAGCAAGCGGGTGACTTACCAGCAGATGACCCGCTTGCTCGTTTGCCGCCTCTAGTATACAAAAACATTTCAGCCAATCGAGGCCCACTGCTGGGTAATAGGCCTCCCCCAATGTTAATAAATGATTAATGTGGACAACACAATGGTATTTTATTGATATATTTTAGGTAGGTAGTTTATTGGTATAACACAAGGGAAAACCTTCGATTGGGTCCAGGACAATCTATGTGAGGTTGTTTCAATTGTTTTAAGCCTCCAACACCCACACTCGGCGAAACAGCGCAGGCGCAGTTTCACGCCGGACTTCTGTGAGGCCATGGTATCAAGACGAGCCGAACCGTGGCTCTCCCACGGATAAAATATAACCATTTCTGGCACGCTTTATAACATACTTTGGGTTTGATAAAAAAATAGTAGTGATCGTAACTAATGAATATGAATAATCCACAGGAGCGCAGAGAACAGCAAGTTAAAATGGAGCTCGGTGAGCCCCTCACCCCCGCTCCGGCCAGCAACAAAGCCCAAGTGGACCTCCAGCAGCGCATCCTCAGCATACTCAACGACAAGAAGGCGCCCGCCCCCGCCCCCCGCGCCCGCGCCCCCCGCCGCCGCCCCCCCTGCGCCCGCGCAGAACAAGCTACTCAACGACCCTACAGTTAGAAAAGCTCTAGACTCCATACTGCAGAAGTTTACATGATTTAGCTTTAAGTTATAATGAAGCAATAAAGTCATGAGATCAATGAGGGTTTTTGCAAATAATCCGCTAGATGGCGTTAGACAACTGGAGGCCAATTCTCGGTTTTCGCCTTCTATGTCGAGTCGACTTCATGGAACGCACAACCAATAGGAGACAAGATGTCGAAGGAATGTCGACAGTAATCTGTGTTCTCCTATTGGTTGTGCGTTCCATGAAGTCGACTCGACATAGAAGGCGAAAACCGAGAATTGGCCTCCTGGTCCTACAACGAGTGGATTGGTTATTTGACGTACCATGTCAAAATTATGAAGTTACGTACAAAACGACCAATTTCAAAGTTGGACATGACGTCAACGTAACGCCATCTATCGGATTTTGGCTCACTGATGGCGCCACTGCCGCAGACGTCCGAGTATGGTAGCCACATTGGTTATAATACTATGGAACTCCGTTGTAGTTCCTCAAGAATATATTTCACGACTTTATTGACAAAATATACCTACGTATAAGTTACGTTAGAGGCATGTACAGATGACGTGCAGGGTGTCTTTTTAATTTCGTCCTGTCGTGTTTAGGCAAATTATACTGTAAGCATTAATTTTAATAAGTGGAAATAAATGAAACTACCAGTGAATTCTTTCACGTATAGTTATAAGTCTTTTACGTTTGAGAGTAGAGCCACTGCCACCACTTTGTTTTAAAATATTGACTCTGGTGTAGTTGAAAATTATTACGTTTTTGACTCCATACCTATTTGTATTACGAAAAATGCATGACTTAGTTTAGTTTCGGAATATTTTACTACATCATCATCATCTTCCTGCCCTAATCCCAGGTTAACTTACGTACAAATTAATCATTATCATTTGCATTTTTATTAAAAGGATTGCCTAAATATTAATTTTAATCTTCTTATATTTAAAAAGTGGTCACAAAAATTTCATATTTTTATACTAGAAGCGACAATGCCTTTCCATGAACACCTGCGAGATTAGAGAGGACGCTGATGCATTGCATTTACTTTATGAAATAAAATTTTTTTGGTCCAAGTCACTTTATAAAAGTTATTTTCTGATAACGCGATATAATCCGCAAATACAAGCGGTTCAAACATTTTAATATATCGCGTCATTAGAAAACACCCATGTGGTGTTATACACCTTTATGTAGGTATTTAGATAAAGATTAAACTTCGCTGTAGCGATGTATTAGCGAATTGTAAATATTGTTCAAAGCAATAACATCTTCTGCCGTTTGTACATGCCTAAGGATTCATTTCCACTTCAGCTCAGATAGATGGGAACAGGCGATTGAAAGAATTTCGTTACTTTGTTTATCACCATTCCGCCTATCTCAGTGTAGCAGAAATGCCCCCCAATTCTCTAAAGTGCAACTGAAATTGGTCTGATATCGATGTATGGATTCTATATTAGTATACAATAAAAAACACCCAAATTACATTATCAGTTTTATTTAATAAGTTCATACATATAATTAGAGGTGGTCTAAACGAGTCTGTCCACAGAGCGAGCAGTTCATTGGTGATGTGAAATGACAAACAGTGCTATAGTTATTTTGTTATTTATGTAATAGTTATGTACACACACAAAGTAATTTCAAATACTACAAACTAACATTCTTGTTTCTGTACATAATGTCAGAGTTATTGGTTCCCGTAATTTGAGGTTACTGAATAATATTATATGGGTTTCCTACTAACATTCAAAGCGGAAAATACTATTTCGTCACTTTTATAGAATCAAAAAATGTCTACATGCAAAATTGATTTCAAGGTATCGTAAAATCTTAACTTTAGTATAAAATAATAGAATACTAACATGATTGACAAAATAAAGCTTCCAATGGTACACCGCCAGCGGCTCCGAGCTTGCCGTACTACCAACGCGTCGGGGAGTGCGCTACCATCCCTTTATATAAAAAATATAACTGTATTTACTACAAACCAAAAATCCAACCTAGCAGTAGAACGACATTATCACGAATTTTCTATGGCATTACAATATTTTTTACGTCAATGATTTTTATAATATTGAATATTCAATTCAGAACTTCCCAATGAGATCAAGGCCCTGCGTCTTAGATTTTCAAAGCTTTTCTTTAAAAATCCTATTTACCATTCTAGAAGTTATTAGCTATACAAGATATATAATAAACTAGGATAATATTAGGAATATCCACATCTTACTCTATATAAACATTTCCACAACGCCCTTACTACTACAGCGACTAAATGCCACCACACACCCATCAGACCCCATAAAGCTATTTATTTGGAAGAATTTGGTGTCAATCAAGAGAACGATGGGTGCGCGCGATATTTACAAGGGATCAGTCAACAATGACTGCACTGCCGACAATACTATGCAGGCGAGCTTGCAATCCTTTAACATTCGTCAAATACATTACGATGATCTCTCAGTAGGATCCTCCTGTTTAGAGGGGTCGAAACCTTCCTTGATGTGGCCACCCGTGCCCTTCGGGTCAAGGTCAGTGGCCCAACTAAAGTGCATCAGAGCTAAGTGGGTATTACCTAATTTATTGTGAACTTTACCCAGTAAATAATAAACTAAAGATTCTCTTGGGGCTATATCTTTCAAATAATGAAGATCAGCTAAGGCCTCTTGAGGTCTCCCAGCTCGTAGCAGCACTGAGGCTCTATGGAAACGACAAAGTGGATTCTCTGTGTCTAATGCAACAGCCCTTTCGAGAGTCGATAAGGCTCGATCTGTTTTGTCCAGGGCTGCCTGTGCCAACCCTAACTGACACCGCAGGACGCCGGAATGAGGGTGTATTGTGAGAGCACGGCGTATGTGTACTTCGGATTGCTTCCAACGTTCCTGCCGGGCGTAAACAGTAGCTATGCCGAACCACGCGACGTAGTTACGAGGATCAATGCTGACTGCAGTCCTGAAGCTAGCCAGAGCCTTGTCAGTTTCTTCTGCTACTGCATACTCGTGTCCCAACAGAGCATGAGCGTAAGCTGCATCAGGATCAATCTGGACAGCCCTCTTGAAAAATTTCAGTGCAGTCTCGCGCTCTTTATGAAGCGAAAAACAATTTCCTGCAGCTAACCAAGCAATTGGATCAGTTCTGTTCAATTCTACTAATTCTTGGGCTAAGGCCGACAACTGCGCTTCCCGCTGCAGATGCCATAAACAGGTACTGTAGATATCCATACCCTCTGTGCGGCAAGGATACTGTTTCCTGATGTCTGCGAATATTTTAGCTGCCGCTTCATACTGTGCCAGTTCATAGTGAGCGCGGGCTATCATCGTCTGCACCCAGGGCGAAGCCAACTGCTTCGGCGGTGCATCTTGGAATAACTTGATCGCATTTTTACAATCTAGGAAAGCTAGTGCTTTGTAAGCGTCACCTAATTCTCTCAATAAGTTCAATAATGCTACACCATTGGAGTTCTTTGGCGTGATTGTAGGTGTCCCTGTCTCCATGCTCTTATTTCTTTCATTTGATTCAACAGAATTGGTTTTCATGTTTTTAGCTGTGCGCTGCTTGTTTTTTCTTGAAGGGCTCTTGGGAGCCACAAATTTTCTACTAGGTGACTTATTGTTCTCTTTGACCGAATAACTGCTATTATTATTACTAAACAGTCTAGAAGACCGCCGAGGCGCTGGTCCTAACGTACATCTAGGTGCGGGACTGAATACTGCATCTTTGAGTTGGCCCATTTGTGCTCGTAAAGAATTTACAATTTTAGGTATAGCCTTCTGTTCATTGGAATCAGTTAGTGTAGGAGTGTATAAGGTAGGAGATTCTTCCATAGGTAACATTCCAAATGATGGAGAAAATGGAACAGGCGCCATACCACTAAAGACGCTATGCATTCTTTTTACAGGGGCTTGTGTCTCAGGTGTAATGCTTGTAGACATTGTCATTGGAGTCCTAGTCGCTACGTTATTTGGTGTGACATTAGCATTCAAATTAGTATTACTATTAGGAATGTTAGTATTGACAAAGGAAATATTTTCTGAGTTGCTGACTAGATTCACTAATGTTGATACACCAAAAGTAAATTCGGTGTTACTGATTTGAAATACTTGATTTGGATCAATCTTTTCACCCATATTACATAGTGTGGCGTATGATTTCCACATGAATGGATTCAACGATAGTGCTTTCCGATGTGCTTCAGCCCCTTTACTCCTCCTCTCTGTGATGTTGTATACCTTAGCAAGAAGTTGTAGTGCATATGGTGCTTGTTCACCAAATTCTGAAGCAACAATGTCTAGATTTGATCCTATTGCAACTTCGGCATCTTTGTACCTGAAGCAAATATAAGTAAAAATATAAGTAATTGGTATTTCTAGTTACTTTTTTTTTAATTCAAATGGGTTTACTATTTACAACTAGTTGATAGGTCAAATTGAATATCCTGTGGGTAAATTAGATAATTGAACCATTACATTATGGTTGTAAATTCTTGGAAACTAAATTGTGTAATTTCAAATTATCAATGTGCATAATTAGTGCATTTGTTCAAAGAAAATAATTAGTGCAAAATTAACAATGAATAGATAGTTAACACATAAAAGGTTTATCTTACTTAGAGCTAATTTCACACTTATGCACTTAGGAGTGTCATGATGAGTTTCTGATATGTTATACTTAACATGCAGACAATCATGTTCATATACTTCCTAAATAAGAAATCTACAGTATGTACTGTGAGTAATAAAACATTGAACACATAAGTTACACAATTTTATGAAACAGTTGAACTAGCAGCATTATGCTTCACTAAACATGGACAAGGTTCAGTAATACATTAACTGGCAGCATAAAATGTAAAACAAAGCAGTTATTGTAAAAAAAGGTTTTATAATCTGGTTAAAATAAATTTCATCAATGAAAGAAACTTCATTAGGAGCATACTTTTCTCGCTTATGGAAAGGCAATGAGAGGCAACCACTTTCCAATTTGAAATCACTTTGCTCTCACACTATTTGTTACAGAATAAATCTTAAATATTTCAAAAGGGTTTTCTATGTAATTGAATCAAATTATAACTACAATATACAAGGAACGAGTCATTAATAGACGAGACAGTGGATTGAGATTGCTATCTAAAAGTTCTTATTTACTCCAATAAAACATTTAAAATCTGGTGTAAATAAAGCAGTAAAAAGGTATACTTACGATTTTAAGTCTATTGAACATTTGGCTAGCAGAAACCTTGATTGTGGTAGAGACAGTGAAGTATTCTGCAGTAGGTGATGTGCCTCATTCACGCGTCCAGCTCTGTAGTAGCATGTTCCCAACAAAAATGTTGTTTCCTCCGATGCCACTAAAAATTTACACTTATCTTAGTAACAGCACGTCTCACCACACGTAGGACACACAACAAGTAATAAAAAATTAATCAGAAACACGCGAAAATCAATAAAGAGCACAAAACGCAGGTGTAACAATGATCACCATTGAGGGTACAAAATGAATGTAAAATTACCTTCAGCGTGTAATCTCTCAGCCAAAAATATAGCATTGTCGTACTCATAATTATTCAGACAATCCCAAACGATAACCTGTAGAAAAATTAAATGGTTAAATTAACAAAATCCAAGCAAAAAACGTAAATCACTGACAGTTCGTGCAAAGTGGGGTTTTGTGATCACCTGTATGGGTTCTTGGACAATCATATTTGAAATTATTATGCACTTTTAGGATTGTAAAAAGTATAAAATTATTCACATCGCAAGGTACGATCATTACACATTCACAAAGTAAATTAGAACGTATCTTTTACGACGGACATTTTCATTTCAGTTTGTTGATTGTCTATGGAGGATGAAAGTTACGAAAGCAAATTAGCAGTGTTGCCAGCTAAAGAAAATGTTAGCAGTAATCGATCGATTGTGTTTTACAAAATCAAAATAAAGAAAACGCACATATGTATTGCCCTTAGTTTTAAATGCTTTTTATTTCAAATATTTAAGCATTTGCAATAACTTGCGCTCTACTTTTATTTCGTAAAATAGGCGTTTAAATCGCATCTCGTCTTGTATTTGCTCAGTGTAGAACGCCCTTAAAACCTACTATTTAAAAAAAAAGTGAGGTGCGGTCCAACAAATTTTTTCTCCTAACTGTCAGTGAAATAAATTATTGTCTATGGCTCAGAATTGCAGAATCGTCACGAAACTAAACTCTCACGAACGAATTTGCTATCGCAAATGGACCAATAAATGGATGAAAAATAGTTGTGTAGTTTTTGCTAGTGTTTCGTTGGATTGTTTTGTTAACGTTGTGACCTCGTGTAAACGTTTATGTGAAAAAAATCCCTTGAGATTGTGTGAATTAGTGGTGAATGCAATATGTGCACAGTGTTGATTACGAATGACATCTGTTAACAAAAGGAAAACAGTAGTTATAAAACGATCATAGTCTAATTCCAGGTAAATATTTTGATGAAATCATTATCTATTTACGCGTTTAATTACATATTACTATAAATTCAATGACTTTTTCGTCGTGAGAAAATATATTTCCCATCTCAGTAAAGTAGGTGCCCCAAACAAGAAAATGTCAAGACGTGTGACCTCCAATTTCTTGTTCCGTGATTGTTTCTCTCTCAATAAGTTGAATACATAAGAACATTTATGCAAGTGAAGAAGAGTTCGTAATATAACTTACATTATTGCGATAATGTTCCATTTAACATGTAGGTGAAGTGAAATGGTGATTGAACATCATAATTACCTCTTCATGTTATTTAGAAACTGATTGCTCTAGGCAGACGAGCAGGCGGATCCTGTTTCTAAGATCAAATTTGTGACCATGAATCATCTCATAAAATAATAGTTACACTTAATATTGGACAGTGGGAATTCTGTTTACACAATTTAATCTAGGTACCTACCAATAAGGAAATAATAACATTGTTGTGAAATGGTTAGTCAGAAACCTCAGTAGAGTAGTTGTTATTATATCTTTTTTAATATAACATAGCTATTAACACAAATATGTACACAGCTTTAGATTTCAGTTATTGTTTTCTCGCATATTCATATTATTTTATCCAATAATTTATTCATTTCAAAGTTGTCTGAATACGTAAATAAATTTATACTTTTATGTTAGAAATTTATCTAGAATGTTTTTTCAAACCAATTTACATTATTTTTATTAGTATCATAAATATGCTACTACCTATAATGTGCAATGACAATGTAATATCTTTTTAAAAACATATTTGATACAAAAAAAAATCTAAAGAAGTGAAATTATTATACAGGTATAAACTATGAACATAGATATGTTTACGGGTTTCCATTCATTCATAACATTGCACAAAATACATTAAACTGATTGCCTATTCATAGTTGTGGCTAATTACCTAGGCTGTCCTTCTGCTCCAAGCCACAATGATATTATTGTTTGCTCATGGGACTGTTATTGTTTTCACAACACATTGTTGCTACAAACAACTGTGTATCTGATACTAGGAGTAAAAATCAAAGATGTAGAACCTACTGTACTGTTTTTGGTTTAAAAAGTTCGAGCCTGTTAACTAATTCTTCTTCTTTAGGTGCCTCTTCAATCTTGGAGGTGGGCCGCCAGTTTCTTGAACTTCTCTCTTGTCTGTGGATTAATGCTGGATGTACAGAATTTATTGAGAATCGGCTAGACTGGCCTCCTTTTAAATTGCTTATGTTTAGTAAGTTTTTACTGTTTTTGATATATTGTTTTGTTTATGCTTTGCTTTGTTTGTGATAACAAAAATTTATTGTCTTGTGCTCATATCAGCAGTTTTATTGGTATCATCACCAGAGTATAGTTCAGGCCCAACTAAATTCTAAAAGATTAATTAAATAATTCACTTACCATCAGGTGACCTGCTTGCTCGTTTGCCTTCCTATACTATAAAAAACAAACTAAGCTCTGTCTTAAAAGTAAGATCACAAAATTTGGGCAAGTTTCAGATGGGAAATGTACATTGTATAAAATCCAATCAATTTAAAATGAAATCACCCTTTTCAAGAGTGTAGGTGAATCATAACAAGGGTTTTCATCCACATTAAAACCTGCAAGACAATACTCACATGCAAATAATCTGTACCTAGCAATACTTTTCAGAGATACATTAGACACAAATTTTGATTTATCTTTTTCCAATTAGACGCCGCTGGGCAATAAATCGGTAATCGAAATTACATTATTTTTTGTTTAATATGTTACACTACACTGTGAAATATGTTTTCTTTGATGATAAATCCTGGGTTTTTTAGGCAGGGCGTGAAACGGCATCTCAGCAGGGTGAGAGTGACAGACTCTATGGACACTTTGTCTGTTCTTTTGTGCCTGCCAATCTCATATTTGAATCTCACGGCCGCTTACCATCAGGCGGAGTGAGGTCATCTTGGTTGTCCTCAATCCTCAATATGTACCTTATAAAAAATAATCAACCTTTTACAAAACCATAGAAACGTATTGATATGCTTTCACTAACTTTACGTAAAACAGATACAGGTTTTTAAATGCATTTAGACTGTACAAAATACTTGAATAAAACTAATTGCAGGACTTGCAGGCCAAAAACTTAACTAGCATTAGTTTAGCTATGTTAGCTATGTAGGTAGCATAAAAATAAAAAATGCTGAATACCTAGTTATAATAAGTACCTACCTACCTAGTTAAAAAAGTGTAATAATAATGATTAATGTGAAAGTGAGTTATTACAATACATCTTTATTACACAATACTAGCAGATTTTAATTAAATGATGAGTAGCTAGGCATGTTGTTTTCTAAATGAAACAACTGTTTAGATAATACCTACTTGGGTGTGATACATTTAGATTTGGTGTTTGTAACACAACATTAAAGTTGAATGCTATTGTTTTCATGGTTGACTGCATTCACTATGCATTTCAGGCCTGTTGATTTATATTGATTTGTACTTAAACAAAACAATAGGTAATAGTGAATAAGAATGTCTCATTTCGTCTCTTAGTGATTGACAAAAATGTATCATTTTAAATGCGTGCCCTGCCTAAGTCGTAAAACAAAAACAAATGAATGTAGAGTGACGTCATAGCCACCACGTAATGGTCGGCGTGAGGTTACGCTCGTAGTCGCTAGGCTTGCTAGCGCGTCCTTTTTATCAATCAAATGAAACTTGATGTCGCTATATCACCTGTCTATATAAAATTGCGTGGGAAAAATCTAGATTTTTTCTCACCTATTTATAATTAAGTAGTTACCTTACGTAATTGTTCCGTGTATTTGTTGAATGATGTCATGGTTAGATGTAATAATCGTCTTTTCTTCACTATCACGTTATTTTAAATTGTAGGCATTGATCCTAATATTTATAAGTTAACTAGCTTTTGCCTGCGACTTCGTTCGCGTGGACTTCAGGTTCGTATAAACCTCAAAAATTTTAGCCTATGTGTTATTCTGATGTATAAGCTATATTGTGGTAAAGTTTCATTCAAATCCATTCAGTAGTGTTTACGTGAAAGAGTAACAAACATCCATACATCCATACTTACAAACTTTCGCCTTTATAATAGTAGTACGATGGTAAACTTAGGTAGGTCTGTTATGACGTGGTACCCAGCTAAATGGCGCATTTGGCTTAGAAAGGACACTGCCCTGGCGCTCAAACATTAGTGAAATCACCATTTAGTGTCTGGGTGTTATAATATTTATCTGTTTAAGTAGGTAACCGTTTTGCGCACTCATTAAAACGGCGAAATAGAACAGCGCTGGCTGGTTAGCTAAAATACCTGCTTGGTATTAAGTATTTCTATGACGCACAATTTTCGTTATAGTGTGAACTATTTTTTGTTCTAGAATGAATCCGAATTCGACGGAAACAGTCAGTTTGGCGCCTCAGTCGATACCTGAGGTGGTCCACAAAATGTCCGAGAGGTCGTCGGAGCCGTTCCTCCAAACGCTTGCCGCGCAAGTCATCGCGGGGATACACGTGTGGGCGGCGCTCTTCATCACTTGCCAACAGGTGAGTTCGGCTTAACATCCTGAAGAGGAGTTGTAGGCGGAAAGAAAAGCGGAAAAGCGTCTAAAACTCCTTTTTTGTCGCCTAGCCCTTGGTCTATGTCCAAGGTAAGTAAGACCACATAATAATTACACACAGAAGGTAGACTCAGCCTGATTTTGAATTTAGAAGAGTTCGTTGATATATGCTAGGGTTGCTGCCCGGCATGAGTACATAAGCGCAGCGGCCTCTACCACAGACATCGACAGTTCGACAATCTTGTGTCATAGGCTAGGATTAATGTTATTGAAAAGGCGTATTTCCCCGTTAGTGCGCATGCGTGAGTACATGACACGTTTTTAGCTCTTAGTGGGCAGCCTACTTTCTGTGTGTAATTATTTTGTGGTAAGACCTTACTTAGTACGAACAATATCACAAAAGCTTTTGAGGTGTTCCAACGAAAATTGGACGCACTTTTGCCCTTAATAATCTTAAATTTTTAAATGCAAGTGTCTCATGTTATGTGTTTAACCTAGTAGTATTATCCTAGATTTGAAGTTCTTACAAATATGGCGTTTCTTGAATTCTGACGGAAATAGTCGCGATAGATTATTCTAATAAAGCCCGATGTTATGTTGAAGATACTCCACTCTACTTGTACTTTTTTGCGTAGTTAACACTTTTAACGTAAAAAACCTGGGTCTAAATATTTTTTACCTCATTCCATTTCGTAACATTCCGCACTCTCACGAAGATGTTTCTCATAACCATCTCTCATTGTTCGATGGCCATGATCGTTGGAAAGATCAACGATACGATAATTAGTAACCCCGAACCATTTAGTATACGATAGGTCCTTCAATTAACTACCTATTGTATAGCCTATTGTGATCCATTCCTTTCTTGATTTATTTGCTACAGTCGAAATTGATTCTACAAGTGGAATGTGATGGATGACAATGGCTCCGTTTTCTATTGAGTTCCAGCCTAAATACAAGAACGTAGAAGAAAAGTGTGATTTCTTGTTAATATATCTACATGGTTCTTGTTGATTGTTCGGCAATTTGGTAGTTGTTTAACATAATAAATATGTATTTGGGGCGAAGATGAAGCAACACAATAACTAATCCAGAGGTCTTAGGTTACGAATGTGGTGAAAAATTTAATGAACCCAACTTTATGGATAGATTCCATGAATCAATGTTTGAAAATTTTCAGCAGTTGTAAGATCGTTTCGAAACTTAAGGTTTCGATGATGTAATTAGTTTTACACTGTTCTTTCTGAATGGCCATTTCATATACATATTGTAGGTATGTAAATATGACATATTTCATACTCATTCATTATTATGACTGTGTCTCGGTTTATTACTCCATCACCTATCTTGGAACCCCCTTTAAGTTCGAAATATCCCTCATTATCGGATCTCATCCAAAAATGCTCATCACATTTGACAATTTTGCATTCCATTTCATTCCATATTTGTTATGGTGTAGCTGGGCTCTTAGAGTTCTTCACCAGGTGTTCCATGATCTTTGATTTTTTCATGGCATCATAAAATGCTCATCAATCTGAACAACTTTTGTTAAGGTGCCATTGACTTACCTCTTATAGTTTAGCTGGGCTATTGTGGTTCTACATCAAGGAGCCTGGTCTTCAAAATAAAATATATCCTATATGTTGCCCTGATGTTACAGCTATACAATAAAAAAAGTTTCATTCGAATCGGTTCAGTAGTTTCCGAGATTAGCGCGAACAAACAGACAAACAGACAAACAGACGAACAGACAAACAGACAGACAAAAATTTTAAAAATCATTGATTCATGTTCTGTTACTGTTTTTTAGTCGTCCTAAGTTATTTTGAGATAAATATCTTCAATGTGAATTGGACAAAAATGTCATAGTAGATTATTAAAACTAGGCTATTAAGCTGACTATATAAATAGCGCACATACATGCATTGTTGTATGCATGTGCGCTACATACATTGTAGGTATACAGTTATGCGCAGTCGCCACTTTTGAATGCAGTAAATCAAGTTATGCAAGTTGTTTTTGAAAAAAATCTTGTGAAATTTAATAATAACCTAGGTCTGGTAAATGTATTGAAATGCATGCAGACTGCTTTGTGCAACGATATAATCCGGTGTTCGCGGCCTTCATAACCTGAGTCGTTGGGTTTTTTCTACAGTTTTCACATTCGCTCATCGCATAGAAAGTGTATAGGTGGGTGGGTTTCTTTCCGTCACTTGCTTGTTTACGTCGGGTAACCAATATCACAGTACGGGGAAGGACGGCGAAGTAACAAGCTCGAGTGATTCTCGCCAAACACGCACGCATGCAATCGTAATTATTGTAGCGCCGACCGCAGATCAAGAGATATAGGCGCAGGCGTCGATTTGTACGGAAACTATTTGCCTTCACTACTTAGTTAATGAAAAATACAACATCAATAGTTGACATATTTACATAAATATGAGAGAGACCTTTTTGCGTAGTTAACTTTTCCAGTTAATCTTCCACGTTTTCGTAAATGACTACGGATAAAGTTGGCTTTTTCTTAAAATTTCTTCCCCTTTCCTACTAGAGATCGCCATTTCATTACTCTTGACACATTTTGGTTGTGGTGATGCATTGCTGTTTTATTTAATTGTAATTTTATGTTGTACAGTAAAGACTGTGTTAATTATACGTATTTAAGTAAGTTTCTGATGTATGAAACCGGTGTGCTGTTTAGCCCTTAATACTTATTGATATATTTTCGCTGTTATGCTTATTTTGAGGTTAGTCTGCAGAGTGCAGATGCTTCACTGTTGTTGCCCTAATTCGCTGTTGTTGATGATACACCTACGATTAATCAATATTAGGTACCTAGTAGGTACGAAGGCGATAAAGAGGACACACATTACATTATTGGGGGTTGGGCCTTATACTTCGTATACGTACGTATAGGTACAGGTTTTCCGTTCATATGGGATAATTACATACCTCATTCTCGATAAACTACCTTCACTCTTTACGGAACATGTTGGTCTCTCTCGTTTCGTCCCTGTTCTAATTTCATAGTCTTGCTGTTAATCTGGTGAAGGAACTTTAGATGAGTATAATAAGATAAAATCTTAAAATGTCAAACGTGTTATTAAAATGCGAAGTTTTGAAGGGCAAATAGACGAATACTTGCAGTGATGGTCCAATTGATCGCGAACTCACGATTTGCAATAAGTTGTTTGACCATGAGACGGCTATTTGTTTGTGTTCCGAATAGAAGATTCGGTTTTAATTGCCTTTGGTGCTGTATAAAGGATAACATCTTCTACTCTAAAAACAATGTAAATACGTTTAGAATAAAATAACACTTACTATTCTACCTATGACAATACGTTACATTATCTGGAACCATCTTATAATAAACTTGTTACATATTACAATGAAAGACGTGTTAGTGGTAATTAGCTCATGAACGGCTGCTACCATTTTTATTATAAATTTGATTTTGTCCCGAATAACTACCTATAAAATTATTCAAAATAGCAAAAATAAAACTAGGGCGGAACGAAGTTCTCCGGTTGTCCTGCTAGTGATACCTAGTGGCTCATAACAAGATACAATAAGTCGGATCTAGCTGACATTGAAAAGGAAATGTTTATTGGCCTACGTATCAGCAATATATCGTATCGTGTCACTCCCGCGCACGTTTCCTATAGTCTGTCTCTGTCATTTGTGCCGAACCATACCGTAAGTGCGCATGTATAATTTTATATGTGACATGAAGAACATTTATCAACGTAAATTATATTTAGACTTATTGTGTAGAGTCTAGTAGAGATCTTTGATTCACGAAATTAGAACTGTGTTTATCAGGTAATATTTTCTGATATTTTTTGTTTTCTTAGTAAATGCTTACAAAATTAAATTGTGTACTTATACATCCGTAGGTACATACTTAGATTCCCTGAAAGTAGATTGTAAGTAGATTAATACTTACATCACCTAGATAGTTTTGATACATAAATAATTCGAAGATAAGATAATAATTTTCGAAATATAGGTGATTAATTTGCATTCGCAAGTTTCAAGCATATTGGAGATAATAAAGTTATTCGTTACATCACAAATGTAGGTATTGAAGATAAATCGAAAGCCTTTTTTTTTGTGTTCTCATTGTTTCATTTGATGCGATGCGATAAATAACTATATGCGTGCTACCTACCTACTTGCGAAAAGATTTAAACTTTCTTAAAATTTTCCAATCCGATCGAAATTACTTAGTGTTCAGATTATTCAGATTATTTAGAGAGTTATCTGTAGGTCTTAACTGTACGGATCACTTTCGACTAATGTGAACGGAAATATTTAATAATGGAGCAACGGCCTAATAAATTGAAAGTTAGATTTGTCGAGTCTATATTAGTAATACTGAACTGATATAAAAAAATATAGGGACAATCGCGGGGCACTGCCCTTTAAATAAACATCTTTATGCAATAGGCTCAACTAACAGTCCTCTATGTACGAGTAGATGATGGCTTAATGCCGAGGAATTTGTCACACATTTGATCCTGGAAGTGCGATGCTGTGGATACCCAACGCAAGCAAAACCTCGGAACGGTGAGGCCTGTGAGGTCCCCAGGAAACTTCTGCGCTTCTGGGCGAAGCTGAGCTGGCTTTTGTAACTAGCCACTCACGTACAATAGACCGAAAGAGATTCTATTGCGGAAAATGGAGTCCACTTTGTTACATTACATTACTGATATTTAAAAACTGTTGGTGCATTCGTATTATGATTTATTAAATTGTTATTATCATTTGACTATCGCAGCGGAAAGACTAACCGGTATGTTACCGGTTTTTCGCTGTTTGCCGTCGATAAATAGTGTTTGTAATTCTTTTGTTTCCTTATCAGACTTCAATTTTTTATCGCGTTTTGTAGGCCATTCCCTTGTTTACGCACGGTGCCGCCTTCGACACAACTGAGTAGAACTCTGAATCACGAATTATGCGAATTCGATAAGTAGGTATTAGTTGATTAATCGATTACTTAATTCGATTGGGTACAAATATTAGTTAATCCCAAGTATGTGATTCATTCAAAACGCCATTCATGATTAATTATGCATCGGAAGTAATTGTGCATGTAAAGACAATCCATTATACATAGGCTACTTGGTATAGATGTATGAGTGATTTATTATGTATGTAATTAAAATTTTGTCTAAGTAGATTTACGCATTTCAGTAATAGCTAGATGCTTATCTATCAGAGTTGAGAAAATCAATCAGTCAATGAAAATAATAAGTGATGATTAAACACTTAATGTATAAGTAGGTACTTAATTTTTTATCATTGCACTATTTCTATTATCAGATTGTAAAGTGGCATAAGTTAAAAAATAGAATAGAATAGAAATTATTTATTTAGTACTTGGTAGAAACATCAAAGTCTCATAATGATCGATGAGTCTGCGGCAGGCAGTAATTAGTTGAAATAAATTGATCGTAAACAATGTTTTACGATTATTTATCTCTTTTACTAGTATACTATAACTCCATTTTGACAGTGAGAAAGCCACACTTCAGCATTCTGTGTTTCGCATACTGAGTGAGAGTACCGGAGGACCAATAGGTGAGAAAGGGGGTTAATTTAATAGGTAGGCCGCACCTGTGACTCCGCTGGTGTGGCAGTTATCTATCGGCAGTGGAAATTGCTTACCATCAGGTGTTTCGTTTGCTCGTCAGCCACCTAGGACAAAAAAAAAAGGAAATTACGCCCGCGATTCGATGTTTGAACGATACTATGCATATTTTAATCTTTCTAGACAATTACTTACTCCGGAGACATGTAAACATTCGGAACATCGTATCGGAGGTCAAGACTCATTCTTGGTGGCCATCCAAGAGTGAGTCCTGACCTCCTATACGACTGGACTGAGCAGTTTAAAGACCATGCAATTTTTCAACAGAAATTAGTAAAATGAAATCTTTTACTCCGCATAACGTAAACATCAATATGGCAAACCCGGGAAGACATCAAACATTATAGGTGCATGGAACTTCTCACAAAGTTCATAAAATAATGCATTATCAAGAAAGGTTTCATGCAAGAGGCGCAACTAAAACCCATAAAATAACATGCTTTTAGATAAAAATAACTTTCATAATAAATTAACATAAATAACATAATAAGACCAAATTCAAATATTTAATATAAGCACAATAAGCGAGATAACAGCCTGATTAGAAACGTTGCGTCACTCCACTGAGTCTAGTTTCCTGATGATATTCCATTAACGACGTCGTTAATATACCACCGGCCTCAATCACTATAAATAGTTCTCGTAATACTCATTTAGTTTTTGCTTGTGTCAGAATTAGGTTACCTACAGTGCAGGTACATGCGAAATTCAACATAAAATTACTGATTCTTGTTGAAAATGACATTGTTAAATCGAAATCATTAGATCATGCAAGTCATCCCTGTTTCGTTTGAAGTTTCCAATCCTTAGTTCCAGCGACTTAGGCTTTGCGCAGTCTACTTATCATTTCTAGTACTTAGTCTGATAACTAGATAATAAAGTACCTATTTACAGATTACGGACCGATATTTTAATATTAGATAGTCCTGATTTTATTGGCTTATTTGCCTATGCGCAGAAGGTCGCACTGGTCAGGCCAATTAACAAAATGAACTTTTCTTAATTGGATTAGTTTCCGTGTCGTGTACCTAGAGAGATGGTGGAGGGATGCGGCAGAACTCTAGTTTCTTGCCTGACTGGTTTGTTAACGAGAAAGGTCACTTTCTTCCATCCATGGCTGATTAGCGAAAGTGATCCTGTGTCCGTTTTATAATTTTATAATGTGAGAACGTGCCTGCTATAAGATATTATGAAATTTTAGGACGCATCCACTATTTACAGTTCACTGTATTCAAGATAAATCAACTTCCTAGAGATCAAACTTCACTTAAAGATAATACACGTGTACAATATGTCAAATTTCGTCAATCGATTACGTATCGGATGAAGAAATGGAGATTGTAGAGCAACCCATTTGTCATCTGTACGTACAATTCACAAAAAAATAGTACAAATTGGGTGTATTTGCATAATAACGTATCAACCAGGTGCTATACTATTTACTTCTTTTTGATTAAAACTGCAGAAGGGTTCAATGAACTTTAAATTCATTTGATGTCTTAGACGTGGTCTGTTGTGACTGTTATACTCGGCACATACATACTAATATGGGCTTGCCTACAGGTGGCTCCGTTCCGACCATATTCACGCACATGCTGTGCAAGTAGAACAGGAAGAACTTCTTGCTACGATAAGAATATCTACTGAGAAATAGCAGTAAGGAAGATGCATTATGTTATTTGAACAAACTGGTTTTGTCCAATGTTCGACCCGCCAAACGATGTTTAGGTAACAAAATTAAGTTTTCAAACCTGTCTAAAAACCAACGTAAGTTCGATAAGTGGGTAAGACATGCAACGATTACGACATAGAGACAAAAGTCAAAAGTCACTCATTGGCATTCTTGAGTGACTACATTCGTAATAAGGCATCTTCAATCAAATTGTTGCGGATTTCCATAACGGTGTTGTCATCATTCATGCTTGCACGGTTTTTCTTAAAAATAGATGAGAACTAGCTAGCGGGTCATCTCCTTTTTCTATAAAATATTTGGTGTGTTTGTTTGTATTCTCGGTAATCGGCCATTATTGCACGTTTGCTGTAGTTTTTACCACTGTAGCTACAGAAAGGCGAGTTTGATGGTCATGGCACTCTTCCGCATCCGGCATCAGCCAACCACGGTGACCAGGTCATCGCTCCAGTACAAAAATATCTAAGTACAATCTGCCAACAAAATTACCTATATATAGTTTGAGAGCTGATGACTTATTTATTAGAAAGTTTGATATTAAAACATTAAATGATGCCGCCAAATGAATATCTGCGACATGCGTAGCCAGCCTTTAAAGAAGGAGTACGCTCTAGAAGGCTCGTGTAGTTGCTTCTACTTCTGTTTAACAGTTTGCCGGGAAATTACGGTTACTGCCTACGAAACTTAACCCGAAACAACTTAGCCCTTAACTTGGGAATTTGAAACATATTGCGTAGAGTTTTAAAGTTGAAAATAATAGAGGGACAGTGGCTATGTGATTCATTAAGGGTTAAGGTCGTGTCGTATGCAATTCAAGGTTTGGCTGTGCCATTGATTTCTAATGTATGTTCTCGTACGTAGGTTCCGTATTTTTTTTTCTGACATAAATTATATGGACTTCAATTTGTTAGAGAAGAGAAGTCCTTATCACACTACCTATAAAATGGAGGGACGGATGAAACGATTTAGTTTAAAAAACTTAATATCTTATTTTATCACAATATCGGTGAAAATAACAGTTATCAAATGTCGTTCTTTGAAGCGCTAAATTATACAATTTCTATTTAAATAGATCAAACTCTTTTTGAATATTAATGTGGTACGCAAAAATTATAGCTGGCAGACGACTATGCAATGTTTACAAGTAGGTATATAGCAATGTACGAGTAGCTATGTGGGTACATAGTATGTACTACATACCCATATTATGTTATTAGAAGGAAAATTGATGAGCATTTTTGACCTTTGTCCACAATAAATTACACGTATTGTCTTATGATGATATTGTTGCTACCACAATATATATTATTTTTCCTTAATATTATTGTCTGCAAATTTTTTCGCATTAAATAATATGCTTCTCTAGATATATTAAGTGAAGCTTTCATGAATGAAATAAAAATAAACACACAAAAATGCGACTCAGATCCACACCATAGCTATCAATTCCTCGTGATTCATTTCATTGTTAGTAATGTAGTTTTAAACTTTCCTAACGAAATGCTTTCATTTTCCTTCCGTCTTTTGTTTCATAGTGCTATCACTTTTGTTAGACTTTTTATTCCACCACAGGGAATCGCTGGAAATCATCATCAATCGACTCACGTTCATATCTTGCGTGCCTAGTCTACATGTATCGTAAATACAACATTTTATAGTTTAAATACCCCAAATTATAATGATGATGTCAAAATTATATCATAATAATTCAAAGTAGGCAGACGTATTGCGAGAGAAATACCTGTACACCCGATTGCAGCTATTGCGAGGCAGTAAACAGTTATAATGTTCCAAATAATTTGAAGAATAGTTACGCATAGTTCTTTATGGTCGGTGATTCGTTGTGGGCACTTATTTCGCTATCGTCACAGACCGGTCACTTTGCGGAAAACGTGTAAAAGAAAGTCATTCTAATAACTATGCCATAATGTACCCTATCTATGCTAATGATCGTGTTCGAGTATATGCACTGTATGAGAGAATGTACGAGTGTAAGGCCCTTGGCTCATATTGCATAACTCGCCGCACACCGCAGCGCTAAGGCCGTGCACGTTCACAAGAGCTAAAAGTATCCTGGTAGTAAATACTTTACTGTTATAGTTAGCTTTTATCTACTGAATGCAGAGGTGAGATGAGATGCTCACAGAACGCGGAATATCAAACCAAGTGTGGCTCTAGTTTTGAGTAGAACGCGGCAGTCTTGAATCAAGTTATATGTACAAAACAATGATATGATTTCGTGTATAGGTCAAGCGGTAGATATATTAAATGTCTATCACTTCAAATGCCTTCAGAAGCAGCGTGAAAACACCAGGATTAACCCAAATTTTTAGAAGTACTTTTACCATGTTAGTCTAAGAAGTAGACTATATGTCTGTATGTCACGACTTGCCGTGTGGTATATGAGCTCATATTCAGTGCGGCGCGCCCACATGCGCACTATATTTACTCTAGACGTGGCCTTAAGGCTACTGTTACGAACAGTGTCTTAACGAGTCAGGTTTGCAGCTTTTACCACAAAACATTGAAAATTTTCAAATCAGATCATAGCAAATTGGAGATGTAAACAGCTATGGCCGTCGTAACATCATCTCTATTGTAGCATTATGCAAAATAACGAAGCTCCTGAGATCATAATGGCCTTTACGATTATGAGTCATAACTCTTGATGAGTTAGGTACTACATTATAGAGTGGTTTATTATTCCGCTTCAGTTTTGTTTACTTTTTATGCACATATTTATACTGAACTGCTTTGGATGTCACAATAATAAAGATCTCAAATTCATTTTCTCTGGAGTCCTTCGGGTTTCTGAAAATTATTACACAGAAGATTTTTATTTGGGTTATGCTACAATAATGGTGGACTACTGAAATCTTGTTTTCTTAAGTTAAAAAAAGAAATCAGGACGTTTCTCCTAAGAAATAATCCGTCATTTTGAAGTAACGGAGATTTCACTTGATGACGAATCGCCTCGTTTTGTTTTCTTAGCTTGGAATCACCGTTGTACACACACTATCTCATATTACTTGTATGTTACATAGCTTGCTTGTGTTGTCTTCAATCTTATAGAAGGATTGCAAGGAATTTTTAAAGGATGAATTTGAAATGAGAAATAATAAATTCAAAATAAGGTCAAGCCTCCAAATCCAATAAACCGATGGTCTATGTAGGCTATAGCAATAGCCTATAGGGCGTTGCTTTAGTGGCCTATTTAATTGAACACCGATTTGACACCGAAACCCATTTCAGAGGATGCCTCTCTGAATATAATTTTCTGATTGCTTTTCGGTGTTTTATTTACACTATGGATAAAGCTTAATCTGTTTGAGTTTATTGAATTTGGCATAAGCTTCAGTGGTATACCTACGTGGACTCATTACTTCATAACGTTTTGATTGGTTGATATTTGCACTTGTCTGATGTGCTGATGATCCAATTGCTTACGTCAATATGGAGGACATATTATTGAGTTGACCTAAGAGGTCACACATAGAATGGATTCGTATCAATAATAGTGTATCTTTTTATACTTGGAAATATAAGCCTGACAAGGTAACATTTATTCCCACGCGAAAAATACAGAATGCTCTAAAACATTTTTGTATTGATACTACCTTACGTGTGCACCTTCACAACCAATGAAGTCATCATTAGTGTTTGAAAAATATTTGATATCATTGTTATGTTTCACTACTCGACTCTTTATGGGTCACGGACGACTTTATTTGGGGTTCCATGTTCGACCCGGGCCTGGCCAAAGAAACATACGGTCTCTAAAAATGGTACCCTGTTTTCACTGTTTACAAAATCTCAGTAATAATTAATTACTGATTACAAACAAGTTCTCGGATAGGACTATGTGCAATAGAGGAAAAGAATCGGCCGTTTCATAAATTTCGTACGCTGACTTCTCTAGGACTTATGGACACGAGATTGTTTTTCTCATATGAAAAATTTATCATAGTTATGAGTACAACACTGTTAAAGACAGGTGATAAAAGTCAACGCGTATGACTGGCATTAGCCGAATAGCTCATAACTTCGGCTGGGATATCGTAATGACTAATAAACACCGCTGCGTCTGCGTCTTTTCCGCTCAAGTATTGCTCTCCTCGCCCGTATTACGATACGATGTCGTTTGCGAATAAGCTGTATGAACTCCTCGTATCGTATATCTCATGTTCGTTGTCCATTGCAGATTTACCAGCACCTGCGCTGGTACACGAACCCGTCGGAGCAGCGCTGGATTGTGCGCATCCTGTTCATCGTGCCTATCTACGGGTGCTACAGCTGGATATCGCTGCTGTTCTTCAACAGTGATTCATACTATATCTACTTCTTTACGGTCAGGGACTGCTATGAAGGTAAGATTTTTTTGTTTATTCTGTAGTTTAGATTGTGAATTTTTGCAGTACCTCATTCAGTAGTGTAGATTGATATCTCTTTAATGCTGGAAGCAAAAACTTAAAACCAGATTAGGTGATTTTAGTATCCATAACCTCCTCCTTTTAGTTTTGATTGCAGTTGAGAATTTAATTCTTTAGGTTTAATGAAATGAATTCTGAATGAGTAAAATTTTTCTTATTCAATGATTATGAAGTCATTGAATTTGTTCGCTCAAAACATTTAAACAGGTGTATCAAAAAGAATACCAAATATTATGCAGGGTTTTATTAACCGATCACAAAATGAGGAACATAATGATACCGGTCGCAAAGTTATTTCATGCAGCGTCATTAATTGGAACAGAAATCGATAAGAACTGACTGTCCAACGTCATCAGTACGACAATAACTGACCAAATTAATATGAAATAGGCATTCCGCAGTAACCAATAGTTGCTCGTTTGTTAGCAGATCAAGTAGTAAGTGTTTATCTATCAATATTTTCCTTTCAAAACAATATGCCGATGATGACGTACATTTTGTAAGTCGCACGCATGATCAATTAACGTCGAGACCAGTCATATTTATTCCAACATTTACTTTATTATTACTTTCAAAGTTTTGTTAACTTAACCTCGCAGTTAAATCCATGTTAGTTTGTTACCTATAGTCGGTTTAATACGAAATATTCCAGAAAGATTTTATGTGAATGTCTCCAATGTTACATGGACGAGTCAGTTGAAATCTAATTAATTACTTTTGTGCTTTAAAGTTGAAACAATAACTTCCCTACTGTCATATTTTTTCAATCGTATCATATTATGCTATCAAATCCAGCTATCTTTCCTTAGACCATGGACGATTCTATAAAAATGGACTTTACTCGCGAATCGATGTTAAAAATTTTGAGCCGTTTTTAATTAACTAATGCAAGAAATGTAGAGCCTCTAGAGAATTTGTTCAATTAAATTGACTTAATACGGGCTAGTTTGTTGTCCTACTCTATCCATTTGACTGATATTACTGTTCTGGGCCTATGCAAAGTTGGGGTACCTACTAAAAATAATTTTCAACTCCACTGTACATTGTTTAGTATTTTTAGAGCGTGTTTTGGCTGTCGGGTTTTATATAGGTAGTTTTATATATCTTATAATAGGTAAATCTCTAACTCGTGCATACTTCTTCGCTGCCACGTAGCGTAAAAACACTATCAGTTAGATTGGCTGACCATTAGCCTCAATCTCTGGGTCAGAAGCAGGGTCGTCGACCCAAACACGGCGGTAATTGAGGAAAGCTGTATCTTCAATGAAAATGGATGTAGGTTGATAATGGATACTAGAAATATACTTTTTGCTGACAAAAAAGTTGAGATGTAATCATCATTCTAATGCTCCGACGCCGTGACGATTTGAAGGCAACTTTCTTCGTTATCTGTTTATAAATTTTGCAAATTTATACATTACCTTTAGATTCATTTACATAACAGTCAAAATAGATCTTAGGGCTACCTACTGAATATAAAGTCCACTTTAACATGCATGCAGAACGAAAATAACTGTGTCTAGTGTATTCTGTTCTATACATATTTAGCATCGAAATTCAATGCATTTACTTCTACGGGCTTCAATAACGCAAATTCATATTACAAAATATTATCATTGTAGTAAGTATATGGATTGTTCAGACATGTTTTAGCAGATTAGAGTTATTCTTGATAATTTTTTTGCCTTATGCTTTTTATGTTTTTGTTTGAATATTCATTTCTTCATACTTGAATAGCATTTTGGTCTAGCCTAGATGGAGAATTAAGGTAGAATTCTTTAAATTGATCATAAATTTGAGAATTTCCAATTCAAAACGTCTTTCTTGCATTATATCAGCGTTGAGCCCACAATCTTGTCCTGAAAAATATTTTTATCATCTCTGTATTTACATATTATTTTGGTGCTACTTACTGTATTCAATATTGATAAAACTGTCACGTAAATGTATCTCCAATCTTTTTAGCTATTTTACTTTGCGAGCAAGTTCATGCTCAGTTTGTAAAATTGGGCTCAGCAGGACTTGGTTGTTAGTTGGGCGAATGGGGTAAAGACAAAGAACATAAGCCTGAAGCTTATGTACTTTGTCTGCTAATTAAATTAGTAAGTAATATGTGTTACATATTGACAATTCACATAATGAGAAGAGGTGATAAAAGCCTTGAAAAGCTGATCGTTGTTGGAAGGGTAAAGGAGCCCGACGACGATCCCCAACCAGATGAACTAGGAGCTTCTGCTAATAAGTTTTTCTCGGTCGTCAGAGACGCCATGAATAGGCATCGGTGGAGGCAGAAAACACAAGCTAGGTGCAACTCATCCACATTCTATGATGATCCTTCTGGCATACCCTCTGTTCCCTATTGCTATGATATTTATGATGACCTCCTGCAGGCCACCGACAGCGCAGTACGCGTGGCGGAGTATTGGACTGAGAAAATGCAACTTTATCGCCATCGACTCGTTAGAAGCAGATTCAATAATGACCGAGTCATGAGGGAGCGAGCGAAGAGAGATATGTGTTCATACTTATAAAAAATGTGTTTCATCCCACAGCGTTCGTGATCTACAGCTTCTTGTCGCTATGCTACGAGTACCTCGGCGGCGAGGGCAACATCATGTCGGAGCTGCGCGGGCGGCCCGTGCGCGCCTCCTGCATGAACGGCACCTGCTGCCTCTCCGGCGCCACCTACACCATCGGCTTCTTGCGCTTCTGCAAGCAGGCCACCCTCCAGTTCTGCCTCGTTAAGCCCCTATGCGCCTTCATCATTATTTTCCTGCAGGTTGGTACAACAACAAAGTCATCTCTTACAGTGTTACAGATACCTGTATTTTTCCAGGCTATCAACTAATTCCGCTTTGTTAGGCCGCTGCTCTGCACGTTTATTCGGAGATACGATTGCTTTTGAACGATTCATCCGCTTCTGGAGTATTGTCTAGTGCCCTTTTAGTTTTTTCTATGCCATCGGCATCTAACATTTCTGTTACAATCTATGTTATCTTCTATTATCATGATTTCGTGTTAATCATAATATGCCTGCAAAGTATCAAGAGTTCGTTATACTCGTAGTTATAGCTATATTATTATATCGTCCCGCACGTTTGTCTCTGTCATTCACGTCGAAACACAGCGTGCACGAATGTCTGCGTAGCACTTTTAGTGTTTTGTTAGTGTATTTTGTCAGTCAAAGTGGGCCTTTATTAATAGCTCGTCTAGTATTTATTTATTATCTACTGCTCCAGGTGCCTTATCTAAAGATACTTGTACTTTATCATATACATAGTTATTACTCATACAGAATACAATGATAAAAGTCGTCATCAAATTAATCACTCTGGTATTTTTCTAGAGATTTTTAAAGTAATAAAACTATTTTATTTTACTTTAGGGTATATCATATAGGTACTTTTGTAAAACCTTGGACGATATAGATTAAGATAGCAAGTGAAACAAAATACTGGACTAGTACACTCGAGAACTTCTATAACTAATTAGATAGTTTACTTAGCTTTGACTGGCCGGATGGCGCATTTGGTAGTAACCCTGCCTCATACGCGAAAGGTCGTGGGTTCGATCCCCACCCTGGAGAAACAATCGTGTGATAAACATGTAAGGTACAACAACGTGTGATACATACTTTGTTCAGTATCTGGGTGCTATGTATGTATTGTAGGTATATCACATGAATGTTTGTCCAGGGTGGGGATCGAACCCACTACTTTTGGCGTATGAGGCAGGGTCACTACCAAATGCGCCATCTGGCCAGTAAAAGTAGAATGAGACAAGACTATGAAGGGTAAAAACGAGCGTGAAGATGCGTTAAGCGGGAGACAGGTAATGACTATATCGTACGCAGGAGCAGGAGAAAGTCCTTATCTACTATATTAGCGTTAACCCTAAAGAGATAGGGACAGTCCCGAGCCATTGGCTATATTAACGCTGTGCTGTAACACAAAATTATACAACAAATAATATTTGTTTACCTGCACTCGACATCCGATAGCTCGATAAGTAAGATTGCAAGTGCCTTAAGTGGTTGAAGTCAGGCAAAGTGCACTTCTATTCTATTATTTATGTAATGAGATGAAGCCCTGGCGTTTTCACGTAAAAATTATTTATGTTTACACGATAAAACGTTTGTATTTTCTAAGATTTGTAAGCACTAATAATAAAAAAATTGTAGGAATTTTGAAGATTCTTTCACCAATAGAAAACTATGTTATCCCTAAGTAACGGGGCTACTTTTCTTTAGGAAAATGTCCCATTCCTCCAGGAAAAGACCTTTTAGTCCACGCGTATAGCGCTGAAACGGTCTTGTACCCTACTACTTCTAGGCCTCGGAAAACTCTAAGCCGTTAGTCCTGCGCCCAATCTCTCTTCGGTCACACTGGTGTCCCATCGAAATAAGAGGATAAGGGTGCGCACCTGTGTTTGCGCAAACACTTGAGCACTGTAATATATTCTGCGTACGTGGCTGATCTTTGAGATTGGCCGCCGTAGCCCAATATCGGTTGGAGGATTTATTTTATATATTTATAGCGCTGAAATTACATCGCGCAAGCGTTTCGTGTTTTCGGTTTACCTATAAGCCTTGTCGTTGTCTATAGAAGTTATCTCTTTATAAATAGCAAGGCAAGTAAAAAGATGTGATTTCACGAGTAAGGAAAATTCTTCATAAGTTTATACTTCAGTTGTATTTTTTCAGCGTGTTGCGCAGAACGGATACAATACATCAATTTGCCTACATTGACCTTACTGTTATTATAACAAGTGTCTGCTTGCAAACGACGTGCGTCACATAACACATTCGTCTTGGCGGCGGATATTTTGTTATCTTTGTGTTTTTATGGCTGGAAGGTGGAAAATGTTTTTAAGTATAGACAAATACGAACTTGGACAAAAATGTTTACATTGTATGGAGGGAGAGAGGCAATTTTTAGTTTGTATAGAGGCAAATAGCATAGGCAGCTGGAAAGTCGCACCGCGGGATGTTAAAAATGTGAAGGCCTATGTTTATTAGAGGAAAATCAGCCACACATCAAGTTACCACAACCTGTCAAATCTCCTGAATTGATATTCAACCCAGTGAGTATGAGAGTAAGGTGAGAGTCGATTGAAGAAATTTTATAGTTTTGTATACTTTGATGTGTGGCTTTACTTACTAAAATACATATCTACGTCCTTAAACAGGTGACACAAACGCCTATTATATTAAAAACATACCACACTATGTAAACAACAGTTAGCTTACTGTAAGTATTTTTTCTTTGAATTCATTCCAGAAATAACTTTCGTTGAATGTTATGATACATTTAATTCTTGCCTATGTCATTTAAGTGCCGTTATGAAGCATAATTTTACCTGACGCGAACACTCATGCGGGTTTTATCGCTTGTAAAATCTTAACTTGTATGTTTTATTGCACGACCCGTACGAAATTACTTGAAATACTACAAACAAACAAAAAAAAAGATACAAGTGAATTGAAAACATCCTCTTTACTGAGTTAAAAATATTGACAAATTCTGTTTATAGAGAAACGTTCGGGTTTTTTATATATTTTGATTCAAGTACCTAACCACTCACCGGATTTGTACTAAAAATATTTTATATAGGATCTAAGACTTTGTTATTTCGACTGAAAGTCCATTTAACAATGTAAACCTGAATCTTAGTAGTAAAAACACAAGCATAAGCCGGTGTTGTCTTTTATCATACTGTATTACCTAAATAAGTCATAATCTCTCGAGCGAAACAAAATTTAATAAAAACATAATTGAAATTCCATTGTTTTGTTCACTCGTCCGTTAGTATAAGCAAGTAGTTTTTCTGTTTACTTAGAAATTTAATTCGATTAGTATGATTAAAGTGAAATTTATGTAATTAGAGTTTTTTTAATCATAAATTCGTTAGATGGTGTTAAGTAGACAGGTCTATCTTTAAAAAGACATTGGTTTTACACGCCCTGTGGTTATTTGATTGATGATTATATATACTGGCCTATATGCACATTTGGCAGTGACCATGCTGTTTACGCCTAAGGTCGTATGGTGCCACTCACAAACATTTGTTTATGAACAGTGCTTATTCCGTGTCTGGTTGTAATATTTAAGTATAATATTTTTAACATTCCTGTTGTCTGATATTCTTAAGGGGCATTTTCATTGGTTGTCAGCGTCCACATACGGGGACTGGCGCTATGGGAAACGCATGGACTCGCATGCACTAACGACCGCGATTGCGCTGTGATGGACACCCCAGGGGTTTTGGTTAGGGTTAGAGACTAGGGATGTTACGAATGTCAAAATTTTCACATTCGCGAATGCGAATGCGAATGTTTACGCCGCGAATGTGCGATGCGAATGCGAATGTAAGGTACTTAAGACATCAGTCACATCAAATGTAAAAAAAAACAACATATAAATCAATCATTTTTACTACTTAAAAGACAAAAAACATACAAAATGTACTGACTTGACAGACATTCAGTAGTCAAAGGTTAATAAAGGCAAGTTTAAGTCTAGCAAGATCAAGAGTCACCAGTTTACGCACGCACGACCTGCACACATTCGCATAACATTCGCATTGATTTAAGCGAATGCGAATGTTAAAAACGATGCGAACCATTCGCATAAGCGAATGCGAATGCGAATATTCGTAACATCCCTGTTAGAGACCCACACACCACTTTGCCCCTTTCATATCACAAGGTAAACCAAGGTGGCCTTTAGGCCATGATGGTTTCCCCTGGGAAAAAAATAATGATTGTGTTTTAATGTATTTCCATTATTGATAAACATTGGTCTGTTGCTTCCAGTCCGCCGGCCACTACCACGACGGCGACTGGAGCCCCAACGGCGGCTACATCTACATCACGATCGTGTACAACTTCTCCGTGAGCTTGGCGCTGTACGGCCTGTTCCTGTTCCTGGGCGCCACCAGGGAGATGCTGAAGCCGTTCGACCCAGTACTTAAGTTCTTCACCGTCAAGTCTGTCATCTTCCTCTCGTTCTGGCAAGGTATGTAACTGTAGTAATATAGATTGTCCCGAAAATTTTAAAATTTTCAAGGTCACAGTCATTGGACTTTTTTTAATGTAGTACATACCATAGACCGATCCGGCTGTGCTGTGGAATGAGCTTACTCCGTTATTTTCCCAAGGGATAGTAGTACCTATCAGGTTCTTCAAAAAAAGAGTGTTAAATGGATAATTATGTGGAATCAAAATAATTTTTCTTTTATTGGACAAAATAATAAGGAAACACAAGAAAACAATAACTAGAATCTAAAGCTAAAATAAACTACCAAAAAGAAAATAATTAAAATCGGAGTACAGTATCAGCCTTTATTAGTGGAACAGTCACTGCAAGGCAAAGGCCTCCATCATAAAAATCAAGTCACCGCTACTATGATAGGATTAGGTTTAATCACCACGCTTGCCTACTGCGGATCGGTGATTACAAGTCCGAGGGGCAATCCTCGTGCACTCGACATTGAAGTCGAATTTAGAGATTTCATACATTCGTCCATACAAATCTCTAATGAATGAATGAATGAATATTTATTCCAGATTAAAGCATCCATATACATAGAGAATAAAATAAAATAAAATTAACAATACAAAATCACACACACACACACACATAATTATTGTTGACACAATCTAGTTACAATCCCCAACCACATTCCTTTATAGGAAATTGTAGTGAGGATTGGACCGGACGTGCATACACCTCCAGTGTGCGATGATCGGGCTGTCCAGTCTCGCAGCGATAACCTTCAGGAGGCTGTTAGTGCTGCCCCGCACTCGCTCCCACAGAGCGGCCACACTAATACGACTTGAATGTCGAGTGCACTGGAATTGCCTCCCACAGAGTATAAATTGTTTTTTTTTTGTAATTCCAGGCGTGGCCCTCGCCATTCTCGAGAAGGCGAACGTGATATCGCCCATACTGGACGCGTCGGGGCAGCCCACGACGGCGGGTACGGTGTCGGCGGGCTACCAGAACTTCCTCATCTGCATCGAGATGCTGGCGGCGGCCATCGCGCTGCGGTACGCGTTCCCCGCCGCGGTGTACTCGCACGCGCACCGGGACCCGCACCGCTCCGTCACTATGCAGTCCATCTCCAGCAGCCTCAAGGTACGGTCGACTACAAAGAGATGTAGCCATATCTGACAAGATGTAGGAATTTTTAGGATGCAAAATTATTTATTAGCTTCGTGACATTTTTTCGGTATCCACACACAAAAATCCCTAACCACGCTAATGTCCACTACCTTTTTTTGAGGTCTGGATCAACGCTTGTAACGAGGGTTTTTGTAATGAAAAATCGGATTTTTGTATTGAGGACGACCAAGACAAACAACACAGACACAACAACAACACAAGATGACCACTCCGCCTGATGGTAAGCGGCCGTGAGATCCAAATATGAGATTGACAGGCACAAAAGAACAGACAAGAAATTATCTATCTACTTGTAATTGGACCGCACGCCTACATAATGACCACTATTGCCTTACCTAAATAATAATATTATACTGTTAAAATGTTAAAATTATTTTCTGGTAAATAAATGAAAATAGAAATAGCTGGATGCCCGGAACAGTTTTTATCAGACTGTTGAACTAACTTACCTACCAGAGTTTTTGTCATCCTTCTTGTGTCAAGGCCAATTTAGAAATCAGACTATGTTTTCTTTTTATATTTGCTATAGGTATATAATTATATCTTACAAAAACATTTTACAGTTGGTTACCAGAATAAATAAGAGACGAGAATGCGAAAGCGAGAACTGGGTAAAGTTTTTACTTTACGAAGTTCTTTGCTTTTAATTTGTTTAAACCCTGATTAGGGCTACCATGACGCTCCCTTTATCTCCTATAGTCCTCTCACTTAAAAAGTTAAAATTAAATCTGATTACTTCTGCTTGAGTAAAGTATATGAGTATATTCCCTCAAGAGAAGAAAGCCTAAGTAGTAAACTGCAGAAAAAAATGTTTACTCATTTGATTAAACCTAATCTCATCATAGTATGGTCATGCACTAATCTAAGGACGTATGACTAATCTAACTAGTAAACAAAGGCACGGACCCAGAGTCTGTGGTTTTATATGACTCAAAAATCCCACCTAAATGAATACGGCGGCAGGATATATTTTATAGTTCTCACTCGTTGTTGGACCTGACGTCAACGTAACGCCATCTTTCGGATTTTGCAGCTGTAAAAACCCTCATTGGTAGAATTTGACCTTCCGAACCAGCGGTAGATTACAAAATTTGACATTCATAAATTTTTCCTGCAAAGGACTTAACTGAATAAAGAAATTTTTAATTTTTGTTGCAGGAGACCATGAATCCCAAGGACATAATGACGGACGCGTTCCACAACTTCCACCCGCAGTACCAGCAGTACACCCAGTACAGTTCGGGTGAGTGCCGCCATCTTGTCGCTTCACGCCGCGCATGACATTACTGCCTGCTCGTGTTTTGTTTGCGCATTTGACGAACCATAGAGTAACTGAGATTGGTAGTGAGACAGTCAATTTCGATTTTTTTTTTGTTATTTACTTTTCTATAAAAATATTATTTAAGTTAAAAGCATTGAAAGTGATTCCTTTTTAAAGTACCTACCTAAACATGTCTAAGTTACTACAATTTAAAATCCGTTAAGATGTTGTGACCCTTTGTATTCTATGACTACAAACACTGAAAATTCTTATGTTTTAGATGAAAAATAGTAATCATCTTATAAACATTACGCATATCTAAAGGATTTTTTGTTAATTAAATAACGCCAACTTTCTTTAATTTATATCTTAAATTTAATGTTTAGCGTTAGTACGATCTTAATCTCAAATGTTTGCACTCCGTCAAGTATAAACTCGTAGATGTTTGGCTTTGACCATCTTCTTTAATATACGAGTAAAACATGTTGTCTCACGTTTCGACTGTTACTCTATGGGTTAACACAATCAAATTAATTTGGGTTGCCATATACATATCGAATAATGGGTATCCCATTGTGGCCCCAATAGTTGACAGATTCTCATTTTTACTTTCATTTGTTTTTAGTTTTAATTTTTTGTCATGTTGGTGACGCATCGTCTACATTGTAAAGTGTAGGCTAGGCCTTATTTTGTTTTATTTTCTTTCAGATGTCACTTCTCACCTGCCTTATGAGAAACTATAAGCTCTGCCATAGCTGTGCTCTGCATGACGTGCATTGATATAATCTGTCTGTCCGTTTATCCAATACCAACATAACGCCCGAGCATGGAAACATAACTAACTAAACCATTCCATGGACTTGCTGACTGTTTTAAACAAAAGTCAAACTTCATTACATGAACTCCAAAAAGCATAATACTGAAAGAGTGTTGCTATATCCGGCGGCTCTCTATGTCAATTTTTTTATCGGAATTTGGCAAAATGTCCCATAGATATTTTTTACTATTCTTTCTGGACGTAGCAGATATCTAAATATTTCAAACTAAATTTATACTGTAGTAAAGAAATTATTAACCAGAAATATAAATGTATGTTTTGTATGGGTCGAATTTCATTTAAAATTCCCAATTTTTTTTCGCTCAATAATATTCAAAAGGGGGTAAACATATTCAATTTCAAACAATACTCTCTTTAGTTAAACGCCTGAAATATTATGAAATAGTTGTTTTCGGTGCTCGGATGCGAAACCGTTAATTTATGTTAAGGTGTTTTAATTATTATATTTTTGTATGTAATTTATTTAGTGGCACTGGCTAGTTCGAAAATCATAAAAGAAAAACGCTATATTTTCTAGCAGGGTATTTTTTTAAACATCTAAATGACAGCATTGGTCAGATGAAAACAGACGTCTACGTAATGCCATCTGGTGGAATTTATAGTAGACATCATCACACCTTCAGTGGAAATATGCAGTTTTATCAATTTAATTAAATAGTTCTTTGTGTTTTATAAAATCGAATAGCTAAGATGTTCCCTAGATATTTTGTGCTCTAAAATGGTCTGGGTGCAGTCGTGCAAATTAATTTATACTCGTATGCTTGATCTCTTTTGTGTATGCAATAGGGTTCATAGTTGATAGAGCTTGTAAAGAAATTAGTGCACGTTCTGTTATTTTACGAAAAGGTCGTAGTTAGAGTGCAAATATCTGGACCGAACTGTAAGCAAGTATTTTTATATCCACAAATGCATAAATAATCACTTAAAAATACCTAAGGGAGGTTATCATGATATTTCTCATTACCTTTTTTATGTAATAATAATTTTACGGTTATATTCATTAAAGTTCGGACTAGTCATTGCTATGCCGTTTAGTTTTCGCGCCTAGGTGCGTTCCTAACTCGCATATGTATAGAAAATATCACGTTCAAAAACGTTGCCTCAATTTGAACTCCTTAGAAGAGCATGGATGGCGACGTATCATGTTTTTTTTATCAAACCTACACGTCTTAAATTATGTAGGTGTTGCTAGATTATCTTTCGAACAGGAAAAAGACATAATCGATATGTTAATGAAACGTTTTCTTGAACGGAAAGTCGTATAACGTAAAGTCACTTAAGTGCATTTATTACGCTAACATCGCTATTCTATACTAAGCTGATTTTTTGATGTTGGTAATGATAGAAAAAGTGAAACAGAGCACAAAACTTCTCTCTGTGTAACGTTAATAGGCAATATACGCGGACCTATTTTGTGCCTATTGCATTTCCGTATATTTTATTTGTTTCATGCATGATACCTGTATTTTTATTTTCTGCGGCCTTTGATTTTAAAGTGATGAATAATAATATTCTTATTTTTGTAGTTGATGAGAAGATTTTCTTTTTTTTTAGTTTAATTTCAATTACGGTTATAATTTATTAGGTGATTAATAATAACAAATGACAGAAAGTTTTGTTCGATTTTAATTTTTTTCTATACATACGCGAGATTCAAAGTTTCATAGTTTCTATGTTTGATAATTTTAATCTAAGTGTAGTTTAATATCTTAGTACCTATGTAAATGTTTCGTTTTCTGTGATTTAATATTCTTTTTTTTTATTTTTTGTTATGTAAGATATGGATAAAATCCTCTTAGATGGAAGCTAGGCCTGTGTAATAAGTTACACATGTTTCATTTTCAATAACGGGCATTTATCAAACTGTTCATATTTGTAAATTTTAAATAGTTGTTGCCTCAATGATAAAATTCTCTATGCCAAGTTATTGCCAGACCAAAGAGTGGCATTTTATGAAGTACTAATACAGCTTTTACTAAAATATTGGGGCTTAAACTGTTTCTTATGCGAAAAAGTAACTCATTTAATATAAAATAACTTGTATAAATAAGTAAACTTTATTTTTTCTTTTTTATTATAAATAAAATAAAAAGTAGTTATTATTAGTATTTTGTAAGAAAATATTTTTAATGACACCTACATCAACATTATTTTATTTAAACCTGTTAGTTCTGGTTATGTTTAAGTTAATTATCGAATTCAGAAAACAGTTCCATAAACACATTGTACTTGGCCTCTCACTGATCAATAAACGATTTTACTTAATTTAACTTTTTTTTATTCGTAAATATGTGGAATAAAATTAATATTGATATCATTGTGGGAAAAGGGGTCGATCGAGAACAGCAGTACTAGGTAAGTTTTTAATGAATGAAGCTTTTTATTATTATTTGCTAGCATGCATTATCATCATATTCATTGTGTGAAGTACAGTCACAGCACTGTATTGGTATACTCTTATTTTGCTCACTTTATACACAGCCCGTGTTTAAAAAAAAACAATTTACTCTACAGCAACACTTTCAGTTTATATAGGTTGGTACGTACAGCCACACTTCAAAGTATACAAAAGTGTCAAATTTCTTTCAATCGATACTCATCTTACTGTCAAACACATAAGGTTGAATGTCTATTGAAGAAATTTGACAGGTTGTGGTAACCTGATGTGTGGCTGTCTGTACAAAGTCTGCTACGTCAAGCGACGTATTGTTTCTACAGGCTCACTCAAGCACGCTACCACTACCAAAGATTTAAATCATAGATATGCCCTCGCCATACTTTGACCGCGCCGATTTGAGTCGCACCTCAAATAACCTAGTCTAACTCAACTGGGATTAGCACGAATTAGTTGTCGTTTGCACTCGGTGACAGTTGTACGACACAGCTGCCTGGATTTTTGACAGGAAAAAGCACTCAAAATGCCTTCATGTGCCTTTTTATTGTGCAAGAAAAATACTACAAATTCAAATAAAGCGAATGGTGTAACATTTCACTCGTAAGTATTTATATTTCATCAATAATTTAATTTATTTTATTTTGTTGACAAAACATCAAAGTCTGATCGCCCAGCGCGTGACAGAGAGAGTAGTATTGGCAATTACTGTGAGACAAAACGAGACAACATCATTATCTCGGTGGCCAATATACTTAGACCCGCTGTAGTACTCAGAACTCAGTTGATAACAGTTCATTTGTTAATGGTTTACAATAAACGGGAAAAGTACGGTAGCATCAGCAGCTTCGATAGGCATTGTTTTAATAGCGGTCAGATATAAAATAGCAATTTTATTTCCACTAGAAATCAATAAACATGCAAATAATAATTACGTATTATTTTTAAGTGAACGGTTTATTGTTTTAGATTTCCGCAAGATCCGCGTTTAAAAGAAAAATTGATCAAAGTTAGTCCAGCGGGATCGAAGGGATGAATACTGGTTACCTGGACAATTTAGTCGAATTTCTCTTCTCATTTCAAAGAAAATGATTTATATTTGACTCCCCTAGTTCGGCGTAAAGTAAAAAAGTATTATATTTGTATTTCTTCTGTTGTCTTATTCTATAACACAAGTGCTTAAGCTACTTAGTACGGAGTCAGGACATTAAATGTGGGGTTGTGTTAATTATTAATTAATTATTAAGTTATAGTAAATATTACTCATAATTTTTCTTAAGGAATAGTAGGTCAAAGGCCTTTATTATAGAAATCAAGTCATAGCTACTATGATGGGATTAGGCATAATCACCACCCTTTATGCGGTTTGGTGATCTAATCCGATATTCGCTCTGTGATTAGAGTAATTTATTTGAATAAATAGACAAATGTAGTGTAACATTTAGAAATAAAATGTCCTATAAATAAAATTGCTTTTAAATTTAGGAATTGTTTTATTTTTAGTTCCCAGTATGAAAATTTGCTGACCGTATTTTATACTCATAGATAGTGACTTTCGATGACACGCACACGTCATGTCATCAAAATATTGCCTCGTTTTTAGGTGTCAGGGCATATCTATGATTTAAATCTTGACCACTACCACCAGAATGACTTAGCTATCGTATACCTAAAGACTTGGGAGGAATTAGTCGGAAAACAATACAGATATCAGAACCATTTGCATCCAACAGCTATACTAAATACAGTACGCAGTTAGACTGTCTGACAACACAAAAATCTCACAAAATTAATCTAGAACCTAGAAACAGATGCTGGGCGTTTAAATGAATGTTTGCATGCATCATGCCTACGATTCTCGGCATACTAACGGATGCTTACCCTTAACGAAAAAGAAATGTACTAGCGTAGTTACAATAGACACAATCCCTAATATCGATATTGAAATTAGGCGTTACTATCGAAATGTCATTGTACAGATGACCAGCGGTATACTGCCGATAGTATTGACCAGTTTTCATTAGGTATCGAGATTATCGATAGTGTATATTGAGACAATACAGCACTAAAAACAACCTTAAATAACACAAGTACCTACACATGGCACTTTCACAAGTAGTTAGCGATTCAGGTATCAGGCCTTACCCATCATCGATCTGTGATAGCGATCCTAAGGAATAGAGAATCATAATGTTTATCACAGGTGTAGCGACCTGCTTAGAAGATTTATATGGTTGAGAATTTACTGGTCATAGTTTATGAGTCTGGGCTGGCCACGTTTGTAGGATGCACCCAGACAGGTGGACCAAAATCATTACGCATTGGCAGCTAGCAGGACGTCGTCCTAGAGATATGGCGTGATGACTTGGACCACTTTAACTATTGGCAAACCACCGCTACAAACAGAGTGGAATGGCGGCATTTGGGGGAGGCCTTTGCCCAGCAGTGGGACAACGTAGGCTAATAAAAAAAATGAGTAGACTAATGTTAATATTTGGGTGGTGGTCTTTCGGCTAATGGGAGCTAGCGCGTGTGAAAATTCCGTTAGATGGCGTACCTGTAGACTGAGGTCCAACTACACGGTGATTGGTTATTTTTGATGTGAGATGTCAAAATGTCACCAAACGACCAATGACGTTGAAGTTGGACCTCAGTCTACACATACGCCATCTAACGGATTTTTCACTCGCGGTAGCCATGGTTTTTTAATTGATGAAAATCTAAGATGTGATTGTGATGTAGTGATGCGTGGCGGGAACGGAGGGACGGGCACCAACGGCGGCGGCGGCGGGCCTCTCCGAGCCGAGGAGGGCGCAGCGCTGGCGCCGCGGCCGCCCCCGCAGCGCGTCGCCACCATCTGCCACGCCACCAACTACCACGAGAAGACCACGCTGCTCAGCTCCGACGACGAGTTCCAGTGAGGATCACCAATGTAAGCTATTCGATCAGCCGTTGACTCCAAATTCAACAGATTGCGTCTACTTAGCCGAGAGATCTGAATGTTAAAGGCATCACAGACGGCGAAGATACGATAATCTTTTTAATATTTATTTATACAAACATAAACTTATATATACAGACAGTTCCTATGCACTGTTTATATAAATAAGACTGTTACAATCCAAAGATTTAAATCATAGATATGCCCTGACACCTAAAAACGAGGCAATATTTTGATGACATGACGTGTGCGTGTCATAGAAAGTCACTATCTATGAGGATAAAATACGGTCAGCAAAATTTTCATACTGGGAACTAAAAATAAAACAATTCCTAAATTTAGAAGCAATTTTATTTATAGGACATTTTATTTCTAAATGTTACGTTACATTTATCTAATTTATTCAAATAAATTACTCTAATCACAGAGCGAATATCGGGTATGATCACCAAACCGCATAAAGTGTGGTGATTATGCCTAATTCCCATCATAGTAGCTATGACTTGATTTCTATGATAACGGCCTTTGCCCTACTATTCCTTAAGAAATAATATGAGTAATATGTACTACTAATTTAATAATTAATTAATTGATTAACACAACCCCAGATTTAATGTCCCGACTCCGTACTAAGTAGCTTAACCTAAGCTAAGCACTTGTGTTATAGATTAAGAAACAGAAGAAACACAAATACCTATAATACTTGTAACTTTACGACCTAGGAGATCTAGGAGAATCAAATATAAATCATTTTCTTTGAAATGAGAAGAGCAAATTCGACTAAATTGTCCAGGTAACCAGTATTCATCCCTTCGATCCCGCTGGATAACTTTGATCATTTTTCTTTTAAAACGCGGATCTTGCGGTAATCTAAAACAATAAACGTTCACTTAAAATAATACGTAATTATTATTTGCATGTTTATTGATTTCTAGTCGAAATAAAATTCCTATTTTATATCTGACCGCTATTAAAACAATGCCTATCGAAACTGCTGACGCTACCGTACTTTTCCCAACCATTTACAAATGAGCTGTTATCAACTGAGTTCTGAGTAACTACAGCGGGTCTAAGTATATTGGCCGCCGAGATAATGATGTTGTCTCTTTTTGTCTCACAGTTATTGCCATATACTACTCTCTCTGTCACGCGTTGGCCGATCAGACTTTGATGTTTTGTCAACAAAATAAAATAAATTAAATTATTGATGAAATATAAATACTTACGAGTGAAATGTTACACCATTCGCTTTATTTGAATTTGTAGTATTTGGTTAGGCGAGTTGCCTACGGAAAGCGGGGGATTGGCTGTAATGGGCTCGGGGAGTACCTCACCCCATGGAGCTGGTGTGTGGTCCGCGATGCCGAACCGAGGGTTAGCGCTGCACACCAGAGCAACCAACCTTCGCGGAACTTTCCTTCTTTTTATTATCTATTACCGCTGTCACTTTATAAAAACTATTACTTATCGCTCTTCTTCTGTTTTCGATTGCGCTCCCGCGACACATATTTTTTCTCCGCGCCGCTACATAATAAAACTTATAATTATTATTTGTGACTGTTTGTGTGTGACTGTTAATCTGTGTGCTCGTGCTCTGTGCGGTGCGACGCCCGAAGAACGGAGAAGCGGTCACTCCAGCTTCAGGTAAGCCCTGCAGTCATCATCTCCCCGCGATCCGCTTTACCCACGATTTAAGTTCCCCGCCTGGAGGCCTAATAGGCTATTTACACGCCCCTCCATAGTTTTTTGGTCCTTAGAGCCAAGGATAGGTTCCAGTCCTTGTTTCCTTTTAACCTAATTTATTGGTATAATTTTCCGCTATAAATTCATTTCATTTTCCGCCATTTTTTTCAGTGCCAAACTGACGTCGAAATAAAATTATTTTTCCCATAAAATATTTTTCCCGCTTACTTCTGTATAAGAATTATTGCGTAATATTGGCAAAATTCTTTAAATCGCGACCTTACCTATTTCTATGCTGAAATACATAATATTTAACAATTTTCTTTGTAAATAATTTCTTTGACATTTGAATTTTCTTTGACGTAAAAATGAGTTTGACAGGTGAACAATATCGATCTGCAGAAAAAAAGTTTTGATGTTGGCTTGTAAGAAAGAGGTTTTATTCGCGAAAATAAATAAATTATACAAACTATCACAGAATGTTACCGCTTCTTTTCGATTCTCTTTCTGTTGAACGATTTATTTCGGAGTCCGAATCCGTGGACAATTTGCGCTCCCGATTCGAGGAGATTATTGATCAGATTAATACGTGCAACTTGACGATGGACGATAAGGCCGTGCCGAATTATGCCGAACTTATGGCTTTTGAAGATGTTTATGATAAGGTGAAATATGCACGTGGCAAATTGCGTCCGTCTGCAACTTGTACGCCTCCGAAATCCGAACCGCGCATTAAGCTTCCGCCAATCGACATTCCCTTCTTTGACGGGTCTACTGAGAAGTGGCCGATGTTTTACGAGTCTTTCAAGACTAACATTCATAACAATACTCAGCTGTCTGACTCGCAGCGTGTGCAATACCTGATCGGGAAGCTCACGCACGATGCTCTTAAGGTTACCGCGGGTATCATTCCTACTGGTGATACATATAATGTCCTCTGGGATAGTCTTGTTAAGAAGTACCAAGATAAACGCTCCCTAGGCACGCACTATCTCAATAACATTTTGAATTATTTGTTCCGTTCGATATCCGGAATCCATCTTGAGTCAAGCACCATCCTTTTTGTGACGTTTCCGGTCCAAAATGCTACCTCCCCTCTCATTTCCGGCGCCTGTGCTGCCATCTGGTTTTGGCGGGAACGATAACCAATGACATTTTTGGCACGAACGCTTACCGTCATTATAGCGTCGTTTTTCGTGGCGAAAACATCGGTCCTACTTAAAGTGCGCAAATTTAACTAAATTACACGTAGTAAGTGCTAAGTTTGTGAGTGTGAAGTTTAGTTAGTGTAAAGTGAATAAAATAACCTCCCCTCGCGATGGAGCATGCGGACAGCGAGATAAACAACGAGGAAGGCAGCGGCGGCGATGCCGCGCAATCTAGGAGACGGCGGCTGTCGTCTTCGAGCTCATCGGATAGCAGCTCCGGTTCGGATAGACCGCGTAAGGTACCGAGGCGAGAAAAATCTGTGAGTGACTTACAATTCGAATTTTTATCACAACAAGTGACCTTTTTGACCAATTTATTAATGCATGATAAAAACAGTGCGCCGCGAACCACTAGTGCACCCCTTACCTTGCAAACGGGCACTATGGACACTACCGCGGCTACGGCTGCCACGCCCGCGACCTCGGCCGTCGCAACCGCGACCACGGGTCCTACGGCCACGGGTTCGGCCTCCACGGCTCCAGACATGATCCCCGTGGCCTTGAACACGCCCCTTACGACTGCGGCTGTGACTAGTGATAGTTTTCTTCGTCCGCCTACTGAGGTACAGCAGGAAAGACAAATTCAATTAACAGATTTTTCAACGACGGTTAAAGACCCTGTTTATGTTAAAGCTAACGAGACCCACTTAAATAAATTGTCTGAAATACAGCGTTTCAAAAGCAATGACTGGAATTCTATTCGTTTTTCCGAAACGCAGAAAAAATATGTAGCTTCTCCAGGCTTTATTGAACTCAATTTAAATGATGAATTGAGGCGTTTTGGTTCTGCAACGTCTATTGAAGATTCACGTTTGCATCTTTTAGAACGTACCTTTGCGGCATTGACAAATGCGTTACTTACACAAAAGGACGAATTAAGATCAAGTTTACAAACAATTATAGATTGGTCTAGTGATAAAGACACCACTTTAACGCCAAAAACTTTGTTCGATAAAATTGAATCGGCTTTCAACAAGGAGTCTAATTATATCAAAGTAACGGACGATATAGTTCAAATATTATGTGGCAGGCGCGCTGATTGTGTTCAGAGCCGTAGAGATATTTTGCTTAAGCGGATTCCAGAGGAATACCATTCAAGTGCTTTGCAGAAAATACCCCCAAATTCAGAGTTCTTGTTCGATGACAGTATGCTAGGTACATACATTCAAAAAATAGGGGGGGCGGATAAATTGGCTACACAAGCACCCCTGGCAGGCCCATCGAAGGACCCTCCAAGGTATTATGGTCCAAATGTAAGTAGACCCAAGCCTGATCAGCATAAGCAACCTACGCAAAAGTTTTTTCAATCGACACAGCCCAGCAAAAAAGGTAAAGGTAGAGGAAAGTCTTCCTCAGGCAAGAGGTCCTCAAGTGACAAAGGACGTTCTCACCAGAATCAGAGAGGTAATAAGACCAATTCCTCATCTTTTAGAAACAAGTACAATGCATGACTCAACACACTTTCGAGGGGGCTGTCTAAAGCAATATGTGGATATATGGAGCAATCTAGGGGCTCCAGATTACATATGTCAGATTTTAAGCCACCTTCGAATATCTTTTGCAATGAAACCACCTTTGGTAATGCCCAGCGAAACTCTAATGAAATGTTATGCCACCAAGAAAAGTCCTCACATGTCTCAACAAATACGGAAAATGCTCGAAATAAATGTTCTAGAAAAAGCAGAACCAACCCCCAGTTTTCTGTCAACCTTTTTTCTGATTCCGAAGCCGGACGGTACGTTTCGACCGATTTTCAATTTGAAACGCCTCAATCATTTTGTCAAAATAAAACCGTTTCGGCTGATCAATCATTTTCGTGTTCCGAATTTCCTACAGGAAAACGATTGGTTGACAAAAATAGACCTGAGCCAAGCCTATTTTCATGTGAGTATCGCAAAAGAACACCGCAGGTTCCTGAGACTGTCATACAACAACGAACTACTGCAAATGACATGTCTTCCCTTTGGGCTTTCATCGGCACCCAGAATCTTTGCCACTTTGACCAACTGGGTGGCAGAACAATTACGCCACCACAATATCAGGTGCGTAGTGTATCTCGACGATTTTTTGATTGCCAATCAATCGTATCATCGATTACACGAGCAAACGGCGTTTACGATGAACTTCCTACAACGCCTAGGCTGGTTCCTAAACTCCGAGAAATCTGTGCTGGTTCCGACTCAATGCTTAGAGTTCCTCGGCATCACCTGGGACACCGTAACCAACACGAAGTCCCTGTCGGAACCGAAGTGCCTCACGCTACGCATGGCACTTCAGCAACAGATTGCACAAGGCAGTTGGTCCCTCAAACAGGCCCAGTCCCTAATGGGGAGACTCAACTTCGCCTCGTTCGTGATCCGGAGAGGGCGATTACACTGTCGCACGCTGCAATACCACAGTCGACAGTTGCCCAAAGATCACCGTTACCGTCAAGTCCAACTACCAGACCCAGTGCTGAGCGACTTGAAATGGTGGGTGAGCGCTGCGTCCGGATGCCTTCCAATTCATACAGCCCAGATCTCTCATCATCTGACAACAGATGCTTCGGAAATCGGATGGGGTGCTCAACTCGGAGAGATCAAGATGTCCGGGGCATGGACCCCAGCTCAGCAAACATGGCATGTCAATATGAAGGAAATGTTTGCTGTGCACGAGGCGATTGCTCAAGAGGGTCCTCATTTACAGAATGCTCAGATCTTACTGTTAACAGACAACCGCACTGTTGTCTCATATATAAACAAAGAAGGAGGAACCAAATCCAAGAAATTATTGGACCTGACAAGGCGTATTCTAGAAACGATGGACCATCTGAATATACAACTCGCAGCTCAATACTTCCCAGGGAGATACAATGGCGAAGTCGATGCGCTATCCAGGATGAAACCCTGTCCAGAATGGCACTTGACTTCACAAGCCACCACACCAATATTCCAGATGTGGGGCACGCCAGATGTGGACTTATTTGCTTCGACAACAGCTCACGTCATTCCCAGGTACGTGACAATGGATATGACGGACGAGCAAGCTGTAGGACACAACGCACTACGGCATCAGTGGGAGTACAGGCTGGCCTGGGTGTTCCCACCGCCGAATCTGATCCCGCAAGTTCTTTCCCGACTCAATACAGCGAAAGGCAAGTACATTTTGATCGTTCCGAAATGGGACAAAGTGTTTTGGCTGGCAGACTTGAAGCATCGAGCACTTCGAAAACCGTACCCGATTCCACACCTTCAGCAAGTTCTGTTGGATACGGTAACGGGTGTTCATCCCCCCGAAATTCAGAAAATTCATCTAGAGGCGTGGCTGATTTTGGGTGGGCAGACGTAATTGAAAACTGGTCAAATGACGAAAAAACCTTGTTACTATCTAGTTGGCGTAAATCAACTATGAATACATACCAATCTGCTTGGAAAAAGTGGAAGGGTTGGTGTGATACGAATGCAATAAATCACAAGCGTCCGGGCCCAGCAGAAGTTGCTCGATATTTGGCATATCTTCATAACAATCAAGGTTTAGCATATAAAACTATTTTAGTTCATAAATCGGTAATAGCAACATTTACAAATGTATCTACTAGCATTGATATTTCATCAAACTTTTTTGTACGACATATGTTAAAAGCAATCTCAGTATCAAAAGAAAAAAGTGTTGTGCCCCCTATATGGGACCCACAAAAAGTCATAAATTACCTAGAGCAAAATTCACCAGATGAAAATAATTTATACCAAGTTTCACAACGGACCGCAATATTATTTTTATTGTCATCAGGTCGTAGAGTCCATGATTTGACTCTTTTGACGTTTGAAGGAGAACAGTATCGGGACGAAGGTGATTTCATTGTCTTCTGGCCCCGTTTCGGATCAAAAACAGATAGCAGTAGTTACCGACAGTCTGGTTGGAAAATTATTAAAAATCCGAACAAATCATTAGATTGTGTATATTGGACACGGCGATTGATTGCTATAACTGAAGAGCGCCGAAAAGAAGTAAATAATTTACACGAATTATTTATTACTATTAGAGGAGTCCCAAAACCGGCATCGAGAACTATAATTGGCGGTTGGATCAAAGCTGTTCTAAGAAATGCTGGAATAGAAGCTTCGCCAGGCTCTGTTAGATCCGCAGTTGCATCCCTAAATTGGCTGGAGCAATTTCCAGTGGATAAAATACTGGAAACGGGAAACTGGCGCCAAGAACATACCTTTAGAAAATACTATCGGAAAATTATTAATCGGAGTAATCAAGAAAATTCATCAATTTCTTTATCCGCATTTTTTAATCCTATTCGTTAATCAATGATATAAATGTTCACCGAATGTATGATTCTTAATGTTTAAGCTTGTTCATTAAATCTTTCTTTTCTCATCAGACAGATTTTACTTAATATACCTGCAACACATTATAGCGTCATCATGGCACTCACCAGGAGATAACAAACACATCACTCAAGATGGATTCCGGATATCGAACGGAACAAATAATAGAGAGTTTTAACTACCAATAAAACTTACCTATTATTTTTCCTAAAGATATCCGGAATCCAGGTAAGTTCTACCTGGTGCATCTCGAGTAGGTATAATGACGGTAAGCGTTCGTGCCAAAAATGTCATTGGTTATCGTTCCCGCCAAAACCAGATGGCAGCACAGGCGCCGGAAATGAGAGGGGAGGTAGCATTTTGGACCGGAAACGTCACAAAAAGGATGGTGCTTGACTCAAGATGGATTCCGGATATCTTTAGGAAAAATAATAGGTAAGTTTTATTGGTAGTTAAAACTCTCTATTATAAGAGTTCTTCGAATAACGCACCTAATCTTGAACAGTTTGTGCAGCAGTACTCCAGCTCCTTGGCTGCCCTTAATCAATTAGGTATCCAAGATTTGTCAGACTTTTTCCTATTGAATATCGCATTGCGCAAAATTGACACCCAGACTGCACAAGCTTTCGAGCTCTCGGTCCGAGATAAGGAAATTCCGAGTTCCCGCGATCTCATATCATTCCTGGAGGATCAAGTTAAAATCCTTAAGCGGCATTCAAATGCGAGTAGACAGACCGCTGCTGGGCAGGCGACTACGTCCGGTCCAGCTCCCGCTCATACTCGTAGTAAAACCTTTGTTGTCAGTATGGACAGCGAGCGTGTCCCGTCTGCTAAGCCCGCCTTGTCTTGTCTATTCTGCACGAAACAGGATCATCGGATATATTCTTGTGATTTATTTAAGAATTTGGGCTCGGCTCGTGCGAGGTTTGCTTTTATTAAGGATAAGCGTGGTTGTGTAAACTGTCTGAGCGCCACGCACGGGCTGTCTAACTGCAGGTCAACCTCTGTTTGTAAGGTGTGCAGACGGCGGCATCATACGCTCTTACATTTTGGAGATGAGAAAAGTATCTCGTCTACTCATACTGCGCAGACCAGTGACAATCACTGTCATTGTGCTTCCGCTTCTTCTACTGACGCGTCGGTATTGAACCCGCGTCCCGCGAAAGAGTCCGTTTTCTCTAACCATCTTCCCGCATCATCATCTAATGTCGTGTTAGAGAAACCGGTTAACTCTTCCGCACCCGCACCGCAAGACACTTCATTGTCTTTCAATTTAAAGGCCAAGCCTTCCTCTTCAATTTTACTTGCTACCGCTCAAGTTTACGCTTCTTCAAATAATGATGAGCTCAATAAGAAAATTATTCGATGTCTTTTGGACAATGGTTCGCAAGATAACCTAATCACGCTTAATTGTTGTAAATCGTTGAATTTGACTGTTGTCCCGCTTACAAACTCTTATGTAAATGGTGTTGGTTTGACTTCTCGGCCAATTCATGGCTATGTCAATATTAAAATTCAATCTTGTATTCACCCGCAAAACAAGTATGATATTCAGGCTCTGGTTGTCGATTGTATTACGGATCAGTTGCCTTCTCACTTCGTTGAAAATTGTGACATGACTCATTTGGCCGATTTACCCTTAGCAGATCTCACTTGGAACATTCCTGGTGATGTAGATCTGATTCTGGGAGCTCAGATCTTTTCGCACATCTTTCTAGGTGATAGAGTAGATTCTAGTCCTCATGCTCCGGTCGCTATGTCGACTGCTTTCGGTTATGTTCTAATGGGAGGTGGACCGAGCGTAATGTCTACCTCACTTTCCGCGTTGACACTGGGAGAGAGGGTGCATACTTGTTGTACCCATGCATATTGTAGAGGGTTATCGCCGAAGCATTTATTGAGTCCTCAAGACACCTTATATGAAAATTTGAACACCTCGTCTGTCACGCGAGATGATCAGAGTCGATATCGCATTGATCTACCTTTTTCCAACCATCCTATCGACTTAAGAAGTTCTGCAAATCCCGCTCCGCGCCGATTTATGGCTCTCGACAGGAGATTCAGCTCAGACCCTGATCTCCAAGAGAATTTTAAAAAGGTCATCACTGACCATATTGTTAACCGCGTCCCTTTGGACTTAAATCGAGTTCTTTCTTAAGGAACTTTACGCACGGTGCGACAACTTGCGTCGGACTTGCATGCTTATTTCTCTTACTCTCGCACAGCTCGAGTTATGCGCCGTACTGTTGTATCAAAGTTAGTTAAAGTGCAATGAGTTACCCGCGTTTTAACCCATTTAGCGCCAAAATGAAACTAGCCGCATTTTATATGCAAATCGTTTATTTTCTAATAATTAGTGACTCAATGAAATACAAAAGAGATAAAAAAAAAATGTTTACATAATCAGTCAAGTTTTAGGAGGGTGTACTCGTGCGAGTACAGCGGCCACTTAGCGGTGAAAAATTTCAAAGCACTCTCTTTCTATGCAAAGGGTTTTCAAGCATGTTTTTCATTGCCACCTTACTCTCGCATGACAAATCGCATAACGCAATTGTTTCTCAAGTTTTTGAGGATAGTGGCCCAAACCAGTGTTAGCCAAACCTGGCTCTGTGGACGACGAAGGACGGCTTTTGCTTTGGGTTGCTTGACGCAAATAGTACCTTGCAATACTGCGCCTAAACAACAACTGGTCCATATGATCCTCATGACTGAGAACGTGTAAATGCATTAGCTATAGACATATCAATCACTAGCGGCCGCCCGCGACTTCGTCCGCGTGTAAAAGTAATGTTATTTAGCCTATAGCCTTCCTCGATAAATGGACCTATCCAACAAAAAAAGAATTATTCAAATCGCACCAGTAGTTTCGGAGATTAGCGCGTTCAAACAAACAAACAAACAAACAAACAAACTCTTCAGCTTTATTATATTAGTATAGATGTAGGTGAATAAAACCCACCACCACTTTTTCCCATGGATAGCAATTCTGTAGAGAGATATAGATTGGTCCAGTTCATTCTTCCTTTATTATAACTTGGGAACAGGCGAGGAATGCCTACATCGACTCTTTCACGCCTTACAGAACACCATCTCTTTACCACGCCTAGTGGTTCAATCGTATCGTAATTTGTGACCATCGTACAAACGCTGTTATCTTTCCATCTAACCAGTAATAATTCATTTGTTCTGTCGAATCTATAATCATAGGCAGCTCGATCTTCCTTTTTCATATCTTTTGTACTCTTCAGAGGACATTTTTTAGTCCTGTTTTCGCGAACTGTCCCAGTTGCACAATACAAAAGCTTACGCAAATCAGCCAAAAGGTCGTAACTTGAAAAAAAATTGTCAACAAAGACTTTGTAGACAGTGGGATCGGTTTCCAATTTTTCGAGAAGAGTTCTGACAACTCTTGAGCCAAGAGGTTCATTAGTCGCATTGGCGGTTTTTCCACAATAAAACTCAAAGGCATAACAATAACCAGAAGAACTAGCTGCCACCCAGTTCATGAAACCAAACCTCACGGGTTTCCCCCGTCCCAGGAACGTCTCGAGGCAGTGAAGCAGTCACTAAGTCTTCATCAGGTCCTTCTTCTTCATCCTTCACCACGCTAGGAGGTATAGGTATAATAGCTAAATCTAAGTCGGCATCATCGGTATCATCTTCCAGAATTGCTTGAACAGCTTCTTCTATCCCTTTGTAGTTGGTAATCTTCGTAATACGTTTGGAAGCCATTGTTGGTTGCTGAAACCAAAATAAAGGATTTTCGTATACGCTTATTGCCGCTGTACTCGATTGAGTACAGCTATGTTTACTTCAACGTATTTTCACTAGTAGTTGCAGTTTACTTATTTTCTTAGCATAATTTCATAGAATAGTACTTACTTAATAAAATGTTTTAGTTGGATCATCTACAAGTTACATAAAACTACGGTAAATTACAATAAAGTGAACTTACCTATAGTGGCGTGATGAGTCCTTAGTATACAATGCTCACTTTGTCATAATTTTAAATATACCCTTATACAGTATTAATATTTTAACTAAGTGTTTTTTAAAGAAATAAGATTACCCTCAATATCTTTTTAAATCTTTTAAATTTAAAAGCTAGGTAACCAAAATTAGGTGTACTCAAACGAGTACGGCGGCGCTAAATGGGTTAAACTAATATTCATGTTATCAATACCGTTAATGGTCTACCTCGGATAATTCCGTCAAAGTTGGTGCGTCGTTGTACCTACTTCTTAAATACGTTGATAGTCTACCGCTTATTTGGCCTACTATGGTATGATTACCGCGATACATTCGGTTTTCGCGATACATTTCGATGGCGTAGTAGCCCGCGTTGCGACGGTTTTTATTTGCTATCGTTATTTTCAAACGTCCGATCGTCAAGTTGTACCCGTTACCTACACGATAATGTACTTATTTAACTACGATTTCTTTTTGCACATACCGCTTTATTATAATTTAGAATTGATTTGATTTCAAACTCAATTTTACGCTGACCCTACAATTGGTCATAATATGTTTATAATTTAATACGTTACAATAAGGTATTAAGTCTACCGCTTTCAGTTTAATATTTTAATCATTCACTGCCATTTTGGCTCTCACATTCTCTTAATGTCCCTCAGCTCATGCTTCCCTTCACATATTCTTATCACCGCTTCTCTTAACGCATTTTACCTACATCTTATCTTAATCTTTGTTGTAAGTTCCTATGAACTTCCAAGGCGGGGAGCATGGTTAGGCGAGTTGCCTACGGAAAGCGGGGGATTGGCTGTAATGGGCTCGGGGAGTACCTCACCCCATGGAGCTGGTGTGTGGTCCGCGATGCCGAACCGAGGGTTAGCGCTGCACACCAGAGCAACCAACCTTCGCGGAACTTTCCTTCTTTTTATTATCTATTACCGCTGTCACTTTATAAAAACTATTACTTATCGCTCTTCTTCTGTTTCGATTGCGCTCCCGCGACACATATTTTTTCTCCGCGCCGCTACATAATAAAACTTATAATTATTATTTGTGACTGTTTGTGTGTGACTGTTAATCTGTGTGCTCGTGCTCTGTGCGGTGCGACGCCCGAAGAACGGAGAAGCGGTCACTCCAGCTTCAGGTAAGCCCAAGCAGTCATCATCTCCCCGCGATCCGCTTTACTCACGATTTAAGTTCCCCGCCTGGAGGCCTAATAGGCTATTTACACGCCCCTCCAGTATTTTTCTTGCACAATAAATAGGCACATGAAGGCATTTTGAGTGCTTTTTCATGTCAAAAATCCAGGCAGCTGTGTCGTACAACTGTCACCGAGTGCAAACGGCAACTGATAAGCGCTAATCCCAGTTGAGTTAAACTAGGTTATTTGAGGTGCGACTCAAATCGGCGCGGTCAAAGTATGGCGAGGGCATATCTATGATTTAAATCTTTGTTACAATCGGCAAAAATGCAAACATATACACCTACATACATAACAGTACCAACTTACAAATCTTCAGATAAAATATTAATGGAATTGCATATCTTCACCATGTGACATTCAGAATTAGTCCTATTCCAGAACATAAGGCCGAATTTTAGGCAGTTCTCGGTACCCATGGCATAATCAATATTTTTTGTAACTTAAAGGACTGAAAGACCTCTCGGCTATGAACTGATGCTATCTTATAGATAATTTATATTAAAATACTGCAATTATTTCTTCGCCATGATTGTTTTTGGGTAACCGATAGAAAAAATACATTCCTCTTTTATTATCTTTAATTCACCCTATTGCTATGGGTAAGTTGATAAGATAAAGGCTTTATTTATGTTAAAACCTACCTATTGATAAGTTTTTTTATACTATTACAACTTGCCTCCAATCCAATTAAAAGCTAACGTAAACGATCAGTACTGTAGCTCTAGCTCTGTTTTTCAATGTTCAGAATTAAATTATTAGATTTCTAAAAAAAAAACTACAAACAGCTGACTTATGTTTTTGATCTAAAGTCTTCTTTTCCGAAACCTAATAACTTCGGTGTTTCTTTATTACTTACTTACTTTTACCTCTTGACCAAAAGTGCATTTAAGGCGTCGACGGCTGCATCATTTTGAAGAAAATCGGGTTAACTTTTATAAACTGAAATACCACGTGTTTTCCGGTACTACAGAAAAGTGCTTAAAAATTAAGGATCTCTAGTAAACCTAGTACAGTGCAAATGCAAGGTTCCTTTTAAAAGCCTATACTGCGTTTTAGATTTATGTGCTACGTATATACTGGCTATATATGTAGTTACTTATAAATTCAAATTATAAAATGTCACGAGTAATTTTATGTTTTTAAGTGGTTGGTCAAGTAGTTGTTGCGAGTATCACATCAAATATTTCTATCTTCTCAAACACTTATTAAGTCATCCTGAGCACTTGTAAAATATTAGCATAAGAAAACTATTTTTCAAAATAATGTCCCTTACAGTTATTAGCATAAAATAAAGTCGATTTCATCTGAATTTTAAACGGTTAATAAAATTACTTGACTATACTCTGATTCATAATCATGTAAAGTAGACAGACAGATGTCAATGTGTCATCCCCATACATTATCACTCAATTTGACACATACAAAATGTCAAAATGCATAGAAACTTGTCATTTGCATCTGTCAGTTTACTTTACAGATTATGAATCAGAGTAGGTATAGGTAGGTACAGCCACACATCAAAGTACTTAATACAAAACTCAAGTTTCTTCAATCGACTCTCATCTTACTGGCATTTACATTAGGTTGAATATAAATTGAGGAAATTTGACAGGTTGTGGTAACCTAATGTGTGGCTGACAGTACTACCGCGATACTGATTTATTCGCGCACGGGTAGTACTATTTAGGTACTTACTACGAAATATCACATCACACTGATACTAACGATATTTTAGTTTCAAGATATTTCTGACAACTACTTGTGTTAAACCCTAAAAATCCTTACATCTCACATTTTATTTAAACCTATAGAAATAAAAGATTTTATCTCTACACACAAAAGAACTTAATATCTTATACATAGCAAGGAAAATCATAAACATATTTCGGAGTATGCTAGATACAACTAACACGACGACTATGGCTCGTTATAAGGATTGTATAGTTAGAATTATGTATAAATAATAAAGGGAATAAAATAGTCAACCTATCAACAAAATGTACAGAAAAAGAGGAATTATTGATTAATATATAATATTATCTATACGTAGGTGTAACTTGAACTTATTAATGGCAATTGATTTTAATGTGCAAATAAATATTTTATTAACATAGTCACTTAATTACCCTCGGATTAATGTACCTACCTATCTTATTATTTATATTTGTAAGTTGGTAACTTATTAAGTACCTACAGTTATTTTTAAGTTACTTCCTAATGTATTATTACTGTGTACGTATAATTATGAATCGTGGTTAAATCATTATTTTGTTTTTCTCTTATTTATTAATATTAATTTGTTATGAACACGTGATGATATATTGCATGTCAATGTTCTTCTTTGCACAAAACACTGCCTAATTGAATAAGCCAATATTGATATTAGATAAATATAACGTGGGTCCCTTGAAAGTGAACTAACTCGCAAGGTAGCAAACTCCCCTACCTTAAAAGACCCGCAGAGCATTGTGTTCAAATTTTTGTACAATAGGATATTTGTCTATTTCCCATTTAAACAGCGTAAGTAGAGTACAAAACGTGTACTATACGTAGGTCAAACTATAAAGCCTACATTTGTTATTGTCAAGAATTCTTAGCTAAATGGCCTATTGTACTTGTAATTAGCATTTCAAATAAAGTTGTGAAGTATAATTTGGCAGATGATAAAACGAGCTAAGTAGGTATTTACCTATTATTAGTTGTTTTTATGACACTTTGACCCGATTGGACCAATATTTATTCGCAGATAAGTCTATGTTATAATGCTTCGATTCGTATGGAATGACAGCCTTATACAATTCATTTACTTTCAGGTAAAGATTGGTCGAATCGCACCTTAGATGGTTTGAAATGGAATCCTATCCGGTTGTCCGGTTAGTAATCATATTGTGTAGGTAAACATCCATCATGATCACAGATTACTAAAAGTAACCATGATTACCTACTTTCAATCATGGTTAAAGCAAATATGTACGTACTCCGAGGACTTAACGCGTTGCTTGCAACTTCACTTTGTTTTAACCTTAGCATTCAGATAAATAAATATATTAAATAAATTCACACGTCTTATACATTGACCTGAGTCTGTACTAAGTAGCTTGAGCACTTTTTGATGAAAAAAACCTGTCATCTGCCAATTTATATGACGCCAAATATTTGGTGACATCCTTTTTATGATACCTACCACGCCATGAGGCTTCGCTGCTGCTTTGCCGTCCAAATTGTAATTTTTATTGCGGACATTGTAAAAAAACCCTTTACCTAGTAGAAGTACCTCCCACGTAGATTAAACCGCCATTATAAACATGTGTGATGTAGAGTGAGATTCCACTGAATCTGTTATATTTTTGGTAACAATGACTGATGTGGCGTTTAAAATTGTAGCTAATTTGTAAAGTCAAGTATAATGTTAGTATGCGGGTAACTTAAATTATAGGAGAACCACTGAATACCTATCTGCCTACTAGTATTTACCTAACTTTTATATTTTATTTAATTCTGCTCTATGGAATGTTTTATTAAGAAGCCAGCTCTGCGCAGGATTCGGTAACTTAGATGATAGAGCATTTTTAGTACAGGTTTATAATGAGAACTTTAAATGTTGGTCGTGAGTGCTAACGGATGGTATTGTGTACAGAATACACCTTGAAGAAAAATGGTGAAAAGTGGTCAGTAATTATATTGACCTCTAAATCGATCACGAGTCTATGCACTTTTGTACGAAATAGATTATTTTTTAAAGATGGAGACCCACTTTTTTCTTTAAGAAAATTATTCAATGCCATCAGCAATGCTCACTGGCAAATTTAGCTAGTTTTGATTATAACCCTGTATATCATATGTAAGGCATTTTGATTTGTAAAAAGTATTATGAAACTTTGGTTCTGAAGTATGTATTTATCTACCTTTTATACTATCACTGTCCTTCAGTGATTACCATTATTGTAGTCAAGTCTATTAGAAAATGAGAGCTTACCGCAAATATAAAATCCGTTTCATGCTGTAATCTGAGGTTGTAGGTAATGCTAATTATGTGAAGTCCGCCTTTATATAGTGCGACGGCAAAAACATCCTTGTCTCACTGTACAAACTTGCTACGAGTAGGTACAGTCAGCGAACATAGCGGTGCTCCAGTTAGCCGGACGGAATTGCTTACATTGCGCTATACGTGAACACAGGGACCAGTTTCGCCCACCCCCCTGCGTATGCAAGCAATTATCGCCTTTACTGGTACACCTGAAATTCGTCGCCCGCACATTATCCATCTAACGGATTTTAAAGCTCTTATTAGTTTATGTTGTATCTTACGTCACCTAAGTGTAATGTATGTTTTCTGTACGTATTATTGCATCGGCATTTAACATTTCAATGAAATTTAGATTTAAGGATTTAAGTAACAGACTTGTGTATGTATGTATATTATATGTTATGTAATATTTATGTTATATTAGACTAATATTTTTCTAAAATAAGTGTTGGTATACACGTTGATCCCTTATTTGTAAAGCGTCAATTTATGAATAAGTTTTTTTTAGAATCTCACGTTCTTTAAAAATTTCAATAGAAAAGTTACCTCCACGTCACCGGGTACAAGTTTTTTTTTACTGATGTACAGACAGCCGCACATCAGGTTACTACAATCTGTCAAATTTCTTCAATCGAACCTCACCGTAATGTCAAACGTGTTTGGTTCAATATCAACTGAGGAAATTTGACAGATTGTAGTAACCTGATGTGCGGCTGTCCGTACCTATGTATTGTAATTAATTATATATTCTGCTTTGTTCGGCTTTGCTTTCTAAGTAGTATTGTTATGACATATTTCGAACGTTATTAAACATTGTTTTTGTTGATAATAGAGAATGAAGTAGTGATCTTTACTTTTTAGTCAATTAAAACCGAGGCCGAAACGAAGTTATTTCCTGATTTGATTTTTAGTTTAAAATTTATTGATATTTTATGAATTGTTCAATACTAAACATACTGTACCTTTGTATGCATTTTACAACACGTCACATCATAAGTTATTGTATATTGATAAATAATTACGTGCAATAACAGAGTAAAATTTTTATAGTTTTTTAAGCTTGTTTAAGGAGGCTACATAAGTCATTAGATTTAAGATTACGTTTGTTATTTTGAACTTTCGTTTCGGCCCCGGCTCTATAAAAAGATAGACAGGTAAGTATACTAACGTAGGATCGTTAGGTACAAACGAGACGCGATATTCCCCTTTACATAAACGGAGACGAATAAGCCAATGTAATCTAGAGTTAAGATTTGGTTCCGATTCCCGATGATAAATAAAATTATTTTTGTAATTGATAAATAGTAAATGAAGGTAGGGCGGTAATAGAACAGATTTGTCAGAACCATTGTTGAAAGGAATATATGACGATATAAATGAAAGTTAGATTTTAATTAAAATGTTTTAGCTCCAAGTTTTTAAGTACTACATGAATAAATAAATAATGATATTGACATACAACATCTTTTATTTTAAAACGAATGTGTAAATAATTTTGTTTTTGTATAATATGATTTTGTTTTATACTTTCCTACTGATTTTTCAGACATGTTATATTCTAATATGAATTGTTTAAGTTATTTAGGTTTAAACACAAGGGAAATAATACATCAAAAGTATAGTATATTTTTTATTAAAAATATACACAGTTATCCATATTTTCCATGATACTATTGCGATCATTATTAGTTTAGGTATTGCTTTCAATTACATTATTTCGTATCTCAACGAAATATCACACCTCAATGAACCTATGAGAACTGGGTCGCATGAGAGCCACTTAAAGATGAAATAACTGGGATCGAAAAATATCTGCTTACGTGGCACTTGAATTAAAACTTCTATGATCTCGATAATATTATTCTGATATATTTATTTGTACTTTCCTTGATGTTTATTTATAGAACATTTATAGTTACTGAAGGTTGTTCTTATGTATATCTCACTACACATAGGTCAGCATCAAAAGTAGCTTTACATTTAGCACCATGTCATAGTGATATTTTGTCTGTAAAAGCCTTGGAAAATTACTAGGCAGTTCGACATGGCACTAAAGTGTTAAGCTGACCGTACATGTTGGAATGAGCAGTTTCCTATTCATTATAATTATATGCTTCTTTCTCGTTTAACAGTAAAATCATGCGACCCAGTTTATTTTACAAAAATATGTCGTTAACTTATACATATAAATAACAGGATCAAATATGTGCTTCAATTGATACAAGACCTGTTAAATTTGCAATCTAATATTTTATATTGATAAATATCAAAAGCATTAAAACAAACCCAACTTGTAATTTACATCGTTACTTCCACAAAATAATTCAAATCTGACAAAAATAGTGCTCTTAAACATCTCACAAAATATTGTCACTTCCGTTGGGTTTCTTTGTATTTGTGAGGTTTCCAGTATGTGTACAAAATGTATATATTTTTTATACTAAATGTATAATGTATCTCTCATTTTATCAATAACCATTTTAATTTAAGTTTGATAGCTCAGTTTTTCAATAAGTACGAAGACAGTTTGGAAAATAAGGATTGTTTAAGATAGGTAGGTGGTAGGTAATATTTAGTAAAACAATTGCTTATATAGGGTTTCAATAGATACCTAAATGCCTATCAATGGTCAGCTTAGGCTAAAATACTTTCATCTTATTTCCCGCATGTTAGCAAAATTCAAACTTCAAATCAAGGCAACTATTGGTAGGTATCTACATAATATGTACTTGTCACGTAGGTATAAATTTGCTGGGAAGATGTGTGGTATATCCGACATATTTCACGTAATATTTTTACACAATATAGACAAAAGTAGGAATATTTACAGCCTTAATTAAGAGTAGAGAAATTTGTAACAAAGCTACAGTGGCAGCGTTTTATTTATAATTTAAACTTATTATTGTCACAGCTTGTTTCAAATATCGGATTGACGACTAATTTTACTTCCTTTGTTCTATAAGATTTTTTCGCTATAGAGACTGACACTACCTTATTCGTAAAAACTGGTTTTTAACTAAAGTAATAAAAGTAAATTCTCGGTTCGTAATAATAAATTATCTATCCGAGAACAAAGTATTCGAAAGGCTCTTGCACTCTTAGAGAGTTAGCACGTTTAACGTGAGCTTTCTAAGCTTTTAAAGTAAAAAATACTGGACATTTCAAACAAGCCGCAACATCGGGTCTAACAATGCTAATCTACAATAATAATTGCCACCGTGCTGAAGGCATCTAAATCACATTTCTAATCAGGCTAAGCCTAGTGAGAGAAGAGAGAGATATGCAAAATTTCACAACATAGTTCAACCTTAGAGTGGGGAATCATTATAATGCGGAGAGCAAACTCAATCCTCAGCTTGCGTAGGTACGCACCAAAGCGATAAATCATAAATTATAAGACGTTTTTAAATCTTTTAACCGTTCTTTTTTAACGCTTTAACAGCTGCTGTTATAACGTTATTTATAAAGTTATTTGATCATATTAAGCAAAGTAAAATTTCAGCCTATACTGTCCCATTGCAGGGCAAAAGCCTCCATCATAGAAATGTTATCGCTACTATGATGGTATTAGGCTTAATCACCACGCTTTCCTAATGCAGATTGGTGATCACAAACCCGAGCTATGTTCGGAAATTCGAAACATACTTTTTGCTCGACCCGTTCCCCGAGATCACGGCCCGTTACTTAAAGCACTAGAGTCTAGTGACTAGACCAACAGGGTGTATTCGAACATAAACTAAACGGTTACCTATTCTGTGCTACGGGTCCTGGCCCTGCCCGTGTTACATCTCATTAACAGACTGAGTTAGCTGACCGCACCATAGCTAACCTAACGAAGTGAGCAGTAAAAGTGCGGAGCTTAAACAAAATTGTGCTGTGCTAGGAACGGATTTAGTTCAGTTTGAGCAACAATTTTAACGTTTAGTTCTCTACTAGGGTTGTAGGGAAATAGTTTTGTCCTCTAAGACATCAACCGGCTCCAGTGGCTTGAACATTTTTACCTTCTCGCGCTGAGCGTTTAGGCGTTATTCGCTAACCCATCGCAGCGTACCTACATATTTACAGATATCTACTATAAATATTATTGCATGAAAAAGATATAGGCACTTAATAAATACGAGCAAGATAGGTAATAAAGCAAACTTGACAAAAAAAACTTTCCTTTTGACAGAAAAAATCTGTTGGGTTGAAATCTAAAATTATCCATTAGGTAGGTATTATTGCATATATCGTGTATTTACTGAAAAATAAGTCAAGATAAATTATGTTATTGTCTATTTATTATAGTCTACACAATTGCTTGATTTTCTTTAAACTTCTTAATTTTTTTAACTTTGTGATAAAATCAAAAAAAAATCTTTAGGTGTAGATTTCCAAAGTCCTAAATTGCCAATATAATTTACAACCCTAGTAAAAACTTCTGGGCCCAGCCCTGATTAGCTACTTCTAATCGTAATGCCGCGTGCACGATAAGACTAGTCCAAGTCAGTGGCATAACATCGTAAAGTATCTACTAGGTATAAGGTACTAGGTACCTTAGGTTTAGGTACTAGGTACCTAAAATGGATAGAGCTCAACTAAATTAACATAATTATATCTAAATTGATTAAACCGCGCTTTCTTTCCATCATACAGCATATGTATGAATAAATCTAATTTAATCGTGTGGGACACATTTTAGGAAAGGTCATGTTACTACGTTATATTATGCCACTGACTGTACCAATTCACGCAAATGATAGCTTAGTTACCTTATCACTATTAAAGGGTAAAACTATAGACAGGTACTAAGTAGTTAAATCGTTGTAACTCTGGAAAGAAAATTTGTGTCAGCGTATGAAGGAGTTAAAAGAAAAATTAACTTGACGATTTTTGTGACATGCTCGATGTTTTATAGATACCTATAAAATGAACCACGATGGTAGATATAGGTTTCAGAAAGTTAATTAATCAAAGGCAAATATTTTAAATTAAACTCACTCTGTAAGACTATTTGAATAGGTACAGTTGAGGTCAAAAATATGTTAACACTTTAGGGACCTTGTCACAATACATATTTATAAGAAAGTGGAAGTCGTTTTCTTATACATAATGTACTGTGACAAGGTCCTAAAGTGTAAACATATTTTTGACCTCGACTGTACCGGCTATACCAAGGAAATAGGTTGTCAGTTTCCGTGCTTTTTATTTTTGTTTTCTTGGTTGGTTTGAACCGCACCTAGCACTTACTTTATTAAACACGTGTTAAGTTTCATATGGTAGGCTTGGCTCACCCCACGCCTATCTTATACGCCCATACTTTTTATGTTAAACTTTTACTGATCATTAAACCTTACACAGGTTAAAAGTTTATTTTATGTTAATGACAAGGGAGTATCGACCTATACTGACACAAACTTTCTTTCCCGTCGCCTAAGCATACTTAGATCAAATAAACTTCATGCTAATGAGATCTTCTAGCTACAATAGAGTTTAATATGAAAAATCTGAGCTACTCAATATTGAAAGTAGAAATTCTATCGCATCTGTACCAGCCAGACCGTACTTTATCCATAATTATTATCTACCTCGTTCGATCACCAACTTCATCTATAGGTAAGCTATAGGTATATCTCTACATCTTTATTTAAAATAGATATTACGCACGTTGTACTATCGCTCCCAAAGACCAAACAATGAAACCTACGAACGATTACGAAATTTACGAATTGTAAACAATTTAATTTTCGTTTACAAAACGCAAATTATTCACACTTATTTAGAAAAGTGACAGTGATTCTTCGAAATCACAATGTGTTCACAGCCACCTTTATTTGCAAGGGAATAGGTATTCTTTAAAATATTTTTAAAAATAACTACCTATTTAATCTATACCTAATAATCGTTGGTAAGTCTAATTGATATGGACTTTATAAATATTTTAATAAGACATTTCTCGGTAACGATTAACACCCAACTTTCAATTAAAGATTCTCTTTGACATAACAATTTTGGATACTACTATCGTCCTTTTGTTTGCTTAAAACAGAAAACAAGAAGAGCATACCTACAAGTAAGCAGCTGTACTTTTTATTGTATTTGATTAAAAATTGTTTTCAGCTGTTTAATAAGCTTTTACATCAAAGTTTTAAACTCTGCTCATAAAAGTTAAGCAGATTATAGGTAATCGTTAAAGTGATTCATAAAAAAAAATCTCAATGGTCGAAAGTAAAAAAGTCCACTGTAGAAAGGATTACCTACAATAAGTACATTCTTATATAGGGTGTTGGACATTTTCATCGTAATAGTGGACGTCTGCTTAAAGCTTGTGTTAAGGTACATAATTATAGGATAATTAATTTACAGCCTACACCTTGTATACTCGATGTATTACGCCTACGACACGCAAATAGGGGCTGGATAAAATCATAAACCATTAAAAAATCTTATGGTTGAATGCTGAATACACACAGTTACGCCTTTCTGAAAATAAACCTAAACGTAGATATCGACATTATTAACGTATAAAATATAACTTTTTAGTTTCTGTAAGTGTTTAAAAATACTTTGTAATGTTGAGATCTTATAGTCATGTTTTACCATGAAAATATTGATTAGGAAAAGTATTCATGTTTTAAAAAGTAGGTACGAAAACTGGATGAGAACAGAGATAAAAAATATACGCAGGAATATAGACACCTTACTAAAAATATTACCTTTAAATCAATTTGTACCTCACACTCACTTACCCATACATCTTTTATTATCTTTACATATCCACCGTCTTAAGTACGTTTCGTTAAACATTCATGATCATACAGTATTTTTGTTATAACTTTCACAAAGACTTTTCCTCACTTAGACCAAGATTTATTCTAGTCATATCCCACCACGTACTTCATTTCGAAGTTACTGAATTCTTTCAAAAACTTGATTTATTCAGTCTAAGGCTGCACCTAACAAAATCACCTTATATTCGTTCTCTTTCCTTTTTCTCTAATAAATATTTACATTTTTCTTTTATCAACACATGTGCGTTTCATTGAGTGAGCGTAAAACCGTGTCATTATACAGTAGAAAAGCTTATACCAATTATAGTATATCCATCCACAAACAAGCTGAATGACAGCCAAATAAATCGATCAGATGTATCCAAACAATCTGATGCTTAGGTCACTATGTGACATCACGTTAACCCACTGGGGCTTTCTCTCATGTGGCCTATTGATGAGCACATCACGCCGCGTGGTGGCATTATGTTCCCTCAATATGGACGTTCTGCGTAAAGCCAGGCGCGGTGTGGGGCTACGTGGCCAGGTGGTGGCGAGGCGAGGCGGGGCGGACGGGCGTCTGCCGGAGGGATCTCTGCTACGAACACCGTTGGACGGCGCGGGACCTGAAACAGTGAGAAAAAACACATATAATTTTTTTGCATGCTATTTCCAATTCCGTCCGAAGCCAGTAGAGGGTTTAGCGAGTCTGGGGAGTATAATGAAGCGACTGCTGCCTGACTTTCGCAGCCCTTTTTAACCAGCATTTTGAATGAACCAAGGTATGTAACTTGTTTTATTTGTTTTGAAGGATAGGTACCTACACAGTGAAGACTACATAAAACTACGTTTCAACAACAGACAACGTTTTTTGGGTCGAAAATTATTCTTAATTTTCTGTTGTGTGTTGTGTGTGCGTGTTCGTTTATACAAATGTAAGATAATAAAGCAAATATTTGTACCTATAGACTCTTTTTACTTGTTGGATAAAAATTGTAGGTACCTATCCACTGTCTTTTTAGGGTTAACCCTTGAACCCTTTATAGATTCGCCGCATCTGTCTGCCGGTCTACGTGTCCGTCTATATGTCACAGTCACTTTTGTCCGAAACTATAAGAACTAGGTAATACTGTTGAAACTTCAATTAATGTATTAATCGTAAACCGTAATTTACCTTGCATTCCTGAAAATAAAATTAAATATAGGTTTCATGAAAATAAAACTTATATTTATACGGAACCCATCGTGCGCCGGTCAAACTCGCACTTGACCGGTTTTGTCATATTTCATTTATTTGCGGGGATGTCCTGTCACGCACATCCCCGAAACCCTCGCTAGGCATTCGTAGCGCTACGATTGCTACGACGTAACGTGTATACTACGAATGCTAAAGAACATTATATCGTAGTAGCATGTGCTACGAATTATAGTTACGAGTAAGTTTATGCAGTGGTAGCTGGATGTGAGCAAATGAAGTACATAATATTATGTCTTTATTGATAATAGTTAGATGATTCTAACTAAAGAGCTATTGAACTTGCCAAGATTTGGTTACAAACTGAAGATTCATGGAAGATAATTATATAAAATCGTCTTATACCTACCTAATATATCAGACTTGAGATGAAGCCTACGTTGGAACGAGCTGAAGTTTATTCATTCTAGTTTTGAACATCTTTAGAATGTAGTAAACAATAAAACACAGAACACATTCAATAAGTATTATGAACGTCTACCCCCTTTTTAAAAATTGTCAGCCTTTATCGCGTCGTTTCGCTGATAGAAACCTAAAAATACTCTAGAACAATAAGATAACATAATGAGCGGGAAACGTGGGGAGCCTACCGATAGCGAGATAATCCCACACAAAGAGGCCGCGGCTTGCCACCTGCCCGGGTGGCAGATCGATTTCACTTTATAACTTAAATTATAAATAACATTTTAGATGTTATAGCATCTTTCAACACTTTAGGTAGGTATACGTTATCATACGAGTATTGCACTTTACACCGTATTGCCTTTCTATCAAGGTTTATATTTAATTTCTCAGGGCAACACAGGCCTTCCTTCGGAATTAAATTCTAGGCCATTTTTTCTCAACTACTTATATCGAGTGAGGGCTTGATACTAAGAGAGGGTCGCACTCCGCGAGCTAAGCTAATTAGCTTATTCTGCATTGGTGTATGTTTTGTATGCATTGTTATTGTGATAAGTAATTTTGAGTGTCAGATATGCGATATCAGATTGAGGGGTCATTTACATTGGTACAAAGATATGCAGACTAGCAACTCACTCGTTGCTAGTCTGCATATCTTTCTATCTCTATATCGCGCGTTAAATATTAAGTAACAGAATATAAGCTCTAGCTGATAATATCTACCGAAAAGTTTGTTGACTATGCAAACATTTTTGAAATTAATAAATAAGTAGGTAAACCACAAATCGCCTATAAAAGATTATAGATTACATGCTTAGGTATGCTTTTGTTGAGCACAATAAACATTTATTTACAAACATATAGATATTTCCTCTAGTTTATTAATTCGTGTCATCCACGAAGATGATTTCCTTGGACGAACAAGACGTGGGGCGCGCCTTCGGGAAAGGTACAAACTGACTTGCTTTGTAGGTATTTTGAACCAACTAGATTATTTAAAGAGAGAATAGAATAAAATATACCGACTAGATTATCAGAGTGATTATATTCACTTTGTAGATTACCTACCTACTGAAGAATAATGTGCATCTACACCACCTACTAATAAAATATTGATTTAGAAGAGTGAAATAGGGTAGGTACTCCCTACACTGTAGAAAGCAGTCGTGCTGATAAGTACTATAACATGGAAAAATAACAACATTACTTACCAACATTTCCATGCAAAGAATTTTAAAACCTATATTATTAAGTTACGTCACTTACATCAACCTTACCGGTGTACTAAATAGGTGCTTAAAAGAAATGGTGAAAAGAAACAAAAAGTACTAAAAAGAGTAAAAAAAAAAACAAAAAGTGTGGTAACCTGATGTGGAGGGGTGAAGTGGAGCGATTATGACGGAGTGATTACATGGAGTCGGGGTGCCACTCCACCGTCGGAATCACCCACGCGCACCCGCCGCTAGGGAGAAAAATTGCTGCATTTAACTCAAATACAAATAAAATCAAATAAAATGTGTGGAGACTGACATTGAAACGGGTGAAGTGGAGCGATTGCGGTATGATAACGTGGAATCAGGGCGCCGTTCTGTTTCATCGTCTGAATCAACTTCGTGCACGCGTTGCTATAGGTAAAATGCATTTACAACTTAGGTGTAATGAATTCAAATTAAAAATGCAATGAGGAAAAAAATAAACTCTTTATTACGCTTTGTGATGGCTACCTACTCAATGATGGCTATACACTTATACTGGTTTTATATATTAAATAAATACATTTTCAGTGGAGTGATAAAATGACCTAAAAGTCGTACCAACTTACTTTTAATAACCAAACGGCCGTTTGGTTGTAAAACAGGAAGTAAATAAATAACACCAAACTAAGAATGATGTAAAAAGTTCCGGGCTTTCGTGTGCAGTTTATAAATTAATAATGTGTTCGTGGGAGCTGGAAAACTGGAAAATGCGAACCTTGCAGTACAGGTGGGTAGCTTTGATGAATCACAAGTTTATTTATTATTCAAATAAAATCAATATGACACTTTGAAATGGTGGGAACAACAACATTGCTGTGCTGATTAAATAAACTTGTTTATGTTTTCGCCATTCTAGTGAGCTTTTAACGTCGTGAGACCCAAAAGCCTTTTAAAACGCATAAACCAATTGATTTCCATTGTGTCTGCTGTCTGGGATTTACGACGTTAAAACAAAAAAAGTTTTAGTAATGTTATACTGACTGAAGTCATGATAAATACCTGCGTTACGTGATTTCATCCATTACCAAAGCTATCAGTAGTTATAAGCCAGTGTAGATAATGTTATAGACATCGAAGTCATCAATTTCATGCCGATAACTATAATTTACGATGTCTGAATATTGGGAGAGTTCAAGGTAAAACCTAGATACCCAATGGACTGGAAAATGTTTACAGTGAATAACGTAAAAAATCCTTCGGTTTATTGTAAAAGCTTTTGTTTTCATTTAAGCAGTACCTATAAAGTTGGTGTTCTACAGTTTCTTGCATGGAAATCCAAAACTACGATGCAGAATTGAATAAACTGTTGTGGCTTCTGCATCGTTTATATTAACAAAGAAGATAACTTTTCAGAGAACTAGGAAATTGGGTAAGGGGAGTCGAAACAAAGTCACGAATCTAAAGAGTCACACTTCTTGCAGCGGGACCGGGTAATATCTATGGATGGAAGAAATAATAATCATTCAGGAAATCTTACCAAGTACTGTGAATCTCCTATGTCGTTATGAGGACCGCCTCATACCGAATTTATGGAATGTGGCATGGAAAAGTAGCTTTATCCTCGTCATAAATTATCTTAGCGTTTAGTTCCGATTCGTCCCAAGCACTTGCTCTGGAGTCAGGCTCCAGCCCGCTTATACCTCCTTCTTTACGCACGGTCTTTGGCATCCATTAGTCATCAGTTTTTGGACACGCATTCAGTCCCTCACAACTTCAACCTACACCTTTTAGGATCTTCTCTTTTTCCACAGCCCGGCTGTGGTGATATGGCCTAGCATTAGTTTCCCATGTTGGCTATTCGGTGGCCTGCTCTTCCTGCAGTTTTTTTTTATATTGAGGATAATCAAGATGACCCCACTCCGCCTGATGGTAAGCGGCCGTGAGATCCAAATATGAGATAGGCACAAAAGAACAGACAAAGTGTCCATTGAGTCTGTCACTCTCATCTTGAAGGCCTGCTGAGATGCTGTTTCACGCCACGCCTAAAAAACCCAGGATTGTAAGAAGGAGGAAACACTTGAACTGGAAGGGCATTCCATGACTTGAACTTGAACTTGTTTGTCTGCAATCTCACCGACATGAAGGCTGCGAAGTAGCTTTATCCTCTCACCTATTATGTGGAGTTCTATGCGGTGACCCGGGCGGCGAGGACGCGGGCGACAGGGCGGGGGTGGCGGGCGCCGAGGCTGCCCGTCTCCGGGAGTACTCCGTGCCGCCGACCGCCATCGCCGTGCCGCCGCCGACCGGGTCCGTGACCCGGTGCACGCTCAGACCCGAAGCGGAGCGCGAAGGTCGAGATGGCGCTGGAAAAAAAACATATTTAGGTTCTTTGACCCTTGATTTACCTACTAGTAGGTATTATTTTGGAGATATTTTATATTAGAATTTCAGTATCATTCTCGTGCGGTGTATATGTGGGATTGGTGATCATTAGATGCATGGTAAGGTACCTACGTATAAGAGAATGATGAGAGTGAGATAGGTGACGAATGGCCGGCGACAATTTGCCGAAGCCGAAGCTGAGGCCACAGAGAACATTAAATATTCTGGCTGAGGCATGTAGAAATAAAAATAATAATATTATAGAAGATTTATTCATTCCTAATTCCCTGGCTTTCCTTTACCCCATCCTATTTTTTTTTGTAAGTATCTGACTATTACAAGATTTTTAGTTAAGGAATCAGGACAATGTATGTGGTTGTTTTACTCGTATGAATTATACAAAATATTAAAATCCACACCAAATTCGTTTAGAAAATAGCAAACATGATATGTACCTAATAAAAACATTGAACAAAAAACTTCAAAGAAAAATGTACGAAAGTCACCGAATAACGAACCAAATAAGAAGCCTTTGTGACGTATATCATATCAGAGAGTAAGTACTTACCTAGTAGAAAACTTTTCAGCCTTATTACAAAGCTTTAAGGTCAAAAAGTCATTTTACCTGGCACTTTAGAGATTGTAGGTTCATCTTGCTACAAACATTTCCTTTTCGCGAATTATCGTGGCTTTTGAGGACCCTTAAAAACTTCCTGAGTGTGTTATTGTCTGCCCAATTATCTGTCTTAAATTTGTCTTTTGAACTGAGGTGCTTACTTTGTTCTCAGAAGATACCTACTTCAAAAATTGGGCGTAACAGTGTTTCCTGAGTGCTATGTCACTCTTGAGGGGAATCTCAAAGTGAAGCTGCCCCCTTACACATTTACATTCCTACATTAAAACACTCTTGTATCCCTTCGGTATAATTTGAAGTCTTGCTACAAATGAGAAAGTTCCTAGGTAACATCATCTAAGCAACATGTATATTATATTAGAACTCTTCAGACATACAGACGGTAAACTTTAATTACTTAGTGGAGCAGTCTGTAGGAAAAGCGAAACGTATATTATTCTATGAAACTGACGTGTTTAATTTATATCTGCCTCCTTTAAGAGGGGTTCCAGTAAGCCAAAATGGTAATCATAATATTTTTATTGGGTATCAAATGAGGGTCTTAAATGAAATACAGGTATGCATGTAGGTATGGTAGAATAGTATCAGCATATAGTACTTATATAACAGAAGAAGAAGAACTGCAGAAACCTCTATAGAGATTAAGTCATCGCTACTATGACGGGATTAGGCTTAATCACCACGATTGCCTAATGCGGATTGGTGATCACAAACCTGGTGATCTATTTGGGAAAAATTCGAAATACTTACACTTCTTTGTACAAAGTAGTATAGTGAAATGGATTGAATTCAAGATTGATTTTTTTTTCTATAAAATGCTTAGCTTATTTATAAAAGACGGAAATGCGTGGATAACTTAAAAGTTTTTTCTTAGAAGTGGTCGGTTAATTCCTTCTTTAATTTACTTGCCTTTTGGTAAAGCCATTTCCCCAAGATCCTGGGAAAAATAAAACGCTTAAAACCTATTTCCTTTGCGGCACTGTTTTAGTGAAAGTCAATAGACCAATAGGAAGTCCCTTTTAGAGGTTATTTTCATTACTGAAAGTTGGTAAAAGCTTTTTTATTTCCACCAGCTATTACTCAAGGTGAATATAACATCAGCTGTAATCGTAAAATGGTCATTAAACCATTCTGAAGTGTTCGAGAGTTTTGCGGTTTGTTAATTTGGTTCATGAGGTATTTTAACCAAGGTGTGACTGATTTAAAACTGGTAAATGACATAAAATGTATTTCACTCAAACTTCATAAAGGATTGAATCAAGGAAAGGAACAAGAACTGGTATTAAACTATTAGTGAAAATTTAAATACATGGTAGGTATAAGGTAAGTAATATAGTAGTAAGATCTTTTTATCATGAGTTTTATTTGTCATGGTGATGAGCAACCGGATCACCTGGTCCTGATGGTAAGCGATTGCCACCGTCCATTGACGGGTGTGCAACACTTGTAGAATCACAAGAGCGCTGCCAACTTTTAAAGCCCCCTTCTCTCGGATTGGGTCTCCGGTTGCCTCAGCCACTCGACGATATAAATAGTAGGCGCTTTATCACGTACCTAAGTTTTCTATGCGATTGGACATTTAATAGCAAATAGCACAGAATACTTAATATTACAAGGTATAGCTAGTAAAAAAAATGAATAGCGGGCTCGATTTAACTGGCTTCTAGACACGCGGCAGGGCTCAAGCAAAGTTCAATCGATATTACAAGCAAACTAATTTTAAAACTTGAAATACTTGCGCAGATAATTAATATTTTGTCCCTTGGCCTAGATTCAGTGACCTAAAAGTGGGCAAGTAGGTAGGTACTTAGGCAAACATCTCATGATTGTAGTGTTGCGACTCGAGTTTAAGCTTGCCACATGAGTTTTAAGAGAATTTCAAACAATTTTAAAACTTCAGTTGGTTCCTTTAGTCAATCGAGTCACTCCAATCGACGAATAGTAAGTAATATTCCCATAAAAGGAAACCCATTCCCACAAGACCATTTTTAACCCCGCTCTGGCCCTTAGTGATCCGTCCCTAGTATGTGCAAAGACAGTTAAAATGTTACTAATATTAACTTTCGTCCAACCATTCTGTACAGCATTTTTTCTTTGACTTTTGGAAATTCACATTATAAAAAATCTACTTTTCATACAAAGTCGGTCATGTGACATAGTCATTTTGTATGGGGAGTCGGAATTGTTTTCCATGAATTTCGAAAAGTCGTTGAAAAAATGTTGTTCCAAATGGTTGTCGAGGCTAAGATCAACTCGAAAGATAAGCTAGTAATTCACTAGACTCATTTTTTGAATTGTGACTCGAATCATTCTAGAAAAAGGTCGCATCACTTTCCTGAATGCTGGCATAGAGCAAGAGGGTCCGGGGATTAATTACTAGATAATTACCGGTGAGACCACTTCGTCGACGAATCCTCTATTATAACCCCACCATTGTTTGAAATGGATCCGCAGCCAGATACTGAATGCCAATTGTACCAATAATGGCCCTTATGTTTTCTATTATTCTAGTTATTGGAACAACTTTCATTATGTAGTGTCTATTGACTGTCTATAATTAAGTTGCCCAGTGTTTTGTGGGTCATCTAAAGCCGAAGCTACTTCTTATTGAAAATATCAGAACATCAAGAAATGTCCTTCAAGAAATGTGTCAAGAAATGTACGAGTATTAAACGTAAGTTTTCTTTTTAGATTTTTTTTGCTATCCTTATCATTAATTCTGTTATTCATTACATCAGCATATCTCCGTCTACTGCTTGACCTAAGCCCTTCCCAATGTTCGCCATTTCACACTATGAAACGCATCTAGTCTACCAGTGGACTTATTTCCATCTAGTCAGTCCCTTGGCTACGCTTATCTACCAGTTGCAAGTTGCAGTATGCACTCTAGAACTCAACAGTTATTAGTTCTTGAACAAGCCTCTTGACATTAAGTTCGCCTATTGTACGAAGTTTGGTGCAATAAAAATTTAAATAAATAAAAAATATGGCCAGCCTACTATTAGAGCATGCTGATACGTTACATCGGTCGCTTATGTAGGTTGTTTTTCGTAGAACCTCATTGCAGATTTTATAATGTATGTATGACCTATCCGCCCAGTCTTATTAAACGAATATCCCGAAACGAAGTGAGCAGGGTCTACTTATTACTTAATAAACACAAAAATCAGTTGACGGCATAATTTTCTTTTCACTGAACGAATATTATAATATTACACAATGATAATCCGGTGATTCGTGATGAAAATCTTGCCAGTAAATAAACAGATCCACGATTTACATAACAGTGGGCCCGAAGTAACGCGGGCTCCCTTTCATTCTTCTCTGTCGCGGTTAAGTGGTTCCGTTTACCTACAAAATATTTTGATGCGTGGAAATTTTGCCGCGTGCCTGATCTTCTGTGTAACAAGTTATGAGCAAAATTTGAGCGTGCCATAGGGACTAGTAAAAGTACGAAATTACGATATTTCCTTTTACAGCCATTAAATTATAAAATCTATTATATGTATTATGTAGGTATATGTACTAGCAACAGTATTCTGAACAGATCTATCACTTGATGACACATTATAGTTACCGTCTTGTTGTTTTATTCCAAAAGGAGCTTGCTCGTTGAGAAGCGGAGTTTTTATGCAATTATATTGCTGGATTTCACTCCGCTTCAGTAGAAACGCAGCCTTAGGTTATGTCGTTTCCAGTTATTTATCTGCCCTGCAGCGGTGCTAGATTGGGGCGTCAAATATAATTAAAGGATGAAGACCGATCGTTTGAGGGTGCCAAGATGTCATAAGGTTGACGATGTACCTAATTAGATACAATAACAGTTTATCATTTTACCGTGGGAGAGCCACGCTTCGGCATGAATGGGCCGGCTCGACCGGAGTGATACCACAGCCTCACAGAAGACCGGCGTGTAGCAGCGCCTGCGCTATGTTTCGTAGAGTGAGTGAGGTTGGCAGCGCACTTGTGACTCTATTGGTGTTTCAGGTGTCTATGGGCGGCGACAATCGCTTGCCATTAGTCTGCTCGTCTGCCACATATCACATAAAAAAAACACTCACCACCGGTATAACTGTACAGTCCCGCAGGCGAGGAGCGAGGCCGGTAGCCCGAGGCTGTGGAGGTGGTGGAGAGGGTGGAGGGCGAGCGCTTGAGGGTGCCGAGGTCACCCACGGTGGACGCGTTGGACGGCTTCCGCGACCGGGGCTGCCGCTTCGACCCTGTCCTGCACACGCCTGGTTCGGACAAGACGTAATCAATAAGTGGAAAGTTATGATTTTTTATTACAATAAATATAATTTAGTCTGTGAGGAATAACTTTGTCCAGGCTTGTCGAGTAACGCGGTGCCAAGTAACAAAACGTTGTCTCTTGACTTGTCATCATAAGCTAGGACTAAGTTACCCCGTCACTTAATGATTTCTACTATATAAAATATGTTCACAATGTTAGTACAATCATAATAACAATGATTGAATTTTAATGGAAATCATATACTTACACCAAAATATGTTAGATATCCAGATGTAATTTATAATAATTTCTTTAACAGTGTCGTGTAAATATTCTAGGTAACTTTCATGGTGGTAACAATTCGTAACAAATTTTGATTTCTAAGTGAACTAAAATCAAATGAAGTTCAAGCCAATTAAAATTATAAAAACAAAAAATAATTTAGATAATAACAACATTCTAGCTAAACTTGTCAGTCTTGCAGGCAACTACGTAACATGATACCTATGCGAAAACAAAACCTTGGAACGTAGAAGGTAACGTTCCAAACTACGTCACGTACATGATGTAAATCACGTATCCGTTAGTATATTTTAGAGCTTGTCGCTAGATTAGGTTTCGGCAAAAATAGAACAGGCCAGATGTCTTGTTACTGTACAAAATGGACGTGACTCGAATGGCCTCTCATTCCCACCCAGATACTTTTAAAGACACTCGTAACAGAGGACTATCGACATTCTCTGACTTGCCGTTTTCGCAATTTCTTTTGTGAGAAAGGCATTATTGAAAAAGGAAACCGCAGCAATTTAAGTTTCCTTATTGAATGAACCATTGAATGTTTCGACTGTTAAGTTGATTCTGGTATGTTTTACATTTTTAGAAGCAGCACCTAATTTGTTACTTTCATGACTATCAGCACCTACCTACAGGCCATAAAGCAACTGAATTTGAAAGGCGAGTATTACCTACACCATTTCTTGTATAATTTAGGCTCTGGATTGAATTAACCAACATTAATGGACAAATATCACGCATTCAAAAGTTCTTTATTAAACTATTTTTGCTTTTATCTGTTAAAATACCAGAGACCATTTTAATAGTTTATGTAATTATTATACTTAGTAAGAATCACGAAACAAGGCACCGTTATTTTAAAAAATATCCAGTAAAGGTAGGTAACTAACCACTTAAAACGGGAATTGCTTTGTTTATCCCTTAAGACAATGTGTACAAAGTAGGCTTACCATCTCCTTTTATCTAAAACAGGAAAAAACAAAAGAGCAAACTACAGAAATTGAGATGAGAAATGGAGGCGATTTGTTCCCGCCCATAGAGCTAACGCTCGGGCGTTTTTGTTTTACATTCAATTGTTTTGTTTATGCTACACATGCGGAGTTAGAACCTTTTTACAAATGGCCGAGCAATCTCAAAATGGAAAGTGTGAAAGTGATTTTAGCATTACGTGTGTAAATATTATCGAAAAAACATTATTTGTTTTCCCAACCATTTAGGAATAAGGGCTGTCAATCCCTGAACAAATAGACTTAAATGAAGTTTAAAAAAGAAAAGCGAAAACCATAGTTGGTGCAGTTACATGCTTACTCTCGATAAGATTTTGTAAAAATTCCATAGAGCCCACGATTCTTTTCTTAAGTAAAAATATAGTAAAATAATTAAATAGTAGGTAAGAGTAAATGAATAAAGAATTATATTAAGCAAAAATGGTGGGTGTGATGTTAACAAGTAATTAACTATCATTTCAAATTGTGCTCGTGTAAATGTACTATTAAAAATAAATCATATCTCGTTTACCAATATATTATTTAGCACGTTTTTGGTGTAGGTATTTACACATGTGCGGAATGTAAAATCGAGTATAAATTAAACGTAACTTATTAATATTACATATTAATACATACGTAATGCGATGGAGTACGAGTATCTTGCTGTAGTTTGCAGATACTGCTTGGTCGGTGTGAAAACAACTCTGCTGATGATTCAACGTGAGGCCTATTTACCACCAAATAAATAAGTAGTAAAAGGTCGGCTCAGAACAAGACGCGGAGCGACGCCCGCATAAACGCGTGATGCGTAAACACGGATCTCGATAAAAGTCGATCGAATGACAAATCCTCTCTTGTAGAGATTACTGTTCGCTATTCAGTGAGAGAACTCGATGTTGTCTCAGCTTTTTGAGACGACTTTTTGCTACTGTTAGTTACATTTAGAATCTATGCACACTGCATTTAACCTCATCGACGCGACGTCGCGTGTTTAACAAACGCGCACGCTATATATTTTTTTTGTAAGTAAATATTTAAAATAAACGGCAAGAGAGAGAAGGTACGTGTTGATCCGTGTGCATAAACTCTTAATATGGTTCTACGTCTAACAACAAAAGCGGAACGAAACTCTCTGTGAGTCATTACCGAGGCGTCCCAGCTGATCCCTGTCGCGGCTCGGATCGGGTTTGGTCCGGTTTAACATGCCCTGGTGAGAATCAAGCATGCAGGCTCTGTCAGAACTAAGGCTCGCAGAACCGGTCAACCCGGTACCGGGTCTATCCGGTCAATTTTGAGTTCATTCTACGAATTGATTTGAGGCCGTTTGACACCAATTTCTCTAAAACCTTGAGATTCAATTGTAGCCGTCATAATAACTTAATTTTCATAAAATTGTAATTTGATATCTATTTCACATTATGTGTTTGTAGATCTACCTAAACATTTGTATTTTCACAGTGACGCTAATTTATACAATTTAACAAGTATCTTTCATAGTATATGGTAATGTTCAGTTTAAATAATCGATGGTCCCTGATTGGTCCTTCGAGCCGGATCATTGGTTTCTTGCTTGTATAACTACTTTGAATTTAATCAATATGAGAAATTTTGTGAACACATTTGGGGCCTCTACATAGAGCAAATTGAATTGCAAATTCATCACGATTCTGCGAGCCCTAATGGTCTACCCACGTCACAGAGAATAAGGAAATAGCGTTATGTTTGAAAGTATTTTACCAGTTGGACATTGTCGGCCCATGGCACACTTCCCTTCGCAGATGGTTCTCTCGCTCAGCATGGTCTGGTAGGAGTCCAGCATGACGCGACATTCGGTGAGGTCCCGGTCCGCTAACGCCAGCGATGGGTACCTCTCTTTTAGTCTTCTTCTTTCCTGCATAATCAATTTTGGCACTATATAATAATCAAATATTAGAGCAACGGTGGCTTAGTGATTGATTGAAATCTTTATTTGACATTTTCTACAAGAATATGTAAAAGAGAAAACAACATACAGATGAAATACAAAGATTAACAAGACACATTCACAACAATATTTCGTAGAGTCAAATAGGCGAACAACGGCCAGCACCGTCACTGTTTTGTCCTAATAGTGGCTGCCCTAATAGTATTGCGCCTATGTTCCACGCCGCCTAGTGGAAAAGAATGTGCGCTTTCTTAACAATAGGTCGAAGGTACCGAGTAAAAAACTTTGGATTATTCAAATCTATGTGCATATTTTTACCATTAGCGCAGCGGTGATGGAAAATTACGTAGGGAAACCCGTTTCGGATTGTTTCTGAAAACGCGTTTTCATGAGTTTTAGTTGCTTTAGTTCTGCTGCCTAAGGGTTGCGAAGGTAAGACGGCAGTCATTTCATTGTAATACCAGACTAACCAAATCCTGAATCATTGGCAGCGCACTTGTGACGCCACTGGTGTTCCGGGTGAGTGTCAGGTGACGTCTGCTCATTTGCCACAAACATCGTAAGTCAGGAAAGAAGAAGATAAGTACAACCTCACCTCCACTAGCTTATACGTCTCGAAGTCTTGCAGTTGTCTCTGGAACCCCAGGTTAGGGTTGGCGACTGCGCGCCCAGCGCGCACCACCTTGAGCGCCTCCCGCCAGGTCAGCGGCGTCACCGACATTATGTATGCTACCGCCACCGTCACGCTGCGGGACATGCCCGCCAAACTGCGCAACATACATAAGCTATTACATAAGCCAAGGTCATTATAAAATTATTAAGCAGTCTGGTTACCACAATATTCGTCTATGAGCTTCAAAAGAAAACAAAAGATACGTTGCATTCAGAAATTATACAAAAATTAAGCTGCGCCCCGCGATTTTACCCGCTTTTAAAAGAGATAAATAAAGTAGCCTATGCCACTTTCGATCCCTTGAAGTCTCCACTTAAAATCACGTCAATTAGTCGCTCCGTTTTGACGTGAAAGACGGACAAACAACCAAACGCACATACGTCCCGTTTCTATACCCATATAATATTTTAAGTTTAAGTTAATTTGTAATATAAGTATGGATGCGAATGCCGTAACTTCGTCTAGTGACTTTGGTTTTGTGTTTCTCTCATATGTATAAAGTAAGTAAATACTTAGGCCCGATTCCAGCAAACTTCATCCGAGGATAAATGTATGGTTTATATGGAATGACAGCCTTACCTACCATAGATTTATTGTCGGATAAAGATTAGTCGAATCGCACTTAAGACGAATATTAACATCCCTTATTTAACTAGGTTCTGATCTTTAAAATAAGTTAAAAACGTACCAGTGTATAAGAACATTGCCATCTCTTAGCCTTGCTGCGTGTATGAAGTCGTTACAAAGACTAAAATACTGCGTTAGGTTCTGTTCCGGGGAGTCCGAAGCCATTATGCATAAGTAGTGTTTATCCTGTGGACAAAAAAAACAATTAACTATTTTCTTTGTTACTGAATAACAACTATAATGCAAGGGCATTATATACTTTATTATTAGGATTATTGGGATAGAAGGCTATCCTAGGATATGGTGGCTACTAAATTAGTCTAGAGGTGAGAAAACCTAGTAGGTCAAATGTAGCTAACGTTACGAATTCTGAAAGAACAATAGAACTCCCTCCAGGCTCCAAGTGCATCTTGTGAAGAATAATACGACTGTCTCTACGTATCGTAACTTACACTATCGAAAGTGATAGTTTGTTTGTTTTTTATACTCAATCATTTATATAAAACCATGTACAAATAGATTTTACAATAATTAAAATAGGAACAATGTTATGGACCCTGTCGGGTTCGCAACTTAAGTTTATTGTTAAGTATACCCGTGGCGTAGCGTAGGTGTCGGCTACCCGGGGCGAAAGACTATTTTATCGCCCTCTTTTCGTCCTCTCATCGCTACCCCCTCCCTCCAGGTTGAAGCCTAAATTTAGTCGCCCTCTAAATCTAAAATGTGCCGCCTTCCATCCTAAAATGCAGCCAAGATTTTCCCAAATCCCACCCCACCGTTACGACACCGGTCGTTGCCACCACCCTAAAAAAAGAAACTGCCCCGCTCCCCTCTTTCCCCAGGGCCATCTACGCTACGCTACTGTGTTTACCTATATCTCTCTTTAAGAATATTCAGGCAAAAATTGTCTATTTATCTCTATTTTTTTTTCACTTTCGAAGTTTCGAGTTAGTGTACCTACCTACTTACGTAGAGGCAGTTGATTATATTCTTGTCTCGGATATTCCACATTTCCCAATGAGAGTTGCAAACTTTGCGCAGTTGGAGCTAAGGTCAAGGGCGGAATTGCAATAGCCTGCGGTTATTTAATTAGGTAGTCAGTTCTGCTTTAAATTAATGGGCTGAACGGTCGGGAGCGAGCATTATATAGCTGGAATTTCACCCAAATACATAACATTTTTATATAATTACTCATGGGAGAGCCACGCTTCGGCATGAATAGGCCGGCCCGATCGGAGTAATTCGGCCGATCGGGCCTCAGAGGAAAACGAAGCAGAGCCTGGGCTATGTTGCGTGAGTGAGGATACCGGACGCCCAATCCGGGAGAAGGAATCATTCTAATCCGTTTTGTAAGTAGTTTCTGAGATGAGCTGAACGAACAGATAGACATAAGATTGTCAATTCCAAACTCTAATAATAGATGGCGGTGGGTATGTGAATACTAAAACCATGAATTTAGTAAATACCTACTGAAACGCGATAGCGTATAGTGTTTTCGGTTTACCTAAACCGTACCCAAATCGTAAAATTCAGTAGATTTGGGTACAGTTTAGGTAAACGCAAAAACGCTTACCATTAAAAAAGGAGACATTTTGCATCCGTAAATAATATGATCCATTATAGAGTTAACTGGCCACAGGGTATAAGGTCACGGCAGAGCGAGCTAAGAGCATTCAGCTCACAAGTGGAAACCCGGAGAGCTCCCGAGGGAGACTTCGGATGCGACTTTAAAACGAGCCGTATAAAATTGTGAAGCTCTTTTTATACGAGTATAGTAAAAGTTTTCTTTAAGTAATGAGGTTTTCTCGTGGATTTATTGTTTCAACTTATCCACTCTTATTTTGTTAGGATTAAAATTTGGAAACACCGTTTTACAGACTGCTATTCGAAAAAATACTTAGGTAATGAAGAAAATCACTTTGTCTTTCTGTATAAAATGAGATCATTATTTTTAGTTAGTGAATGACATTTAACCACTTACCTCTACAGGTAATATAGAGATGAGTGGTTAAGTAATTCATTAGATTCAACAAATACTTAAGTATTGAATAAATTACCTTGGTCAAGTCAAAATTGCATCTAAGCAATTTAAAATGGCAACTATCTTAAGTACTTAGTAAATATTTCAAGATAAACCGAAATATTTATCTTGTTGAAGTAATGCAAGCGAACATTTTACTCTGATCGAGATACCACGAGTATTTTCAAAGCAAGATTTAGCTCAATACTTATTTGCTAGATAATCCAATCGAAGCAAAGTAAATAAGAAACGTTGAATATTGTTTGTTACGCCGACATTGCTCGGCGACTATGCGACAAGTCCGGATATAATAAGATAAATGTTCCAGATTAGTTCGCCTTCGCAACGAATAATGTTGTTTTGATCACGTTCGCTTTCCTTCATAAATTCCATAAATGCTCGCTCACAATGAAACTTCCGTTCATGCAGACGAAAAATCTCGACGAATTATTAATTTCTTATCATTTAATAAACTCCAGACGAAAAAGTACCAGGTTATATAAAAAAATCACCATCATTATAATCATCAGTCTACTTAAGTACGAGTACCTACCTATATAGTCACTTCACGCCACCCACTCTGTCTATTTCAATCTCACCTTTTTAATTAAATTTTACGCTGAACAAATTATTTGTTTTAACTTCAGAGGTAATTAAAAAACTTTTTATGATTGAAAGTCTATCCGTCTTTCCTCATCGCTGAAGGTAATGTGTTTTTTTTTATGTAAATATGCTGGAAGTTTGTTGTTATAACTAAGTATGTAAATAATTTATTGGATTAGTTTCAACTAGATGTTGTTTATTAAAATCAACGTCCTAAAAACTTCTGTGGACTCTTGCAGATTCCAAACCAGCTGCTATGAAAATTATGTATATAGTATCATTCGGTAACCTTGCGTTGCCTTTGCGTTAACTTTTATATACCTATTAATTTGCAGTATTGATACTTTAAACTTGAAGGAGATTTGTTGACTGAATATATAGCATCCTTACTTGCGGCCATTTTTGGTAGCTTATCTATCGCAAATTCATTAAATACCTCGTTAACATTCATAGTAATACTGAAATGACCTGATGCTTGATCCTGTTTCAATATTCTTCCATAAAGTTTGACAAATTAATTTCTCCTCGTGGTCGCATCTCGGCATCAGTGCATACTTTTCTCCAGAAAGTTAGAGCGAGAGAGAAAGACTAACTAGTTATAAAATGAAAAGCAGCGTAGCATGTTCCCAAAATGACTTCTTATCAAGGCCTCATGAGATATTTAACTCCGTTCCCGCCTACGTGGTTCGCTTCGTAAAACGCCATTCAAAGATTTAAATACTAAGTTCCCCGAACACTCTCCGGAGGGCAGAACGTTTTGCAGCGAACGACTCCGACATGGTAAAAGCAACTAGGGTACGACGATTGACAAATACCTAAAAGTTATTTCGGCCGAAAAAAGAATATGACTAAGTACCGAATGCCGTTAGAATCGAGCAACAAATAGGAAAGCTCATGTTACTTATTTTTGGTATTGCTTCATAAATTCTCTCACTTCGTTTCGGGACATAAGTTCGACTCTGTACCACTAGATGGCTCTGGAGGTCGATTGCATCGTGATAGTGTTTCACCTTTTCGGTTTACCTACCTATAATGTCGATATCTATAGAATGTATGTCTTTGTATGCATAACTTGGGGCGTCTATAACCAGTAACAGATCATGAATGAATAATTTTCAAATTCTTTGTCTATTTTTTTGATCTAGTTTTTGTATGATCTATTTTTGTGCGCTTGAATGAAACTTTTTCATTATATAGGTTAGCCTGAGCAACATATAGGGTTGGAAACAATCTTAGTGGCAAGCCGAACTCCACGCGAGCGGAGCTGAGGGCGTCTATTAGTAATGGAAAGAATAGAAAAAAAATATGAGGCTTTTTTCGGCCACAGAAGAATGTACTGGATCAAGCCGAAGCCGAAACACATGCGGACTCTAGGCGAAAGGTGGGTAATGACTGCGATTTATTGGGCCATTAGGTTTATTGCTAGAGGACAGCACTATTGCGTATTAGCGCTTGCTCATAAATACGATATAAACAACTAGATTGTTGCTTCATCTGCGGTACTGTAGTGTTTAGCTCTGTTTCTTTTCTATTTTTTACATGAGAAAAGGAGACACAGTAATAATAATTTATTGCTGGTTCATTAAAATCTTACTCTTATTAGTATTTTAGAGGTATGTAGGTAGGTAGGTAGGTAAGTAGTTCGAATGGAAACCTAAAAATCTATTGACTTTCAGGTAGTAAGATCAAGTAGGTACTTGTTTGTGACTCTTCTACGGTGGTGCAGGTGTCTATGAGCGGCGGCCATATCTTACCATCGTCTGCTCGTCTGCCACCTATCACATACTTATATTATATTACAAGGATCAAAGTGTATTTTGATTGACTTGAATTTGAAAAAAGAAGGGCTTTTTTGTAGATGTTCTGATGTGTTTAAAATTATGAATTAACTCTTTTTATCATAATTTTATAAAGATCTGTTATTATTAACATCCGAGTATCTCTTGATGCGATATGCCTTTCCTAAATGGTTAAGCATCCATAATCTTATTTCACACTCGACTAGACGAGTGGTTTTCTAGAGCAGATCCACTGTATTATTATAGTCAGAAGGTAGACGTAGTCTCAAGGGTAGAGGCGGGGATTTGGCCGGAGAATTGTTGTTCGGTTGGTAAAATATAAGTTTTATTAATAAAAAACTATCAGCAATATCCAGGGACAAAACAGGAATCTACGTTAATTAAGATATTATAACTCCTACTATTTCGCCTAAAGACACGTAGTTTTGACAACAAACAGTCGTTTTCAAACCTCTGCAGCCGCGCTTATTGAACCTACCTAACATTGTCTTTATTGCTAAACTAGTGGCCCGCCCTCACTTCGCTTCGGGAACGTAATTCAGAAATGAACCAATAGATGGCGCTGTGCTCAATTACATCGCGCAAGCGTTTCGTGTTTTCGGTTTACCTATAAGCCTTTTCGTTGTTTATATAAGTTATCTCTTTATACATAGTATGGATGGATATTTATAAACTCTTTATTTCATACAAAAACTAGGTTCAGAAATCCAGTGTACAATTTAAGCGGCCTAATTTATACTGTGGCAGTGTAAGTTCTCTACAATCTCTTCAACCGAGGCACTGAGGCTGACAGGGTGGATTGAATTGTGTCATAGTCTGAGTACAATTGGTGCCAAGAAAATTAAACCTTATCAGATTAAACTATGCTTTTATGTATTTAAGTACTGATTATATTTGTAATTACTTTATTGTCTGATCTGTAACCCAAGTGCTTAAGCTACTTAGTATGGAATTAGGTCAAGGTATGAGACATTGTATGAATGAATTAATTTGATAACTAACCTACTACTAATACTAATCTATACAGACAAAAATGGAAATGTTTCTATAATTATGTTTATTTTCATTATAAATAGATTTAATAAAACCATTTTTCTAGTATGCAAGACTCTCTCCACCCAGGGCACCTTCAAATGAAATATCATGTTGCTTACTTGAAAACTTCAGAAAAAAATAAAAGCCAGTCTTAACAACCCATTATTTCCAGTGGAAATCCTTTAAATACCTACGCTATGAAACTTTTACTGTCCATTTAAAAAAGCTCACAGGCGAAAAATATTCAAGGCTGATGGCGAAATGGCTCTTTGTAATTCAATACTGAAGTCAGGCTTGACAATATCCAAGGTTGAATACGAGTAAGTTACAACAAAATCTGTAGGTGTGTGAGTGTAAGTTATGATCACCGTATGGAACCTACGCTTTTGTAATATTTATGCGAAATGTGGTATGTATGAGAGGGACTCTTGTAGGTCACATGTATCTCACCTCTGATGTCATTCTCTTTGAGATATTATCTCGGGGACCATCTTGGTATGTCGTTTTGAAATACTCGTACTTACGAGTATATCTAGCACACGGGCCTGTAAATTTTGCAACCGCAAATTACAATGAGAGTTCCTTACATTTTACAGAAGTAATGTCAAGACGGCTTCTGTTAAGATTGGAGAAAATCTTTGTATTATTAGGATCTAAAACAGATAAATATTAATATATAGTACGAGCACTATTTATAGTTACGAGTATAATCAAACGTTCTGCCTCGGTAGCGGGTAGTGGGTAGTGTAGGTATTGTGGGTAGTGTGGTAGTGGGTAGTGTGGGTCGCACTTTAAAGCGACGGCTGCGCTAGGGGTCCCGGGTTCAATCCCCAGGTCGTCAGGTCAAAATTATACGTTTTTATGTTCAGAAATTCTCAGTGTCAGCCCGAAATCTGGAAGATGGCGATCTTGTTTTAGCGAACCTCCGAGCCTCGGAAAGCACGTTAAGATGTTGGTCCTGCACCCGATGTCTCTTCGATTGTGTGACGTAGTGTCCCATCGAATTAAGAGGGTAAGGGAATGGATAGTGCACCTGTGTTTGCGCACACTTATAAGCACTATAATATAACCTGCATAAATGTTTGATCGTAAAGATTGGCCGCCCGTAGCCTAATATTGGTTGGATGATTTATTATATTCATTAATCATTGCAAAAAAAACAGATAATACGAGAACATTTATACTATTATAATCAACTTTCGGACTTTTATTGCAGCACTAAAAAATGAAAAAGTTATTATAGCGCGATAGAAGTGTCAATGTAGATTTAGTTACGTTAGTAGTTGTAGTCACTAAGTGGAAAAAGTTAACATCTATGCTAATATTCAGTAGAAAACTTTTTGTCAAGTTTCTTGGATGGCCCATTATGCCGGTGGAAACTTTAAGACGCCATTAGGTCTAAAAGCCACTTGTCCACGCACAAGACTTTACTTGACATTTTAAATTAGCCTCCAAAAAGGTTTCTTTGCCTTTAGACAAAAAGTTTACTAACATTTCTGCAAACTAAACAAACATCATAAAAAAAAAACTACAAATAAAACTATGTTACCTACTGGATTAAGGCTTTTTACCTATACTAGATACGAGTAGTTCGTCTTTTACTAAGTTTTTATAATTTTATGTCGTCTACTATTACTTTCGACTTAGGTTTGTTAGCAAATGATCGTGTTTGAAATTCTTCAAATGACTACGATTTTTAGCTTTTTATCTAATACTAGTGGCCCGCCCTCGCTTCGCTTCGGTATTTAAATTTTTTGAACGAAGTAGAATTCACAACAATCAAAGTAATTAGCAAAAATAAATTTTACTGATACTTATAGGATTGATAATTTTGGTGATCGTAAACCTTAATGAAGGAATCTCAAAAAGATTTGATTTAAAAAATGTTGGAAACTCTATAACTTTACTTTGTCAAATTTAATCAGTTCCCCCGTTCACCCCTATAAGGGGAAGGGGGGACTTTTATAAAATTAATATGCAAAGCCTAAATACCAATTTTCAAGATTCTAGCTTCAAAAAATGACAATACTTCGTTTCAACCCCCTTTTCCCCCCTTTTAGGTTGAAGAAAAAAATAAAGAATTCACTTTCATTACATTTGTAGGCAAAGCCCAAATATCAAGTTTCAAGAATCTAGCTTTAAAATTGACAATACGGTGTTTTATCCCCCTTTCTCCCCTTTTTAGGTTGAAGAAAAAAATGCCGAATTCAATTTCTTTACATTTGCATGCAAAGCCCAAATAGCAATTTTCAAAGCTCTAGCTTTAAAAATGACGAATTTTCCATACGACGTTCTAACCCCCTTTCACCCCTTTGTAAGCTGAAGAAAAAAAAAAGGCTGAAATGACTTTCATTTAATTTGTATGGAAAACCTAAATACCAATTTTCAAGACTCTAGCTTTAAAAATAATAAATCTCCCATACATTGTTTTAACCCCCATTTCACCCCTTAATGGCTTGAAATTAAAAAAAAACTAAAACAGGTCAATTTTTATTTTTGATAAACAACCATAATCCAAATTTTCAAATCTCTAACATCAAAATTGAAAGACTTTCATACTAACGTAAACCCCCCCTTTCACCCCTTTAGGGGGTGAATTTCGCAAAACCCCTTCTTAGTGTGCGCCTACATAGTAAGAACTACCTATGTTTCAAATTTCATGATTTTAGGTCCAGTAGTTTTGGCTGTGCGTTGATAGATCAGTCAGTCAGTCAGTCAGTCAGTCACAGGCCGAGGCGTTACCTCTTTATTAATAGTATATATCAGTCCAGTCAGTCAGTCAGTCAGTCAGTCAGTCACAGGCCGAGGCGTTACCTCTTTATTAATAGTATATATATAGAATATATAGAAGATTCGATCGTTTGTGCTACGCTTCGTAGCATCGTAGTGCTGGCAATGCTACGAACCGTAGCACAGACAATCGAATATCATTATAATCGTACTAAGACACTTTGAAGAATACAAGCAGAGTGGTCGCATTTCCGCAGGAAAACGGACAAAGATTTGGAAAAACCCAAAAAGGTGTGGATTTAAATACATTTTACGTTATTTCTCTTATTATAGAAATGTTAGTATAAATGTATCAATTCATCATTTTACTGTCCAACACCAATCCGAATCTCAGTTACGTAAACGACCACGTGACACCTGCTACTAACTAATAAAATGTATGTTAAACATTACGTTGTGGACCCGTAAAGCCTTCGGAAACCGCCGTCACACCTGTTCGCAGGCATAATGTATGAGCGGTCACATAAAACGTAATATGTTTCCTTGCCATACATGATTTGCAGAAACGAAGATATTGGCAGTAACTACTAGATATTTTTTTAACGTTCGGGTTGCTTTATACAAATTACTAATTAATATAATTGGGACTAAACACGACGAAATATAAGAAAATTATAGTCACCTTGTGACCTCGGTCTTTGTAACGTGGTCGAAACGTCAAGTAGTAAGTACTATGCTTTTTTGAACCACTAACTTTTTGAATAAATAATTAAAAAGAAATGGTAATGAATCAAATACTTACCTTTAAATACATAGAAAAAGTTTTCGAGACTGACTGAAAACGAAGATGAAACCACAAACGAAAACTAGCAGCGAATATATTTGTCTGTTAACAAATGCCGAATCCGGAGCCCAGTACACGAGATAACTCCCAAACGTAATAAATTTTGCAATATCCGGTGACTCGGCAATCATAACTCATTGGAAATTTACGTCTCTATAGATTTTGCTTAACTTTTCTGACCTTTAGATGAGAATACATTTATTTCAATGTTCCAAAGTTTCTGACGTTAGGTGCTTATCTACAAAAATATACGTCGTCTTTGGAGGTTTCTCGTTTGTGTTATTCACGATGAAAATAATTTCTGAGTAGGTATGGTAAGAAGTATGACTGTTTGTAAAGGCAGCTTTATGTTAAAAAAACTACAAACGTTGGGCGTTATTTGCATAAGTATTCTTTTTACAGACATGTTGTAAAGTGTTTGTTTTTTGCCATAGTACCTACGATACTCATAGTTTATTAATTTAAAGATTTTGAAACTTAGATATTTATATCACTATTTTAAGCAAATACTCCAAATCCATCAATTACGTGATTACCAAACCCAATTCAGGCATGCCACATACACATATTGGCTCGTCTGTAAGTGTAAGGTAAACAGTTTTCTGTAATTCCGATGGCTAAGTAGAACATCGACGGGCCTTGTTGTCCGAACGCTACTAATTGAATCTGGTCAAAGATAGAGAGGGTCGCTCACAAACTTTATGTGTTTACACTCTTAGTATAACTAAATAAAACAAAGGCATACAAATGCTTACATTCTATAAAAGCTTTACCTATATTAGAAAAAATACTAACTGACAAAATTTAAGTCGAAAATAGTATACTTAAGACAAATTTGCCTTCATTTGAATATGTAACAAATAACAGAGTAAACCACATAACTTTTATCCTTTCTTTAGTTCTCAACAAACATTATTATGCCTTGCTCAATAGGTAAATCATCAATTTATTGCCTTCGTAGTTTGAGTCAGTGAGCGTTATTTTTCTCCGAAGAAACCGCAAAGTTACGACTGTTGTCGTAATTACAGTTCCTGACGACCTTTGTAATGTTCAGTAATGTTCTTAATGGTCGACGTGTGGGGTGACGTCACTGCGCAATTATCTACCTCCCTGCCTATTCAGGGTGTTCCGGTAAACAGTCGTATCCTTCTAAACATCTATTCTACCCGTTAATTGGAACAATCTCTGTCCGAAAACTTTTTTGAAATCATAGGTCGATATCATTTCAAGTTTTCGTAGGTACACATCCAGCCGTGTCCTTTACTCAATTGCAAGCATTTTTGTGCCGAATAATATTTCAGGTAAAAATTATAAACTTACATCCTGTATACCAGTAGGTAACCCAACAAAATTAAGCGAGAAATGTAGGAATCTAGAAAAGGTCTCTCTAGCCTAAAGGTGCACTAAAGGAGGGTAAACCACACTTCCTTCGTAATGTTCTTGATGTTCGTGTGTGTGGTAGCTGGTACTACGAAAATAATATGTCTGTACAAAGTAAAGTAATATCTAAAAATATGCAACATAATAATATAGTAATCATATTACTTATAGCAAAATTTGGAAGCAGAAACGCTGATGTGACGACCACGATCAGTGAGAAGTGTAACGACAAAGAAGAAGAATATTATACCACTAGAAAAAAAGAGAAAATGGAGACTCTTCCATTTGAGCAACGAGAGGTAGCCCCACAAAGGCATGGTCCCTGAGTCTGTGGATTGCACTTACACAATAAAAAAACCAGTAGATACCGGTAAGTAATTTGTATGTAGAATTCTACAGTTTTGGGCGAAAATGGACTTAATTATACTTTGAAGGTACGTACAATTCCTACCATAATAAAACATACATTTATATCATTTATAAAGAGATAATGTCTAGATTTGCAGCCCGAAAAGTCGAAACACTGGCGCGATGTAATCGACACCCAGCGCCATCTATCGGCAAACTTTGGAACTATTAGCACAATCGAGCATCGAAACAAAGTGCGGGCGGGCCACTAGTACAAGTAGTACACTATAAAAACCATCCACTTCCAGCTCAATCTAAGTTAAACACTCATAGAACAAATTCACTTAATAGCAGCAGTTTTACCGTCCCCTGAGGAAATGTTGAACAATTCCTAGCATTTTTATTTCAGAACAGCTAATGTGTTCTTCGAAACCATCTAGTCAAGTGAATTACTAGGAAACCTTATACTCGTAATGTATGAATGAATGAATGAAACATTTATTTGGCACACACAAAATTACAATTAAAACAAAAAAGAAACAAAACAATACTTAATGAATAAAAACAAAACTACAATTAAAACAAAAAAAGAAACAAAACAAAACTTAATGAATAAAAAAAAAAAAATAAAGAAACAGACATTGTGCCAAATAGGCGCCCGCTCAGCATAAGTCGCGCCGTGTCATTCCTGACACGTCACGACGCTGGTATTCTGCGGGAGACCCTGTAGCATATCGTGTGCCTGCCTATCTGACTTGTAAAAACGTTTAAAAGGCAGACACACACTATGCGCTGGGGTTCTGCTGATGCTGATGTACGTAATGTTTAGGTACAGTCTTGAATTATTGTTTGCATAAGATACCTACAACTGGAAGACAGACGGACGTAGAGTCTTAGATAGAGAATAAATTGCCTTTAGGGGCGGAACCCTAAAAATCATGACAATGAAAAGAATTCCGTCCCGTGCAAGTAAGTAGGTTCTTTTCTCGTGGCATCTTTCATTTCGTTAGCGCAGAAATTTCGTAAGTTCTTGGAATTTGATACTCATAAAGTAAGAAACATTTCTCGGTCTCGCTATCATCCATCAATCTCGTGTAACGTCTCCTTCAGGCAGCCATTTGGGATGTCGAGGTGGCTGGCTCGACTTGCGTTCCTTCCACTCATACGTAGGGTTGCCCATTAGGTACTTTATAATACAAATAATAATAAGGATAGTCGCCGGCTGGTGTCACATCACATTTAGACTAACTTGTTTGTTGAACGGGCCTCCACGTGTTGGCTTCGGCCCCACGCATGCCTTCCAAAGGTCCGGGACATAATTGCCCGAGATTATGGACATAAAACATACATAATAATAATTATATTTCACTACATCACATACATTGATCTGACTCCGAGATAGGTAGCTCAAGCACCTGTGTTATGCTGCTTTATTAATACCATTTCCAGCTAAATGTTTTTGTTCATAGCTACCCGGTCTAAGTTAAACAAAGTTAAATTCACAACATTAAAGTATTAAATTATTACACCTATGCAAAAGTGTATCGAAAACAATTTGTATGAAAATTGAAGAGCTTCTTATATAATACCACACGTAAGTATAAATAAAAATGACAGCACAAACCTAAAAAACGATGAAAAAAAAACAACTGAATGTAAGCCTTCGTCATAGTGCCGCTATGTAAATATTTATATCTCAGACTTTTCCCATCCAGTCCCGCCTCAGCAGCTTGCTGGATTAAATATTACAGCCCTAACTACTCTCTCCAATAATGCTTTCTATGTGTCAGACTCAGTCACACAGCGACCTCGCAGGCAAGCCAGTCACCGACCTACTTTGTGATCGAGCAATGAGCCAAGAGGAGCGATCCTAAAATATTGCTGTAATTTAGATGAAATTAATAGCTTTTATTACTTTATCGGTATAGAAAATCACGTGTTTGTTATAAGCCTGACTTATGATATTTATTACTTTTTTAATTTTCAATTTGATGTAGATAATTTCTGAATTCTGTTTAAGAAAAACGTAGGGAACCCGCTATACTGAGTACAACCTGCTTATATTTTGAATGGATGACCTGGTCTGGTGATCATCTGTGTTTTGGCGGATGGTATTACATATTACCTACCTCCCTAGATATGTGATGTACGTATAAGGTACACCACTGTTGTCAAGGCCAACCATAAAATGGATTAACATCTTTGCAGCGACTTCCAAAGCCCGGAGATTCCAAGCTAATGAAGCTAAATATGGATGTTTGAATATGTTATAAAAGTGACTGTATCAGTTTTAAACCAAGACTAACTGTAGACCACATTGTGTTATAAGGGGCTGGCTGATATTGTATCTATGCATATCCAACTATTATGACAACTCCTCGTAACATTTTATATGGTAAACATTATGTTGTATACTCATATAAAACTTTGGTTTCTCTTTAATCAAAAATATTCTTGGGAAAATAAGAATAGTTGATGACAGAGAAGCGCTCTCGAATGAATTGGGGCTAAAAAGAAGGCACAAAACAAACTTTGGCGTCCCCGCTGTGCGGCGAAGGACAGAAAGATGAAGGCTGAGCGACTGCGGGGTCTTGAGAGATACAATGATACAGCATACAATAGCACGCCGCAGAATATTGTGTACACTACATTTTAGGATTTTGTTACAATATTCGAAGATTATTGTCGGAATAGTTATAACGACCGCGATGGATATCGCAAGCGAGAATCTGGGCCTATTTGCAATCAGAATAATAAATTTGATATTGTGAAGAACGTAAAATTTAATAAAGAGCCTTGTAAGATATATATAATATTGAAGAAATGATCCATAAAACAACATCCTACACAATTACCGTAGCTTTAGGCACTTGTGTTTCAGATATCAGCCAACAGAGAAACCCAAAAACAAACACAAGTGTTCATCACACTAATGTTTGTCCAGGGTGGGGATCGACCCTTGGCGTATGAGGCAGGGTCACTTACCAAATGCGCCATTCAGCCAGTCAAGTCAAGTTTCAGCAGTATAAAGATAAGATGTTTCCCAGTCGTTCGCCTACTTAACAACACGTTCACCAAATCTAACCAAAAGCACCTAGTCAATTTAAATTAAGTCGTTGAAGGTATTAAACCCTAAGTAGGATCGGAACGCATGGGCATGTTAATATCCGTTTAGCTCACAAATCTGGCTGGGAGTAATTAGTTAATGCCTGCTTCGCGTACCCATCATTGTGGCCTACTAAATACTTGAACTCGCATTTACACAGTGTCAGGAATGTAAGCTTTCTACCTAGTCCCATTACTTACGTATCTATGTATAAATGATTGCAAAGTAAAGTGATAATTGATCATGTCAACGACGGAAAACATGCGCCAAGCTACGTTTAAATGTTAAAATGTATCTTTAGGGTTCAAAACCTCAAAAGAAACCTTATTAGATCATTTTGTTGTCAGTCTGTATATCTGCCTAATACCCTCTATTTCCTAAATCTAGTTGTCTATTTTAAATTAATACCGTCAATAAATTAAACCTGAATTTAATTTAATAATATTCTTTACAAAACAGATTGATTGACGATGGTTGGTGAAGATGCATCAAATCACAGGACACACTTTTTCCCTATTCACCCCATAATGTGATCCAATGTTGAACCACAACATGATTCAAAAGAACGGCAGTCAAAAGGATATACGTCCCATATCCTGGTCACGTAAACACATTTATCTTGCACAGCTGAAGGGCCGGCATTTGTAGCCTATCGAATATTTGCCAATATTTCAACAATATTTTTCTGTAACACAAGTTGTTATTTAGATGTGTCGATTCTATATAATGGGAACATTTGTAAAATCCTAGCTGCGCCCCGAGGCTTCGTAGATTATCGTTATATTTTGAATATAATACCAACCTACAATATAAATACGTACAGATTATTACAGATTTTCATTTTTATATACATAGGTAGGTAAGTGACTAAATTTCAATTCTATACAATATCCTGACAGAGTCCAGATAGATAACGGACATATTTAATGGTTGTCTTGAAATTCTGAATAAATAAATACATTTACCTAACGAAGTTACCCTACAATGATATACGTGTATTTATCTTGGTTCTTTTTCAAGATTGGTCTAAATAGATCAAACTTAAAAACTTTTAGGTACAAACTTCCAAAGTATTTTGAACTACATATTTTGAATTGAATCTAGTTGGTCGGGAATACTAATTTATATTATTAACTGAACCAGACCCGTAATATTTACTTCATTAACATACATAATGACATTGCCTTGAGGTAGCGATGTAATATGTGTTATTTGGTAATAATAGCACACACTAACAGTAGTTGAAATACATTTATTCCAGTGGCACTAAAATTCCACGAAATTTCGAAATGATACATCAATTGAAGAAAAGAAATAAACTAGCAACGATCATGTGACTGTCTCGCGCATTTATTTATCAGTTTCAGACTTAAATATTTGATTTGTTACAGCATCAAAATTAACTTAGCGTTCAAAATCACTTTTAGCAGAATACTCGTATATGTGTGTAAAATGCAACCTGGAGTAGGTATAAACATTACAGCTGTATATTTTGTCAAATGCTCAGATATTTTTGGGAGGTTCGAACGCCAAGATCATTTTGATGATGACTGACGTAGGTATAATACTTACTAGGTACGTCGTTTTAGTATATTCATTTCAGAATCAAAGGCTATTTTTCCTAATTATTTGGAAGGGTTATCAGTCATGCCCTAAATGCCTACGTGCCCTTTGCATGATATAATTGCTCTCGACTTTCATGATATCCATATTTGTAATGTCCTATCAAAACTGAACTATTAATTAGATTCATGTATCCCCGTGGGGTATTTGAACCTAGAGCCTGTGTAGGTGTTAGCTAATAGAAAAATAACACTATGGTTTTAGTTGTATGCGAAAGGTACTAAAATTCCTCATACGATCAGGTTTCTTCATAACATCAAAGACTAATAGAAAAAAATATAATTAAATACTCATAAACCAAGTGGAAAGAAACCGAATGAATCAAAATCGAATTCGAAGCGACACTGATGAAAGAAAAAGCGCGAAATTATTCCATTCATACGCAAAATATATACGAGTATCTCACTGGAACTTATGATTGGATTATGTTCGGAACCGTATTTTTTTTATAAAAAGATGGATAAGTATTTAGGTTTTTGTTCAGCATAAAGGGCAGGTAAGAAGGTACTTTGCTCGCATAAATTATTTACGTATTTAACAATTACTTATTCCAAAAAAAAATTGCTTTTTCTCTTGAAATTAAAGAGAAAACAGATATTGTATAACTTACAGGAATAAATAAATATAAATTTATAGTTTTTTCTTGCAGCTGCGCTGCGCCATTAAAAATATGTATAATTGCATGCTTTAGTTAACATATATATAAAGTAAATAAATAAATAAATAAAGTATTTTTTTTGTATGTTCTTTAAACCTAAGAAGGAGGTACTCTTATGTAGGTCCGTTGCATACATTTGTGGGCCGAATGTTATACAAATCAAAGATGCCTTAATTAAAGGATTCATAATAACAATTCACCACAAAAATTTTGAGAAGATTAGGCAATCCAGGAATCGAGATATTTGAATTAATAGTAAAAGTGAGGTTATGTAACCTGTAATAAAACGGCTATTGCAATGGTGTCTGCACAATGTTTTTAATCGCTTTGAGACTAAATTATGCAAGTAGGTAGAGGGCCGTTAGACTTATTTACTATTTTGGTACCTACTCTGTACATTCCATAGGTATGTCACACAATAAGAACCCAAAATAAGCGAATAATTATCATCTCATGCACATTTTTGGGCTCTGTCTTGCGTCCCTCAGTTTTTTTCAAATCGCAAAAGGTTCAGTAAATTAATTAAAAATAAACATACTTGCATACATGCTATTATATATCATCCAAGCGTGTATCCCGGTTGCCGCCATTAGGTATGGAGACCCAGAGTACGCTTCAACTATGATCCTGATTTGACGAGCCTGGTTAATTGCAATGGGAAGATTGTTATCTGACCTGACTCGGACCATAGTCAGGACCAACTGCTTTACGTGTCTTTCCAAGCACGGAATCATCGTTCTTATCGGGCAATCAAGTAATTCAAGCCTGCAATGTCCTAACCAAACTGAACTATTAATTAGATTCATGTATCCCCGTGGGGTATTTGAACCTAGAGCCTGTGTAGGTGTTAGCTAATAGAAAAATAACACTATGGTTTTAGTTGTATGCGAAAGGTACTAAAATTCCTCATACGATCAGGTTTCTTCATAACATCAAAGACTAATAGAAAAAAATATAATTAAATACTCATAAACCAAGTGGAAAGAAACCGAATGAATATTCGAAGCGACACTGATGAAAGAAAAAGCGCGAAATTATTCCATTCATACGCAAAATATATACGAGTATCTCACTGGAACTTATGATTGGATTATGTTCGGAACCGTATTTTTTTATAAAAAGATGGATAAGTATTTAGGTTTTTCTTCAGCATAAAGGGCAGGTAAGAAGGTACTTTGCTCGCATAAATTATTTACGTATTTAACAATTACTTATTCCAAAAAAAAAAATTGCTTTCTCTCTTGAAATTAAAGTGAAAACGATATTGTATAACTTACAGGAATAAATAAATATAAATTTATAGTTTTTTCTTGCAGCTGCGCTGCGCCATTAAAAATATGTATAATTGCATGCTTTAGTTAACATATATATAAAGTAAATAAATAAAGTATTTTTTTTGTATGTTCTTTAAACCTAAGAAGGAGGTACTCTTATGTATATAGAAATTTACACACTTCATGCTCGGAAAGATTTATTAATACCTACCTACACTTAATTGGGAAATATTCCTGGTACAGTTAATCATTTGTGTAAATTGCTGTAACATGCTAACGAAGTTCCCAGAATTTTCCAACATATTATGAAATAGTCAGCGAATTCCTAACTGTGTGGAACTGGGAGCCGGCTCTCCGTGAATATTGAATGCGTCGTCGGCTGCCGTTCACATTCGCTGCACATCGAGTACAAGTTGCACCGAATAAAATCTGACCTAGCGTACTGGATTTAAAAAGCAACTCGCCAATTCAGAAGGGGATAATTGTAACAAAATATTTAACCAAGGAGGAAAATTTTAAGCAAATATTTTTTTTATCGTACCTATGCAAAACTATTTTTCAAAACTCATTAGATTGGCTAGCCCATTTAGGTAAGTATAACGCATGTTAGGTAAGGTAGGTAAGTATAACTGCCCAGTACTCGTAGCGTAGCGTAGTGGGCGGAAGTGGGAGGAGAGAGGTGTTCCGAAATTGTTGGTAGGGGGTGGCAAATCTCTGCTTTACCTAGGGTGGGGGAACCAGGACTAAAAAGGGCGGAAAAATAGTCTTCCGCCCCGGGCGGACCATATACACTCTTGACCATGTGTTCAATTTAAACCTTAGACAAACAGTAGTGTGATAAATAGGTACGACTGTTGAGTTGGTACTTATCTAGGTTTAATAATATCTATTTGTGTAGGTAGTTATTGGTATTTTCATCATCGACATGCTACTCTGGGATCAGAATGATGTATCTATTGTCTGTCTGATTGAATTTTACCTACATAAGTATAATTACAATACAATTTACTTAGTAATTACCTAACCTCCTTACTTACCTACCATCAAGAATAATCTGATTTGCTGATGTTATTTAGTTCAAAATTTCAAATTAATTGGATTGTCCTAGAAACCCCGAGTGGGTGTCTAAAAACTTAGCTAAACTTGATTCAATTATTTTGTTCCCAAAAATTTTATAATCAAGTTTAAACTTTCCAACGGCAAAATAGTAACATGTCAGCAAATTCGCAGCTTCAAACCACACTTTAGGCCGAAACCTTTTATGAATATTCAACACGTCGCTCGTTGTGGCAATGTGTACAATTCTCTACTGATTTTCCTGTACTTCGAGAGAATGTAACGACGTACTATCAAGTGGAGTAGCTACGATTAGACAGAATTTCTGAACCACGTGTGCGATGTCACGTCCTAATATTGACAAAATTAAGTTTGGATTGTTTCACCTGTTTTGGTTTGGTTTTCCTATGTGTTTTTCTATTTAAATAAAAACTCTATATACCTACCTAACAATTGATTTCGTCAAGAGTCCAAAATACGTACCCTTAGTTTAAGTACAATACATTTAATCGTATTTTAGAATACATTCTTTGTTGTTCAAAACAAAACGACACACTTTAGAGTTACGACATGTAAAGTCCAAAATAGAAGCATGTATTTATGTTTTTTGCTGACTCATAAAATTTTATAGCAGCATTGGCCAAACATAAAATGAGGTCACTGTAATTAAGCCCTCGTGCTATCGACCGCCACTTCATTTTTAGGGTTCCGTAGCCAAAATGGCAAAAACGGAACCCTTATAGTTTCGTCATGTCCGTCTGTCCGTCTGTCCGTCTGTCACAGCCGATTTACTCGGAAACTATAAGTACTACAGTGATTAAATTTGATGGGAATATGTGTTGTATGAACCGCTACAAAAATATGACACTAAATAGTAAAAAAAAGAATTGGGGGTGGGGCCCCCCATACATGTAACTGAGGGATGAAATTTTTTTTTTCGATGTACATACCCGTGTGGGGTATCAATGGAAAGGTCTTTTAAAATGATATAAAGTTTTCTAAAAAACATTTTTCTTAACCCTTTGACGTAAAAGGGACACCACTGTCCCATAAATATAATTTGTGTTTATTTCTAAACAAAGCATTATTCGGAACTAATTTAAACGTATGCTTATTGTTTCCGAACGTATTTTGTTTTTTTTCTGTGGTTGGTAGCTCTGCGCGCGAAAAAACAAAACAAAAACGTCACATTACTTTTGAGTAGTTTGCCGCGCTTCTGTGACTTTTTTCTGAAGTAATAAAAATACATTTTTGATGCATTCAGTGACTGTTTAGCGAATAATTTATAAGAATGGTAAGTATTAATTATGTTTGTATTAGTAGTTATCGTAATTAGTAACATTTTAGTTACTAAAATATGAAATTATAAGTAGGGGACGCCATTGTCCCAATATGCGTAAAAGGCCAATTTTATTAATATTTTACCCTAACGTTTTATGCATGTTCTGTGATTGTACATACGGTCTAAATACTCAATTTATTTGTTTTAGGCACGAAAAGGAAATAGGATTTTCCGTTTGACTGATTGCGAAGTCGAGGAATATCTTATGGCTGAAACTAGTGACACAGAAGATGCACTAACTTTAGATGACGAAGACCAGTCATTTTTATTAGAGGACATGCAAGCTGGATTTTCTGAAGCAATAATTGAGCCACCTGGTTCATTAGGATCTACTCTGTCTTCAGACTCATCATCAACTATCCCCATTTATTCATCAAGTGGTCCGATTCCCGAGTTCAAGTGGAAAAATAATATCTATCGCCCGTATATTTTTTCTGACACTGATTATGAATTTGGTAAGATAAACATTTCTCAAGAAATACAGTCTTTGAAACCTATTGATATATTTGAGTCAGTTACAAACATTAAATTATTGATTGAGGAATTAATAATACCAGAGTCTTTGCGTTATGCTCATCAAAACGGTTCGGTGTTCACTACCGATACCCAAGAAATAACAGCCTTTATTGGCATGAATTATGTCATGGGCTACCATGTGTTACCCACAATACGAAGCTACTGGTCCACAGAACCTGACATGGGTGTGCCTTATATAGCTAGAGTAATGCCTTTATCACGATTTGAAGAAATTAGAAGAAACTTGCACTTCTGTGACAATGCATCCCAACCATCTCCAACATCGTCATCATTTGATAGAGCCTACAAAATAAGATTAGTAATGAACCATTTCAATTCAAGTTTCCAATCAGCAATGAATAACACAAAAACGCAAGCAATTGATGAACATATGGTAAAGTTCAAAGGTCACAATATCATGCGACAGTACATGCAAAATAAACCGATAAAAAGAGGATTTAAAATGTGGTGTCGTGCCGATTCGAGTACCGGATACTTATTCCAGTTCGATTTATATACTGGAAAAAAGAACGCAGGACCCGAAATAGGACTAGGAGAATCCGTTGTCCTTGATCTTACACAAGCTTTGGTGGGTCTTGGATGCGAAATATATTTCGACAATTTTTTTAATTCTCCCATGCTGCAATATAAACTTGCTAAACAAAATTTAAAGGCATGTGGCACTGTTCGGACACAGCGTAAAAATAATCCTAAAAACTTGCCTTTAGATAAAGAGATGAAGAGAGGCGATATCTACGCTACTAGCTTCGAAGGAATTTCTTTTATCAAGTGGATGGATAATAAAGCTGTGCATCTCCTCACCAACTTTTTGTCACCAGTACCTACTCTAAAAGTCAAACGTAAACAAGTAGGATCAGCACAATGTCTAGAGATCACATGTCCTGACATCGTCCATAAATACAACAAAAATATGGGTGGAGTGGATCTCATGGACCAAAAGAAGGTCACATACGAAGTTGATAGGAAATCCAAAATCAAATATTATCTGCGGCTTTTCTTTGATTTATTGGACATCGCCATGAACAATTCCTACATTGTTTATGAAAAACTGCATGCGCAACATCGCATAGAGGGGCATTTGCTCTCATCACTTGAATACCGGCAAGTTGTGGCTAGGGCTATGATTGGCAATTTTTCCATCCGTAAACATGCCTTGCCATCCACTTCCATGACCAAAAAGCGGATACAAAATATTGGACACAAACAGTCTTTACCTTCACACGTAATGATGAAGGGGCCTTCGCGTAAACGATGTGTGCAATGTGCGAAGAGTGGAATTGAAAATCGTACCAGCAATATATGTGACATTTGTAATGTAAATCTGTGTTTTACAGCAACAAGAAATTGTTTTGCTGGGTTCCATTTATAAATTTTTTAATTAAATTGTTATTCTTTTACTGAATTTTGTTTTTTATTATCAGAAAAAACTTGATTTTGCTGTAATTGTTAGCACCTCAGAAAATTATAAATAATGCCCTTTGTCGCATATTGGGACACATTTGTCCCAAGTAATTTCCTAAAATCTATAATATTTTTTTTATTTTTCATCCTGCACATACTTAAATTACCTTGTAAAGGGCTAAATAACATAGTCATAAATATAAAAACGTATGTGTACTTATTTTGTGCGTCAAAGGGTTAAAGTGAACGGTTTTTGAGATATCAGCTCTCAAAGTCGTAAAAAGTATGTCCCCCCCCCTCTATTTTTATAACTACGGGGTATAAAATTCTAAAAAAAATAGAGGTGATGCATGCTAATTAACTCTTTCAACGATTTTTGGTTTGATCAAAGTATCTCTTATAGTTTTTGAGATAGGTTGATTTAACTGTAATTTTGGTTAAGTTATTGTGCTTACACTGAAAACGATGGCTGAACCTTATAAGATAGATCAAAAAATATAATTATATTTGCTGCTACGGAACCCTTTCTGCGCGAGCCCGACTCGCACTTGGCCGGTTTTTTTATTCTCATCGATTTGGACTCAGCAAACTGGTAAAGGTTCACCGATATTTCGCCTGAATATTTTTTATTTAGATGATTTAAGAAACATTTTCAGAGCTATAATTTTGATGACTTTTAAGTAAAGCAACCTTGGACCAAACTGAGGTAATATTTTGATGACTTTTGTAAAATTATTGAAATAAAATAGGTTTTGAAAATCAATTACTAGTACTTCAAAACTTTTAATTCTTACATCTAATTTTTATTTGTAAGCAAGCATGTTCTTAGCTTTTCCAGCAATTGCAATTCGTGTAACTTCTCTTGATTTGTATTTATTTATGAACTATGGAAGACTGACAGCTAATTATGATGTTATTAAATAACAGTAATAGTTAACTGAAACTAATTACAAGTATTAAACGTTTAGAGCTTGAACAGTTTAATAGTACTGTAACACAAAATAAGTACAGTCGACTCCAAAAATATGTATACACTTTAGGACCTTGTCACAATACATATTATGTAGGTATTAGAAAGTCGAAGTCGTTCTTATAAAAATGTATTGCGACAAGGTCCTAAAGTGTATACATATTTTTGGATTTGACTGTACCTACACTATGCCTCAAAAATAGATAAAGATATTGCAACTGTGAAAACCATAAAATAATAAGTACGTCTCGTAAGTATCATATGAGAGCATAAAACTCCTCTCGATCATCTAATCAATTGAGCGCACGTCCAACTTGATATCGTGAAACTGGGAGCCAAATGTATGAATATTCAATGCTACTAGCTACTGCTTCGATTCGCAGAACCTCTCAAGATTGCCGATGCATTCCTTACCACTAAATACATTTGTGCTTCAGTTTGCCGGCACTTCCAGGAACTGTTTGGTAAATATTCTCAGAGTTCTTGTTTGTGTAGTGAAATAGCTAGAAGAATATGCAAGGGACTGCTCACTCTTAACTCTGTTTGCTTTTCAAAGAAACCATGAGTTATTTCGAGCATATACCTACGTTACCTATTCTAGTCTATAATTTAAAATTGTCTTATCTTTCTATTTCTTTTCAAAACTTGCTATCTATTCGATATTAAGTTACTACAATCATCCTGTATATTTCTCATCGTATGGGTATAGGTCTAAGTTAAACTCGGTCTCTGGATTTTTGAAAAAGCCGTAAGATTTATATGGTTACATATTTAACGACCTCTTTATTCTTCAAAACTTAGAATAGTCTTAGGATACAACCAAGTGATCCAAGTGATGAGTAATGAAATGCTGAATTTTCTAAAAACTCATAGCAGTTACAACTTAAGGTTTTAACGAAAACACCACGACGTTGTCTAAGCAATCAAAATGATTAAATCAGCCATACAAAAAATCACACATAAAATGTAATAATTATCAGTGTTGAAAATAAATTAAGATCGCATGACCTGACATCGTGTGGTGTTTCATGCCACCCCGTCATCACAGCTGATATCCAGCTCTGTTGTAAGGCGAGTAATGGGTTTCTCTCACGGAACCTTTATGGGACTGAAACCGAGAAGAGAGATGTTTTATTACTAAACGATGAGAAAAATACTAAAGGTTTACTTACCTATCACAAAACTTTTCTGGCATTTAGAACTGAGATTCTTTTCACGGATTTATGGCTTGTTTATTGCGCTAAAGCATTTTCTGATACCTACTTATTATTCATGAGGATTTGCTCATATTTCGTAAAGCACCTTGACTAGGTGCCAAGGTCAAAATTTCCACTGCACTCCTCGCCGCAAAATTGCCTACATTTCCTCCCTACCACCAGGATATGGCATACATCCAATGCACGTGCATAGGAAAATAAGTATTTATGTACTCGTGCATGAAAAAATAATGTCATCTTAAATATTGCCCATAAGTTAAGTATGAAACTATACGGTGGCTAATTCTTCGGTGGAGACCTCGTGACCTGTATCATAATACCGACAATTATTTATAGTAGTAATTTAATTTGTGGATATTATCATCGGTTTTCGACGAAGGCAAAATGTCGTAAGACTTTCATAATATATATTTTTTAATGGACAATATCTCAACCCCCTTTTTCTATTAGGATATCATTTGACATTGGTAAACTATCTTGCCAACTAAAGTAAGTGTCAAAAAATTTAATAGTTGTAGGCGAATAGCGATCGCTTATCATGAGGTGAACCGGAACTCATTTTTCTCACTTTATAAAAAAATATTGCCGTATGAACCACAGAGTGGCGTGCAGAGACAGAAGTGGCTTATGGGGATCACTCACGTAACGATTGCGTTGAGCCCACCACTCGTAATACGCAGTATTTCATAATAACTGAAAACCGATATCCTTACACAAATGTTACTAAATCTAGAAAGCATAGTTTATTGCTTTGTTTATTAACGTTAAGATTAGACTACGATTCAGGATTTGGGAGCTGGTAGTTACAATGAGGCGACTGCCGTTAAATCTGAAACACACATGTTTTCTAACGATGTTTACAGTCATCGCCGAGCTAATGGTATAAATACGTTCATAGATTTGAGGTGAGGTGCAAACTCGGATTTGAAACACGATTCCCCGTGTAGAAGGCGTGATCGTATCCACGCTACCATCACTCTTGAATGACTCACAAATCGTTATTTTAATATATATTAGAATTTAGATATACAGGCTTAGGTTAGTTTAAATTATAAATCCAGTAGTTTATGTTATGTACTCAGCTAAAGACGCTGAAAAGCAAACTAAATTATTTTTTATAGGCCATCAACGGTTTAACTACCTACGGCAAAAAATAACTTGATCTAAAGTCAAGTTAGCATCCTTACAGGCAATAATTACTTACCTACGTATTTATTTTTGCATTTTCTATAATAAACTTTACTGGTTACCTACTACAAAGGTGAGTTTAAAATATCCCACCAGTTGCGCACCATGCGGGTCATAAGATTATGCGCATGAGTAGCTAAGCCGAGGTCAACCACTATACTATAATCTTCTTCTATATAAATAAAAGAATTGCTGTTCGTTAGTCTGCTAAAACTCGGGAACGGCAGAACCGATTCTGTTACTTTTGGCCTTGAAATATTCGTGAAAGCCCAGGAAAGGTTTGGAAGATGAGAAAAAATGCGATATGGAATTCGCCCGGTCAGTTAGTTATAAATTTATTATACAGCACAGATACCACAGATGAGTGTTACAGAAAATATCGAGGGAATACAGTAACGTGCCGGTTAATGAATAATATATGAAAAGGGAGCTCGAGGGCTGACCATTTGATCGGTTCCACCAAGAGGGCCGTTGCGAGTTGCTATTCGCATTGATAGGATTCTGCCTTAAATATGGAAGCGATGAATTGAGAGAAAAAGCGATACCTTAATGTGAGCGATGACTTCTTCTTGTACCTACATTCTAGTGTATGTCGGGTGTTACGAAATAATTAACTTAATCTTGTGGCGAGAAGTAGAAAAGTCAAATCCAACCTGTTTGGTATCTTAAAACCTCAACCAACTACTTAAAGACCAGTGCTAATGAAATTATAGATATTTTCAGTTCCAATTAAAAACCCATTTCAAGAATCAGAGCTTGACAAAACCCAGTTTGTCTCTTTTGTTAGGTGAATGAAATCAATCACCGCCCCATGGACAAAGCTGCGATATTAAAGCACCTACGGTTTCAATTTGTTGAACAACTCGATAAATAAACGTCCATACCTTTATCTATACATAAGATATACGAAGGTATACCATACTATCCTAAAATTAAGTAAAATCTTATAATTAAAACGTAAGGCCGGTCTTCTTCGTGCAAGAGTCCTCATTAGTCACTTAATGCTCTCGACAAAGAAGCTCAGCGTTAATTTAATAAATGACACTCATTCCCATTTGCGAAGAAAACAAATAAATCAAGCAAGACATTTGTTTGTACAAAAATATGGTATAATTTTTTTAAGGCGGAGCAAAATCTCTTGAGCATTTTATAAAATATCTTATGTTAAAAACTTAAGGTTTTCTTTGATCATTCTTATTTCTTTAACTTGGTAAAAAGTATATTTTTACCTAGACAGTTTTTATGAATGAAGACTATACCTACCTCTTTGAAATAGGTCCTATGTAGGTAGTTAGTTTCTACTCGTACTTACGTATGTTACAAGTCTTTTCCATTATGTTTGAGAAGGTAGTATTACCTACAGAAGAGAAGGTATATTACACTACCTATATTATTTTCTACTACTTATCAGATATCCTTACGAAACCCTCTTTTATCTTACTAAGCTTGTAGATAAACGATTTGTACTTTGTGTAGTGATCCACCGTAAAATTATAGGAGAATTCATGTCCTACTTACACATTATAATATTATCTTTTGGTGTATTTTAATTATTATTAGTTACTACTTACCTATTTATCTATGCTCTTAAGCCTAAGATAGTTACTTAGAAGGTTTTGTAAAATTGGAATTGGCCTGACTTTAAACCTTTTAGCAAGAAAAATACAAACCTGTATTGTACATTCTATATTGGTACTGGTATTTTGTAATTCACTCTAACTCGGGTGACATCTAGTCAATTTTAAATTAGCACTTGCAGTCCAATAAACTTCACATAAAAAGACATGGCGCCTAAGTAAGTGGAAATACTAACAAATCGAGTTTTCTTCGGCTTACTAGTGGCATTGTATAAAGACAGTCAGTAGCCTAACATGGTACGTTTCGACGTACGCGCTCCAGTGACTTTGAAAACTTAAACTATTACGCCTTGAAAGCTCACACTACGCGTATAACAGACCTCCCGCCTAAAATGAAATAAAGTTCATTAAACATCTTATACATTGACGTGATTCATATAAATAATTATAAATGAAGGTTTTAGTAATTGCTTTATACTAATAATTTTGATTGTTGTAAATTCATTTTTTTTTCTAAAATTTAAAATACCGAAGCGAAGCGAGGGCGGCGGGAGAGTGGGATTTTAATATTAAGTACATAGTTTAAATAAACAAACCCAAATGTCCATCACGATTATTTGTCCAGAGTGGGAGTCGAACCCATAACCTTCGCGTCACTACCAAATGCGCGATCAGGACAAATTATATACGTACCTAGGTATGTCAAATACGCGGTTCAATGTAACGTCTTTCTCCCCATATTCATAATCGAGTAACTTTCTATGTTTAGACTGTGAATGTAGAGTTTATTATTGCCAACTCCTGTCTAGGCCAGTCTCAGCTCGGCATTCGAAAGATTCCCTAGGGAGAGGAGCAACTTAGAGAACTACTTCTACGAGAGTGGATAAAATGATAAAGCAAACTAAAATGTTATTTTCTAATCTAAATTTTCTAGGTGACGATCAGATTGTTTGCTTGTATATCTATCATATGAATGAAAAAGTGCTGGAAATAACTTACTGGAACATTAAACAAGGCAAATCATTGCATAAGTAGGTACCTATTATGTAAGTCCCATAAAGTACCTATGAGTATTCTACTTTAATTGCTACTATTTTAAAGTGTTTGAAAGTTGGAACTAGGGCATTTTTAGTACGTATGAAGGGAAGGAGGCCACGGCGCAAATCCCTAATCAATTACCAGATTGACATAAGGTTTGAAGGTCGGATGTTCGAATTTGATGTCGCTTTTATAGCCATGCCCTTGGACTGGCTGAACAAAATTCAAGAAGTAAGCGGATTATGTTTATCAGGTCTTAAATTTCAATGGTATTGCGCAATATTTTCCAAACCATGGATCACGACCAGGTACCATTAGGTCATCGAAATAGAATACTGGGTAGCATTACTGTCTTGTTTTAAAAGGATCAGATTACAAGATAACATTTTCATGTCATTTCGTGTAATTTATATAATGTTTACGGAATTCACGAAGAGCTTTTAAAAAATCCCTTCCATCTTTCTGTTAAAATTCCTAAGCGCAAACATCAGCCGCCGCCCCTTCCACACTCACCCACCCAAAGAATTCCAGCATTAAAGTCATTATAATCTCAAAGTATCATTTCTGGTTGCGTCCAAAGCTGTCGCTTTTATGTCCGAGATAATATGTATGATGTTCTTAGCCATATCTTGGACACAAAAGCCAAATAGGTACATCTTTTACTCATGTATAAGCTGTATTTGGTGAGGTATGGCAATTTTATTGGCATACCCCTAATATGGCATATTTATGGAGATGTGTTGTTCTTGTCAATTATCATGGATAGATATTACTTGTCACACAACCTTGGCTGCTATCACGTGAGTTTTACCCTCTACCATCAAGTGGCTAACCCCTAGGGGTATACGAATCTCATTTTGGAAAATCCTGGCCTGAGCTAAAGAAGTTAGATTGATTTACGTCAAGTCAGCTTTATTGGATTTCGCAGACTTATGTTTCTTTTCTTGGGAATTGTAATGTCTCGCTTCGTTCATATTTCATCATGCGTAAAAGAAGTAAGAAAGAATATTTGTCACGGTCGTCCATATAAAGATTGTAAAAGTCTTGCAAATTTTAAATAGGCGAGATAGTTTTTAGGCTTCCTACAATCTTCTTACTAGTTAGTAATTTTAATCAATATTTAAAATCTTTCCAGGAAAGCGAGGAAATATCTGTTGTACATCCCTATTCAAGTATTTTCTTAATATTAAAAAATTAATGAGCTAGTATCAAGCTAGCTATAGTAAGGGCTATGCCCTTTAATTCAATTCAATTCAATATGTTTATTGCTTCTTCATATGTTGTACAAAGATCTTAGTTTAAAGTATTTTAAGTTACAATATGGACCCTGTCGGGCACTGCAAACATTTTGGAAGTATTGAAGTGATTTATCGCAGATTTTTCTTGTTAATAAAAAAGCGAATACCTATTTCCTTGAAGTATTTTGTTAGCTTTATTTTCGGTATTTACAAAAAACGATTGTCAGTTTTTTATCACGGTCAAAAGTCAATGCACGGAAAAGTCTGTTCTAATTTACTTATTTTGATATTCTCGATAACGTTAGCTTTTGAACTAAATGTTACTTTAACGAGTATTCATTATGCAAATTCATTCGTTTAAAATAAAAGTAACCTACATCCAGCAATGAGTCGTACGTCGACACTTAAGTATCGCTGTTATCCAAACTTGGTATCTAGGTAATAATATAATTAAATGAAATAGTAGGTGTCTAGATTTTTATGTTCTGCACCTTTTGTGCGGGTTCCACCTTGGGAGGAATCCATGAAAGCTAAGGTTAGAAGAGAGAAATTACCTATTGTTAACAGAAGAAATTCGGTGTCTAGGTACTGAGACCTACTAGAGATCACTATATTATATGATGATACGCTATAAAGTACGAGCTGTATTAGACCTATCGTAGACGTTTAAGAACTCTTTTTACCCTATTCGCGTACTCCAATATGACAGCATAGCCCAGCGGTCGTCACACTTTACTGCTCAAGAGCCACACATAACAATGTGAGCACTAAGGTCCGGGCCGCATTATATGTGAAGTACGGATGTGAAGTTACTATTAATTAAAGGAATCTACTATACCGCGGGCCGCAAGACTAGCGGGCCGCAGTTTGACGACCACGGGCATAGCCAGTCTGGCTGGCACAATCAGACACGCTTCGGCCACAAGACTAGTATAAACCTTTACCCAATGATGCTACCCGCTAGGACGTAACCACTTCTTCGCTTCGTCTATCTCTTTTTGGTGGTGTACAGCCCTTTGCAAAAAAGTGCTCATTTTTATTCTACAAAGTAAAAAAGCACTCAAGTTTACAGCTACAGTAATCGCCTTGCTAACGACTGTTGGCTGTTGCTTGACAGTGAAGAATAAGGTTTTAAGTGCTTTACTATGTACATACATAGAAGTGATAAAGTATGAAACAAAAGTGGTATTTTGAGATATGTTTTTAACTCGCATATTAAGTATTGCAAAAGTCCCAAAAGGTCAATGACAAAATTTCGTCACTTCTATTACTATAGCTGAAAGAAATGCGACGCCATCTTACGAATATTTTTAAACATGCTTTAAAAACATCGTCTTATTAAAGAGAGAGAGAAAGACAACCCAATTTGGTAACTGAACAAATTACAGGAAAGTCAGTTTACGGAATCGTGTTCAAAGACTTTTAGAGAGCAATTAGGGATTTAATCTGCATAGGTAGGTAAGTTTGTTAAACCCAGAACGAAGGTATGAAAAATGTATTGCGCTCCCCAAAAATTTCTGATTACAAAGGCTACTCGGGCAGTTAGGCCGGTTGTGGAAAACAAACTTGCCGGGAAAACTCAAGCGTAGTATGTGCTTACATACATCATTTAACAACGTGTGATAATCCCCAGTCCCTCAGTTAATGAATTTTGTAAACTCGCTTTCCAACACTCGTTGGGTCCGACCACAATGTGTTGTCGACGCACAATGGAGGCTGGAGCAGTTTTATTTAACGAGCCCCATCCGGAACTCGCGGTTTGCCCAGAATAAGTTGTATGCTCTTTAGCATAGCAAAACACTTTATACTCTAGGGTACAAAAAAAAACTACTGTGTACATGCGGGTGCAGAAAAATCGCACATCTTCCTAGTTTTCTACCGTGCTAATTTCATAACTTTATATATGTACATAACTAGGTATTAAATAGTAAGACATTTTATTGCAATATTTTTTACGTAACATGGCTTTCTTATGCTCGTCTGTTGAGAGGCTTAGATACTTAGCCGTGGAAACATCTTGATTCACCTAAAAAAACAAAAAGTAAATCAATGTAGGTACTTACAATGTTTTAAGGAGCTGAAAACTGATTTACTTCTTATTTTTTTTGGATGAATCAGGAAAATTGAATGTCCGATGAAAATGTTGGATTAAAAGACGAGCAAATAATGGCAATGTTACGTAAAAATATTGCAATAAAATGTTTTACTTTTTAATACTTGTATGAAATTGTGAAATGAACGCGTTAGTATGATAAATTAGGCAGATGTGCGATTTTTCTGCACCCGCGTGTATACAGTCATAAAATGGCTTATAGATAAAAATAATTTAGTCGAATAATGACTTACAGAATGCAATCTCCTCGCGGCGTCGTGTATGGACAAAATGTGCGTTATTTTGTATTTGTCCAGCTGCACCGGATCCTTGGAGTCCCGGTAGTTCCCCACGTACAGCCCCGGAAGCACCTGAACAGAAAAAAAGTTTGGATAGGTATTTACCTAGGATTCTAGGAGCCTACATTGTCCCACTGCAGGAGAAAAGTCTTGCCCTTTTATCGCTTGTTCGGTTTGAGCTATAGTGGCCTAGTTGAGATTATAGGAGTCGAGTTTATCCCGCCATCTCGCGATAATCTAACGCGCTACCGCTTTCTATTTAGGGCTTCATACATACATAACTAGCTTAGTATAATTTACAAAATAGGAAGGAGTAAACTAGGTGAACTTGGCGAGACAACGTATAATTTATTACCCACGCAGCGAAACTTGGCGATATGGCACATAATAAATATCACATCTTGATAAGCACTGCATGCGAAAATATGCTTTTAGAAAGTGTATTAAAACATAAATTAGAAACACAATAAAGTACATGCGAGCACTAATTTAAATATTTAAACAAAAAAGATAACAAAAGACGATGTACAAAATTTTACATTTTGTAAAAAATAAAACGTGACTTATGAGATGGCCAGTACCAATCTAAAAAAAGAAAACATTATTTTATTATTCCTAATGTTTTTAAGGTACTTAGGTAGGTAGGTACCTATTTCTTTTTCGATACTTACATAATATGTAATGCTTTTAAAAAATAATAAAAATAAACCTTTATCCGAAAAAGGGTTTTCTGTTAACGCAGTTCCTATGTTACGAATATTATTTCCGCGTGACGCTTTTATAAAGAACCTTTTATAACTTTAGCTTTTGTTATGATAGATCGTCAGGGTAAGTAAGTAGGTTGCAGTTATTCATCGGATTTGGTAACTAGCTACAAAGTAGCAATTATTCTTGTTTTGAATTGTAGACTGTATTTATTTGACACATGCTTTGGATTAATTGATTGATCTTGTGCTGAATCTTGTTTCATTACTTGCCGCAGTACCTATCTTATATCTTTTTACTTTACTTTATTATTTTTAGTTCTAACCTTCTACAAAGATAAAGACCTACGTATAGATACTTTTTATGATAAATATGACTGATATGTGTAGGTACCTAAGCAAGCATCACAAAACGTTACGCAGCTGAGCCCCAAGAATTGGCTTGTCCAATCCTCGCCCAACCATGTGTGTAATAAGCATCCTAAAATATTTTTTCGTCGCAACGATCTAAAAATATCTTCCCATAAACATAAAATGGCTGAATTTTTGCTTACAACTTGCACTAGCAAGTTTACATAAACGATCTAGTTACTTTTTTTTTATGTGATAGGTAGCAGACGAGCAGGCGGATCACCTGATGGTAAGCAATTGCCGCCGCTCATGGACACTTGCAACACCAGTGGAGTTACAAGTGCGCTGCCAACCTATTATCCCCTTCCCCCCCGGGTGGGCCTCCGGTACCATCACTCACTCGGTGAAACACAGCACATGGGCTACTTCACGCCGGTTTTCTGTGAGGCACTTAAAACATAATTAATAAAATTTGACCATTATATGTCCTTTTGATATCCTTCTGCTGTTCAATTGTTGTAATTTAATTGTTTCAATAAGATATGTAGGCTTTAGTTGTTTCTGGTTTCCATAGCACAAGGGAAAACCTTAGTTTGGGACCAGGACTCGTCTCAATTGATTTATTTATATCTAAAACGAACCTGAGTAGAAAACGATGACAAAGACACCACTAAATCGACACCACTAAATCGATAGTGAAGGAAATAGTATAAACGTTTCACCTTCTTTCTTCATCTTAAAACGATAGTAACTATGAATAATTTTGAAAGATTGTTATTTATTAACCCAAAGTGAATCTGTGCGCAATATTATCTTCCCGTATATTTTCGACCACCTAAGTACTGTTCAAATGCCCACTATGCGAATTGCGAAACACTCTGACCTAAAAAGAAATACGTGCTAAATTGGTAATTGCAACTGTACGAGTAAGAACCTATTGAGTAAGTATTATGGAAAATTTATAACGAAGGAAAATTAATAAAGAGTGGTACGAGTAATAATAATTATTAAAACACAATAAAAGAAACCACTTATTAAAGCAAAGAGTCAACAAGTTGGTATTTAATCTCAAATATTTCAATTTAATCGGCGTGATTACCGATACGATCCCAATCTCGAGGGCGATAAAACAAAACGATTTTGTTTTTGTAACAATGCCAAGACCTGAGGGGTTTAATAAAGGCCATATTTTCTGATCCGCGAACAAACATCGGGAGGAAGAGGAGAAATTGTTTTACGTAACGGCTGGAAGTCCCGGCAAAATATATTCTTGCTGGGACAATTTCTTACAAAAATACGATTCGACTGACGGGTTCCAGTTCAATTTCGTATCACGGACATGATTCATTTTGCCAATGTCAAGTGATCAAAGAGACAAATAACTGATAAGTTGAAATTGGTCAGTTCTTTTAAATTAAGACCTTTTAAATATAAACACCACTAATAAATAGAACATTTAAAACAGAAAACAATATTATTCTAGTGTCATGCTTTTTGGGAGATATATTCATAAGTTCAATGGTGAAGTTTTTTAATTGTCTAGGGCACATATTACCATAATAAAAGATCAAAGGTTTGTGTCAAATACTTAAGAAGACGCACTTTATAATGAAATTCCTCATTTAGTAACATACATAGTACTTATACTCTAATTTGAGACTCTATATTAATGTAGGAACATGTACCACCCACATATTGAAGTTAATTTCGTCACTCAACGAACTAATCTAAACTTATATCTCCAGGGAAAATATAAGCTCATCCGAGTATATAAATTGAGACAAATTGAGACAACATCACATACATTGTCCTGGTCCCAAACTAAGGTTTTCCCTTGTACTATGGAAACCAGAAACAACGAAGGAACTACAAACACCCAGACCCAAGACAAATATCTGTTTCATCAACAAACATTTGTCTTGATGCGGGAATCGAACCCGCGACCCTTGCGTCTCAACCGTATATAACTAGCTAGATCAAGTTGCTAAAGCTCAGTGACATTATCCAGCAAACGGGTGGCAGAGATGGTTCATTTTTAAAATCTTTGTAAACATCCGCACTCCTTTTGGTGTAGCTGATGTCCATGGGCGGCAGTGTTCACTTACCATCAAGTGACCCGCTTGCTCGTTTGCCTTCCTATATCATAAAAAACCGGTTTTAAAAAAACTTTTATTTTTATTTTATTAGGACAACCAAAAAGACAAACAGAAAACAAAAGACCACAGACAAACAAACTTAAATCTAAGTGCTGTCTTATTTTAAGCTTGTTCCACTGACTTGCACATCTCACTCGTATAACTTCGCCGCTATTTCCCAGTCAAAGCTATCAGCACTCAGTGAGTGTAAGCCCGGTATTGAGGTCCCTGAAGTGGACCAATCGCTGCAGACTCCCACCTATATAGCATTCTGAACACGTCTTTCCTTTCAATATTAGAATTTAACACGACGTAATTTTGTTTCGGTTCGCGTTCGGATTCGGTAGAGTTTGCGAGAGTGAATACAATGTGAGGGCATTTTCATATTTTGACTGGTTATCTGCAATCATAATATTAATATATCGATGCTGTGTGGTTATGTAACAATCTGATGGCCCAAAGTTGAACGATTTATGACATAGGATGATTAGGAAAATAACTTAAGCTTGTAAGTAATAATAATGTCTCTCACTTGAAACAAAATACTGCATTTATGTCATATGTATACTTACCTACCTACCTTTTGATTATACAATCCCTAGTCATTCCTAAGTTACTAGCAAGGAAAACTCAAGTTAAAATATGCATTGACGACTCTAACAAACATTTAATTTCTAACATTTGATTTTTTGTCTCACATTTTAATTCCATTTCATAGGTTGGTCTTCTCGGGTGTCTGTCAGTATCCTATACTTGTGTAGGTTAGGTGAGGTTAGGTTATTCTACCTAATTAAGTATATGTATAACATTTTGACCCGGATTTTTCCTGCAATCATGTTATTAAACCGGATTGAATGAATAGCTATACGCTACCTACCAATTTCCTCGCACACAATCTTTTACATAAATCAACGTGACATGGTTTATTTCGCACTGAGTTGACAAATCGTGCTACCCTAATGTTCCATTGCAGGGTTTACCCGAATAATGCCGAATAAAAACTGGTGTCAAAGGGATGGGCGAGGTGGCTGCGCCCGTCACGCAATCCAGGGGAAACTTTCCATAAACAAAAATTCTGAAGAACAAAGAAGTGAGCCGAAGTGAAAGAAAAAAGGATAATGTGTTTGGTGTATGGATAACAAACCGACATCACCTGCGAACACATGTAAGTAATATATTTTTTATTGAGGATTTAATTACGTTTTTTATGGTTCCGGAGTGCACGAGAAACACTTTAGCTTCATGGCGGAGCGAAATGTCCGTCCGTTTGTTCGTCTGTTATTTTACTAGAAACCTGGAATTTGGTATGAGCATACATATAATTGTTCATCAATAAATTGGTGGAGTAAATTTTGAAAAAAAAAAACTAACAAACTTCATAATATTATAAATTCATCCATCCAGAAACAGATCAAAACTACTGGCCTAAAGGGGTAACCAATGTTGTATTAACTAAATGTGTAGGTGTGTAAGTAAGAGCGACGGTACTTCTGTAATCTTCAGATTTTGACTACGCGACGGGCTGATAGAGACCTAGGAACAACAGGCAGGGCAAATACTCCTGACATTGTTTGGTCGTCGAGCCAGTCACGCGACCACAGGAGTAGGTACAACTATTCCAATGGGCCGGACTCAGGGACATAATATTATACGGCCAAGTAATCCGATTTTGCCATTCCTTTTTATATTTTTGCGCAATCGATGCCTTCCTTAATGATCTTAATGTAAAAATTTATAAAGCTTCATAATAATGTGTTCGTAGGATAATATCTATCAGAGTCTAGAACGTAATAACTACTTCTTAAAATATTTTATTGCATATTTTGCTCAGCTTAGAAGACAGATGACTTGAAAGAAACATGTGTTGAAATGGTCAAGTCAAATATGATGGAACGGCAAAGTATGATGAATAAGAAGATGAAACTATTTAACGATTAGATAGTGTTAACGAACGAATGAATGATGAATTAAGAGAAGTACCTATCACGAATACAAAAAAAATGATAAAATGGTAAAGTATAAGCTGCATAAACTCGATAGTGCCCACTTGTACATCTTTGTAAGTCCCACCCTGCTTCAACGTCGTACATAATTACGATTGACAGCGTGTGGTGTACCATTAGCTTTGAACTCTCTTCCTAATGCCTTAGGACTTGTATTTGATTATCGCAATCAGCTATAGATGGGTTCTTTACATGGCATTGACTGCAAGTGCTTTGACCTGTTTATTGGCTAGGAATCAATTTGTGTAAGGTATTTCATTAGTTATTTAGAATGTGGACGTAGCGCTAACTTTAAATTACCGGTTAAATATTTGAATAAGCATTCGGAAGGTCGAACGGGCTATTAAAAAAACAATCTAAGTTTTCATGCCAGTAAAATGAATGCAAAACTTATTCCTAAGTACCTATTGGCGCATTGCATAAATTAGCCTCGCGGCGAACGATTTCGACGTCAATTTTAAGTGATTCGGTTCTTTTGTTCCTGCTGCGGCAAATTTGAAATGAACAGCAATTTACCTATATTGATGTAGAAAGAAACTTTTTTTTCACCAAGTGGACGTTTACAAGATGTAAATCGAAAATGTGTATGCACAAGAGTCTCTTTCCAAGCGCTATCCGTAGTGAAGGAAGAAGAAAGAAGAATAGCCACCCGGGTATGGTGAAGTTTGTGGGTTCGAGTCCCACCTGCAACCTACGATGAATTTTTAAGTGCATTATTTTACTTAAAAATTTAAAGAAGTTATAAAACAAAACGAAGTTCACAATCTAAAAACACAATCTTTGCTACAAGTAATATTATACCCTCTAAAATTTCAAGATTCAAAGATCTAATATAAAGAATATTAGATCTTGTAATATATTAGGCAAAAAGTTCACGTTTTATTACAATGATTATAACCTTTGCTAAACAGAAAATTCTTTTTAATATACTCAACCCGGTTTCGGCTGCACGGTAAACATAGACCCTCCGTCTTTAATAACGTATTAGATATCCAATACCCTCATCAAAGCGTCAATACCTACTTAGGAAATCTTTTAAAAAAGTCCGCTGATAAGGGTATTGTATTACATTCGCTCCCTGTGTGTATTCCCAGGTTGATCCCTCGCGCCACACATACTATACTAAGAGAGGCCTTCATTTCGCCACTAAGCTCTTTGATGTTCCATATTATCTAGGATCAAAGAAGTATTATGTAGAAGGTAAATTCACCTCAGTCCGATAACCAGGGTCGACCAAAATAGCTCGGAGAGAAACCTAGCAAATCTCTGTGGTTTTATGCCTAAGTACCTAACGTGAAATATTAATGAACCAGGTTTAGGCTTGTTAACAAATTAATAAGTAAATAAGAAGTTGATGTTTAGTATTAGGGAGGGATTTGATTATTAAGTATTCTGTGGTATAGGTGGTGTTTAAAAAAAACAGAACATTGATTGATTGAGGCTTATGTCCCGTAGTAGGTATCTACTTATTGGCTGAAAAGATGATGGTGATTCAAAAAGGACAGTGATGTACTCGTATGACATAAGAATGTGAAAAACTCAGACCATCATCAATCATTTAAGGACGTTTCTGAGTAACATAGTCCTGTTAATAACATAATGTAGAACATCCAAAATTTAACCTCAATGTTTTTTTGTTATTATCTTATTATGTTACTGATAATTGTGTAGTGCATAATGTAGCTAGGTATGTTTGGCAGCTTATTGCCCTTTTTGCAAATATTGGACAATTTCTATATTAGGTTTAGGTTACATAAAGACGTAAGACTCGTATAAAACACTCACGCAACTTGTTAAAAATGTATAAAACGAAACAGTGCCGAACACGTTTCGGGATCCCCTTTACCGTTCCGTAATCCGATAAACGTAACTTTATAAGAAGAAATATCATTTCCTAACGTGGCCCAGTATGTTTTACGATGGCATCTTGAGGCATATTGCCAATTTTATGGCCTTGTTTTGGCTGTGAATGCCGTAACGGACGAATTTCCATGTTTAGATGCCTACTCACTGCTTCGAATGTAACTAGTATCGCTAGATAATTCATCCATCACGTAAAAGTTTGGATTAATTTATCACTCTCTTTTGTTGTATTTTGGCAGCGACTCTGGGGGAAAAATGTTTAATAATAACAGCGAGCTATCATTGTATTTCAAATTTCCACTTCAATGGACATGGCATTTTCAATACATCTGAATCCAAGATTAATTCTTATACTTTTTAATGTTCTTGTAAATAAGCTATTTACGGAAATTTTAATTACCTACATAATTATGACAGCAAAAGAACGTTTAAATCTATATTAGTACCTATGGTAAAGTTAATGATAGTAGGCACATTATTTTTTCCTTACTAATTAGGTAGGTATAGTAGTAAATTAAACCTACTCGTACATTAAATAAAAGTCAGAAAATTATAAATCACTTTATAAGAATAATATCAATAAAACATCAACCTTTGCATATTAGCAGGTTTTTTTATCCAAATATGTCAGCAAAAGTCAATAAACGAATGCCGGTCAAAATAGCTTATTGGTCGATCAATAAAGGCTCTTGGTAAACATCATATACTACAACTACAATGAGAACTAATAATGAACCTAGTATATTTTGTATTAATTTACATAAAAATTGCAACATAACACGATACAATAACCGCTTCGCAAGCATATAAAATGAAAAGAATACGACAGCATTCCCTTAGGTTACATAGAAGGCAAGCAGAAATTTCGCTTGCTTTCTAAAACGTTTTGCATATGAAAATTGAGAAGCCTTTCATAGCTTCTGAATGGGGTCGAACGGCATCGCCAGTTCATTCAGGCTTGCTGACCTAACTGGATTAATATGAATTCCCTTGTTATCAACGTTTCCATTCTTGTAAGCCTGTTAAACCCCCGGAATGGCTGCGGTGGGCGGGAGGTACGCGATATTAATTCAATATCGTAAGTTAATTTTGTAATGAAGACACATTTATATTTTCGGACGCTTGTAATGAAATAAACGAAAATGTTGCTTAACTGATTTTGCAACGTAGTATATGTAGGTACAGCTATTGCTATTGGTTTGGTTTAAAACTAATCTCAAGAAAAGAAGTGAGGGCGGGACACTAGGTAATAATATGAACAGTTAATATAGGTATTAAAATGTTGAAGAAATATATTCGTTTGAATGAAGACAAGATTCGTATTCATTCTAATTTAAACATAGAATTATAATAAATAATAGAAATATGTATATATTTACATATAAAAGACACCAACGCGCTATAACTTGTATAAATACGCGCTATGAATGTCTTTGTCGAATAAGAAACTAAAACACTTAGCTGGCTAAAATTTAACATAAAGAGCAGAAGTTTTTATCCCAAATGCACGGGGGCCTCTTGAAGTTCTTAAAAAGTTATTCCCAGACTCCGGAGATAAAGAGAGTTGTTAAAACTTAGCTTTACCTACAACTTACGATGCTCAACAACATTACTAGGGTCCCCTAGAACAAGTTTGGAATTTCAGGGTGAACGTGTCTCAGAAGAATATTGTCATCGGGATGTCTTATAGTCAAAGTAATAAGTGCAGTCGACGGCAAAAATAAAAACTTTTTTCACCGCGTCGGGCCAAATAGCCCTTGGACTGGCCGGTTGGCGCAATGGTAGTGACCCTGCCTCATACGCCAAAGGTCGTGGGTTCGATCCCCACCCTGGACAAACATTCGTGTGATGAACACTTGTGTTTGTTCAGTGTCTGGGTGTTATATATGTATTTAAGTATTATATTTGTGATCCTCTGTTGTCTGATATCTGTAACACAAGTGCATAAGCTACTTAGTACGGAGTCAGGTCAATGTATGAGATGTTGTGTGTGAATTTGAATAGTCACGAGCAGAGATCCTGCAAGATAGCGGTGGTGTTGTACTCCAGTTTTGTAGTAGCAGTGTGACTATTGAAATTTAGACATTGGGTTCGATTCTCGCTTCTGGTGTAAAAACATGAGATCTGAAATTTGGCGGTACCCTGTGGTTTGTCAACGCCGTTGGTCCTGCGCCCGTTCTCTCCTTCTCTTCGAACTGGTTGTGCGCTTTATGCTGGTGCCCATCGGAGTATGAGGATATACAAGGTAATTGTGTTTGCGCACACACTTGTGCATTTTAATAAATGTGCTGTTTAGTTGATTATCATTGTTGGTTAATGCAGTGCATGGTAGCATCATTGATTTAAATACTCGCACCCGGCTGCTAAACTAAATACATTTAATTTTAAACTGGTATTCGTAATTTTACCATTTGTTTGTAATTTTACAGGAAATATTACATGAAAGTAGTAAAGAGTTATTAAAAATGAGAGAAAAGAGTTTCTTATTCCAACTTCACAATTTGGAAAATATTTAAAATCCTACTTACATAATATTAATAAAATTCTTTACTGTGAAATAAATGAGCATACACACTAAAGTAGTTCAAAGTAAACAAATATGACATAATCTACGGAATAAAGAATTTCGCAACGAGCGAAATTCCTTTGTTTTTGTTACATAGAAAAGTTTCCCTTCATAGCTCCTCTACGGGCTACGAATGCTACGGACTACGAGAGGCTACGCGCGCTACGACGCGTTACGTAACCTCTGGACCCGTAGCCAGCCGCGCTTTCGTTCGCTCTAAATCTTGCTGCCTCTGCTTGTTTACCTCCCTCTCTCCCTTCACAAGTATTAAGTTAATTTATACTGATAGTATAAGTCTAATATAAAAATATTAACTTACCTTATTCATTCCATTCCCCATCTTAGCTGTTGTAAAAATTCAGCCAATCAACAGAATTATTGTCGCAACGAACAAACAACAACACTCAACGTTTAATAAACATGTTTATTAAAATAACGGCTCGACATTAAACTGTCAAATTGTCAACAGCAGCGTCACTATGGCTACATTGTTGACGCCGGTGCGCCACGCGGGACCATCGATGTCGTTATCAGACACATTTGGTTGGCAGATGTTTGGAGCGCGTTGTTATTTAGGTTGGTGGCTAGTTAGGAGTTTTGGTGGTTTTCTGCTATCGATCGTGTTTGTTTCGAGCGTGGGGCGTAGAGCGGGAGACCGGCGCGTCCGCCTGGCTCGCCGCGCGGCGCGCTACTGGCTACTGCCGGCGTCATTGCGTCTATAACACTCTTTAGCGGTGGCCACTTATCGATGCTTTATGCTTGCACATCGACTCGATGTTTTATCGCCAGGGAAACAATGCACACTACGAAAAAGTTACTGATATACGCTAACCAAAGAGTAGTTGTAGATCATCACTCTTATCACATGACATCAATTTGAAATAACATTACTTACTACTTACATGATTGATATAATATTATCTTACACATTACATACTAAGTATTAAAAGCACACATGTACAGTAGGTACGGTGCCTTACTTGCGTTGGGTCAAGACCAACACAAATAACGCACCGCGCTTTAGTAGATCTAAACCTATCGTGTGACAAGCAGCGACATACAAGCTGTTTTGCCCAATGGATAAGTAACTGGTGTTTGTACAGCATTTTTTTGTACAAATTTATCGTACTGTAATACCATCGAACAAGACCAAACCAAGAGTTTAAAAACACGGTATGGTTAAACGGTCCGAGTCGTCTTGCCAGTGCCGTATTATTTGATCAGCAATATAGAAACTAGGCTATTGGCTAACCTAACAGTTCTTTTATAAATTGCGATAGCTAGAGATACATTTTTATTTCTTTACAGTAGTATCGATATTATGTTTTATCCTCGCGCATCGCTAATGGTTCCCTGGGCGAGCTGCAGGGGTGAGGACCTTGCGTTTTGACGATGGCTGTTAAACTAAAAGTTAAATCAAGCGAATAACAATAACTAAAAGACGCATTGATAACCCTAATCAAACTTCTACGTGTACATTTGTGTGAAGAATTTTTATCCAATTTACATATTTTTATTACCTACTTACTTTACGTAGAGTTCAATTTAGGATTAAGTGGATAGGTAAGTAGTTCTTTATCTAATAAAAGATGTATTGAAGTGTTTAATTGTTTTTTATTTAATTGACCATTTATCTGATCAAAATACATTATCATTATATTTCCATATATATAAAAATACTGTTAATATAATAATACTGTATACTTAGGTACACCCCTATATCAATGGCATGGTTTATAATTTACTTTTCTATTAAATAATCGAATAAAATTGGTTCAGTACATATTTATACAGGTATGCAAAAATATGTAGCCTTATTCAAATGCAATAAAGTTTAAAATGTACAAGTTTTGTTGCTGAGGACAAGGTAGGTAAGCAACCTAGCATTATTTTCCAGCAACTATAATTTAAGAAATTACTGGCTTTCGAGAAATGAACACATATTTTTTATAACCTGAATTATGTAGACATTCTCGTAACATAGTATCATAAACTTTTAAAGGGAGGTACTTTGTTACCTACTTAGGTACTTAGTTAAGTCTAGAGTTCAATAAACGTTTGGAATAACCTACAGCAGGGGTCACCAATTAAGTTCGCTCGGAGTCCGTTTTAAGACATGAAATGTCCATCGCGGTCCGCACATTTTAGATAAAAAAATAAAACAAATCTAATAATAGATAATAGAAAACAAAGGTGTTTTTAAATAACTATGACTTTTTTATTTTTGCTTGCGAACTATTTGCCTGAAGTTTAGAGTAAAATTGGTGCAACTAGGAATATAATTGAAGTTATATAATTGCGGTTCGCTATTAAGTAATGTGACTTTTACTTAGGTAGGTAAGTAAACTGAATTTCTCAAATAGGCAAGCACATAATATATAGGTACCTAATATAAGATGTCATACCCGTTCCTTCTGGTCATTTTGTAAGGGGATTTAATTATAGGACGTCCTATTGAACGTAGGTCCCCTTTTTGAAGATCCAGATAGTGCGTTATGGCGTGTTGGGCTCTTCTACATCGTCTTACTCCAATCGAGTCGGTCAATCGACCTATGTGTTGATTGATTGTTCTGATTTGTTGACTCATAGAGGTTAACTAAGTTTAAGAATAAAATAAGTAAGTAATTAGCAAAAAGTCAAAGCTAACCACAAAAGACGACTTCGCATTAACTATAGCTCTTTTTAACACCAAATTGTTCGCTTACCTTTTAAGCATTTAAATAATTCCATTGCTCTAATATTTTAGGCTGAATACTTTAGCGCGCTAGCAAATAGGTAAATATTTCATAATACTTTTAAAGGAAACTAGTGGCACGCCCTCGGTTCCGTTTGGAATTTACTTTTGAACTAGACTAATAGATGACTAAGCGACTATGGTAGTAGGTACCTACTTATGAAAAGTCCCAATCTTAAAACTGTACGAAGTATGTCTGGGGCACGAAAAGTAGCCTTTCTATAAAAATTGGTTTTTATGAGCACTCAATGTAATACTAAGCTTCTGCCGTTAGTACAAATAACATAAAAAGATTTAACTATACAAAACTTAAATTTTGATAAAGTTAACGCGCTACCCACTAACGAAGTTACCTTTTGGGCTAACTAGCTTCTAAGTTCATATCGGCTTTATCCACTACGGATGAGTTCACTGTCGGACTGGTTAGGTCAACGAAATTATCGTTGGGTTAGGTACATACATTCAGCAAACGAACGTTAAGGAACCCAGCGGTGCTTCAGTTAGTCAGCTTCTGTCTGTCTGTCTGTTACTCTTTCACGCCAAAACTACTCAACGGATTTAAATGAAATTTGGTATACAGATGATCTAGACCATGAGAAAGAACATAGGCTACTTTTTATAGCGAAAATGGGGTTGTAAGGGGTAAAAGGGGGGTAAAAAGTTACTTTTCCACGCGGACGAAGTCGCGGGCGGCCGCTAGTGGTAAAATAAATAAAATAAAATGAACCTCAGGGGGACGATTCTCGTGCACTCGACATTGAAGTCGAATTAGAAATTTGTATGGAAGAATGTATGAAATCTCTAAATTCGACTTTAATGTCAAGTGCGCGAGAACAGTTCTACAGTACTTATTACGTAAATGCTTTATCGATTTATCTTTTCTATTACGCCATCTAGCGGATTTTTCATACGCGATAGCCCTCATTTGTCGAAAATAGTGTAGACTATTCAGGTTTATGCTTGGTCCGTGGGCGAGCTACTAGAGATAGCCCCAGGATGATGAGCAGGGCGCCAATCCACCACCTTATTGAGGCACCTTCTTCGAATAAGAATATTCCGATGAGACCCTGGAGACAAGGGAATGGGAATTTAAATTGGTTTTTATTGTTTGTTATAAAGTCTTTAACTACTTAGATGAGTAGGTAGGTGCTAAAGAAAGTGTGTACAGTCACTGGTCACGTAGGTATATTGGAGCAGACAAAGTGACCAAAAATTTTAAAATGTCAATAAAGTTCCGATCACTACAAGTTACCATAAATATCTGAACATTCATTAATGATGATTTACCTAATCATTCATAGGTAATACGAGCAGGTGCTCGTTAACAATTTTTATACACCATACATACAGGGTATATTTGTGTAACGTGTACCTTAGTTTGTAACACCATTCTTCAACACAACTTACAGATAGCACGTAGCTCGTAGCAGCGGATATGACGGTGGGCGCAACCGAGTTAGCAGCCTGCGTCCAGCGACCGGAGGTAGTGTCGGCAGCCCCACGTGTTCACCACGACCATGACGGTCAGCAGGAGCAACCATATCGCGTAACTTTGACCCTTAAGAACAATAATGTTAAGTTATTATAAATAAACTTATGGGTGCGTTTCGAGATTTGGATCGGGGAATTATCGCGAAGCCGCAAAAAATATGCCAAATGGCTCCACACATCCTAACTACCATACATTACTACCACGGGAGAGCCACGCTTCGACATGTATCATGGGCCGGCTCGACCGGAGTGATACCACGACCTCACAGAAGACTGGTGAGATTTTTTCTTTTAAAATCAACGAAATTGTGTTATTTAAGTACCTACTTTAAAATGCGGCAATAAAGTCGAAATAATAAAATTGATAATTAGCGCTTACCGCCGCATAATTATTATAACATGGAGTACATGGTCTCTATTGGATATAATAAGATTCATAAGACATACATGACTGTGAACTCGTTATAATTCCTCAAACATCTGTTTGTCTCAACTTTCTTGACGAGAAGAATATTTATTATTATAATATTACATGTTATGTATGTACGTACCTAATATTATGTTAGGTAATGAACAAAAGTTATATGAAAACTTTCAAATAAGTTTCCTTTGCCGCCAGGGTTTTATTAAGAAATTGAATGTCAAATTGACATTGACATTACTACAAAGTAGTGAAACAACAATTAACTTTAAAGCTAGTTAAATAACTGGTAAAGTAGCTACACTTACTACTATATGTTCTTCTCCTGATAGTTTTCCCAGAGTACTACCAATTGAAGCCCAAAATCCAGCGAGGAATGATTCGTAAAACATTTTTTGACACAGACACGATGTTGATGACAACAAATCGAATCACAACTCGCGTTCCGAATCGATGTGTAAATAGTAAATTTATAAAATAGTGTGATAATATTATATCGTTTAAACCAAAAAAATATAGTTATTCTATTCTCTTTGTTTCAAAGCTTTCTTTATTATTGTATTTTTATAATTTCCTGACATTCTACATATGGTTTTTGTGACAAAATGTCGATAGCATGTTAGAAATGTATAAAATGACGATGTTTCGGACTGTGACCTATCTGTCAAAACGAAAATAAAACGTCAAGGTGTTTTATCTCAATTTCATTGAGCATTTTGCGAGCGCGCAGTGAACTATCCAATTTTTCTATTTAGCGTGATATACCTAGTTTTTTACGTAAAGTATTAATAATTCCAGTGAAATATGGATAACATAAAGTCCGGTGATAATGTGCTAGTTATCTGGAAAGGAAGCGATCAGAACGACCTGAGCAATATTGTGAACGAAATTAAAACATTCTCAAAAACTGGCAACGTTGTTCTGGAAAACTCTGAAATGATTACAGAATGTAAGTATAAAGAACTCGTTTTAATATTTATGGTTGTATGGATTGGTTTTCTTTGTAATTTTAAGGGGAAAATATACCTACTCTTCTGTCTTGATGTTTTCCATTGAATTGCCTTGAGAATAAATAACGTACGGAAGTTAGTTAAAATAAGGATTAAGACATGTCTTAATCATGATTAATTACAAATATGAAACAATTTTTTTTTCAATAAACCTTTAAAGGCTTTTTTTATTATTTGAATAAATATTGAATTTGGTAATCTGCACCTACCTTGAAATGTTACTAATGTTAGTATGTTGTGTATGTAAGTACAGCTCAGCTACGATTTTCTCTCGAAATTAGTATTTTTATTATTCTCAATAAATTTTATTGTATTGCAGCATCTCGACCACAGTCATCATTCGACATAGTATTATCAAACTGTGTCCCACCACACAGTATCAGCCACAGTGACAGCTTACTCGCAATCATTGTGAAACTTTTAAAACCCAGTGGCCGATTAGTTATTAAGGATGAGAATGACATAACCAGTGCTCTCAAGTTGAACGGATTTATCAATGTTAATAAAGGATCTGATAGTTGTTTTGTTGCCGAGAAACCTAAGTTTGAGGTGAGACTACTTGTTATTATTTTATTTTATGGACATAGTCATATTCTTTATTGTACCAAGTGATTACAAAGGATTTATTAGAAACTAGTAGTTACCTGCAGCTCTGCTTTGTGGAGTACAGTTTGTCACAAAAAGATTTGTAAAAGTAAATTATGTCTTATGACTTGTCCTGGCCTCATACCTATACAAGAAAAACAGTATCATTCAAATCCATTTTTGAGACAAACAAACCAACTCAGTAAATCAAATCAAATATTAAATTGTTTTTTTGCTTTCCCATGTTATTTTGAGATAAAAACCTACTTCTAAAATAATGTAAATTCACTTGTGGTTTGGACTTGAAAAAAATTATAAAACAAATCATCACCAAACAATTTTTCTGGTTTGGTTACCTAGTTCATATTAAAACATTAAAATAACATTAATCTTTAAAAATAACATTAATCTTTAACAGGTTGGCTCAAAAGCATCACTGAAGTTAGGGAACAAGCCAGCAGTCTGGAAACTCGACGATACTGTAGAGTCAGCATGGAATGGTGCTAATGATGATGACACCATCGACCCAGACCAGCTGCTGGATGAAGATGATCTGAAGAAACCGGATAAGCAATCTCTTAGAGGTAAGGAACTCAGATTGTTGGATAAAAAAATCTTCTAAAAGAATTATATGCATTTGAATATTTTTTTTCAAAAAGCTTGTAATTAATTAATTTATTTATGTAAGCCTTTATTCTTGTGACAATAATATAATATAATTTAGTAAATATTTTCAAAACTTTGAATTACAAATTCAATAAAAATATTCAATATGTAACTAGGCTAAACTTCAAAACAAAGTCATTTGACAGTAAATACTACTAACATTTATCATCAAGTTATTTCAGAAAATATGATTTATCCTTTGATTGTTGAGAAATAAAAGTTTTGGGAACACTAAAACTAACATGTTAGTACATTTTGTTGAATAAAAAAGAGTGATAAGAAAATGATAAAATTGTTATTTCACTATGTAATTGTTAACGTAATATTTTTGAATAGATACTTATCGCATTATCAGTAACACCGCAAGGACAATCATCGTCAGTTGTATCCGCGCGGAGGTTTCGTGTTGCAAAGGACGTTGACTTACCGGTTGAGTGGCGTACGTTGGCGTGATGTCAAACAGAGGTTTTGTGTTGCGAGCGTCGTTGATGTTTGAATTGAATTCCTTTGGCGGTCGTTCAGCGATTGCGTTTGCGTTGAATAGAACCCGTATTTTTTTAAGTACAGCGATAACGATAACTGAAAGAATTTTAAGTGGGTAAATGAGTAGTCTTATTAAAGAATAAAACTTGTCATGTTTAGTTATTTCTTTACTCATAGAACGCAAGATGTTTATGACTTTTTGTGTGTGTCTAGTGACCAACTGCATGTATTAACTTTTTAAGAAAATTTATATTTCGTGTAAGTGACTTATTGAAAGTCTTTATGAAATAGTTCTTTAAACCTTTTTACTTAAAGCCTGGAGTAACTTTAAGGTTTCAATTGAATATCCATTTCTATCGATTCCCTTGCCACGTCATCTACTGTTGACCTTAGAAAGAACTGCTGGTAGTGCCAGTATGACAGCCTGTGATAGCAAGTGCCATAGCATAAATGAAGGTAACCCTGGGCTCCCAGGAGCAGCCTGCAACGCAACTGGTAATTTAACGCTAAGATGTTGATGTGTATGAAAGAAGCCTACGTACATCCACATGCCCACCTGTTAACCGTTCTTTCGTTCAGTCCCTGATTTTATTTAAAATTTATTTTACTAATCATTTGGCGTAAATGATTACAGTGTGCGCAACAGACTGGCAAGAGAAAGGCTTGCGCGGACTGCTCTTGCGGGCTGGCTGAGGAGCTACGTGGGGAGACCAAGGACACGCCCAAGTCTTCATGCGGGAGTGTAAGTACATTTAAAGATGAAAATTAAATCCTATAGAAAATTTCACACGAATAAGTTAATCTTCAACTTAGGCACAACCCTGTACTATAAAAACTAGCTGAGGAAGCCAAAATCGTCTCTTAGCGCAACCAGACCCAAGTCAATTTAGAAAAGTTTGCTTCCTAAATTGACCCGATCGGGAAAATTTCACACGAATCAGTTGATCTTAAACTTAGGGACAACAACCCTGTACTATAAAAACTAGCTGAGGAAGCCAAAATAGTCTCTTAGCACAATCAGACCCAAGTCAATTAAGAAATGTTTGCTTCCTAAATTGACCCGATCGACCATCGAACATCGTGGATTTCCGCGCTTCACCAGAACACCCAGACAATGCGTCTTAGAGGTCGTCATACTTCCTTCTACTAATTCTAGGCCCGGTCTGCTATGTGAAGCGGACATGTTTGGCGAAAAACTTAGTGTCGTGGTAGGTTAGCCGTCTATTTGTTTGTCCGCTAAAATGTAAAATTAGTTAAGTATCAGCCTAATCTGTCCCACTGCAGGGCAAAGGCTTCCATCATAGAAATCAAGTAATCGCTACTATGGTGGGATTAGGCTTAATCAACACAATTGCCTAATGCGGATTGGTGATTACAAACAACCCCGAGCTATGTTCGCAAAATTCGAAACATACTTTTAGCTTGACTCGGGATTTGAACCCAGGATCCCGAGATCACGGTACCGGTAAGCCGGACTAAACAAACGGAGCGTCGGTAGTTATAGATAGGTAGGCACTATTCATTTTAGTACTAGTATAAAGGAGTCGTGGTAGGTGAGCCGACAACTTATTTGTCCGCTATAGTGTAAAAAAGGAAAATTAGTTTCTAAAGCTATCCATTATCCCATTTCCAGTGTTACCTCGGCGACGCGTTCCGTTGCGCGACGTGCCCGTACCTGGGCATGCCCGCCTTCAAGCCCGGCGAGAAGGTAATGCTCGACCTCAAATCCGATGTATGAACTGAGCTAGCCTTAGGTTACGTTATTTTATTTTAGTATTCCATGTTGTGATCGCTACTATGATAATAAACATTTATTATTTATACTGGGATTTGTTCTTTTAAAGTCCAAATTGTTACCGCGCGGAGAAAGAGGACGGCATTTTTTTAAATATTGAAGACAATCAAGATGACCCCACTCCGCCTGATGGTAAGCGGCCGTGAGATCCTAGTTAAGAGATTATAGTTAAGTCTATGCGCTGAAAGGAAAAAGCAAATTCCGCTAGTTTCTCTTCTCATAATGAATATATTGCTGGTCCGCCTGCGTTTCTGCTACGGGCGTTTAAGGATTTTGTTAGGTCTTTTTTTCGTTATTCACTTATTTACATATTCAAAGCAATTAAATTCTAGTTTGATTTTAAATGAAGGTCTACAAAATTAGAAAGCTATTGTCTTAGTCACTGATAGCCTTGATTTATATAAACTTATTTTTACAGCCAAATAGACATTTTTCCTTAAGGAAAGTTAATAATTGCTCTGATCACTTGAATAAATAATTTTCATCGGAACTTATGAGCGGACTTCAATCCGTGGCGTGCGACTAAGCGGCCATGTTTTTCCAATAAGGCGGTTTACAAATAAAATAAATGGAAATTGAAAACATTATTAAAGAAATAAAAAAGTAGTCGTGTAGTCCCTACATTAGCCTATATACTGTCCTAATGCAGAGCAAAGGCCTTCTTAGAAATCAAGTTGTTACTACTGTGATGAGATCCCATTCCCGACTAATATACGAATAGTTTATTAAATAATAACATTATAGTTACAAAAAAGGAGACGAGTAGGTGCTTTCGTGAAATAAATAAAACAGCCTTGTAGCAAATATTCAATTATACATATTTTCTCTTCTTTTTACAAACAGTTAACTTATCTTTACATATTATCTCCTTCTATAACATTTTTCAATTTACATTAATTCTGAAATAGTACTCATTCCGCTATACAATAAAATATACATATATATTTTTGCCATATTTGTCATATAATTACATAACATTTATATAATCATTATTTATCTATGAATTAGATGACACAACATTACCTGTTCTCTACACAATAATCTTACACATTGAAAACAGTTTCACACATTTGAAAACATTTAAAGTATGATTGTTTAGCAAACATGATAATTGTATTGCGATCTGTTTCCAAAGTGTATATCACAAAACTATTTGCGGTACGAAATAAAACGAATCTTCAATAATTGGAATATCCGAATCGAATATTTACCTTACAAAAAGTGTTGAAATCGTAACATACGTGGTACGGATGGCACAATCACCTGTGTCCACTGCTGGAGGCGTACTCGTTAACTAAGTTATGGACTATGGAACCATTACTGGCCGCGTCTAACATTGGCAACATCAATATAATATCATTCTCCCATGTGTGTTCATTCAAAAATCTGCAATTCTATGTGATTAACTATGCTATTCATTTATATAAAGTGACATTTTTGAATTATATTCAATTAAGTACTGGAATAAAAAATAGTTATCTGCAATTTAAAAAACAAAACATTTTAATTGAATCACCTTTAGAGAATTGCATAGTTTCGAAGTATGTACAATAATAGGATCCATGGTTGCTACGAGAGCAACTTTACTACATTATAATCCATTCGCACAACTATGGTGCTATTACATGATGTGTCTATAAAAATATCTATTTTATTTATACTAATGCAACCACGTGAGATATCAATAGGTAGAAAGGGTAGAGTAGAATGCAATAAATAGGACAACTTCGGCTCGAAGCTTGTCGGAATATCATGTAACCGCACCATTCAGTAAAGTGACAGTTTTCGAGATATTGTACAGGATATCGGATATTGTCTGGTCAGTGTAAATAACAATTTAATTACAAAAGGAATTATTTAAGTGAATGGTATAAAGTTTACGATAAAAAAACGACGCAATATAAGGCTCACTGTATACTTTTGATAGATCTTTTGGATGATGGATTGTATCAACTACCGAGAGTCATAAAGTTTGCCTTATATTTAGACGGTAAAGCGCCGTGTGGGTTGAATACAGACAGAGTTTACTTTGATCAATGTATAATTGACTCGCTAAACTTATTAGTAGACGGCGCGGAAGAACGTTAATTGTACCGATAGACGGCCAACATGTTTGAATTGGTAAATATTGCAATAGGCACATCTTGATTGTGTCCGAACTATATTCTCGTAAACAAAAGATAATAATAGCACCTTTTATTGAAAATTAATACTTTCTGAATTTGAAATTTGGGAAATAATACTTTTTGTAACGAATTTTGTACTAAATGATTGTCCAGCGTATTGGAAGCGGAGCGTTTGTAGGATTTTCTATGGAACGAGCGCGCGTCCATTTACAAAATAAATGCTCCTATCATAATTTAAGTAATATCTTCGAAGAAACTACTATCCCACAACATTCAGTAAAGCGTCCCAGTCTTTTTAAAAGTTTATTTTCATCAAATTGAGATCTTGTTTAGACTTATCGGCGACCGGTCGCGCGGGCGGCGCCGCGGGTGCGCGAGCGCAGCCTCGCCGGCGATACATTAGTCTTAAAGTTTGTGAGGTAGGCTTAGTCATGATCTAATGAAGCGCCTTGTTAGAAAATACCGATTAATAAAATGAGATCTTTCATTACAATTACAAATAATAATATAAGACGATAAAACTAGAATTACATACATTATACAACAAATTATTAACTTTTGTACAACACCATCCGCCTTTGAGGTGTCCATATTCTATGGTGGTCGGTTAATATTTAACATACGATTAATAAGCACATAACAGTTACGGTACAATGAAACTAACACTTGGCGAACCTAACGAACCATTCCACTTACAAACGTTTGGGCTAACTCCGCGAGATTTGGCAAGTTCGCACGCCAGCCTGCGGACGTGGCAAGTGCCTCGGAGGCACACGCCAGGCCGGGCGCACCGGCGGCCCCACGGCCCCGGCTCGTGGCGTCACTGCACGCGTTCACTCCATTACTCATATTATGCGAAGAATTCATTACAATCCAGGACTTGAACAAATTGTTACAATTATAATCATATTTCCTTAATGATAAATATACAAAAATCAATTTGATTTTGATATGGCCATGCATTTTGTCGTTACGCATAACGATATATGTATATAAATCACAGACGCTACTTGTTTGCTTTCAGGTTTTAAATTTTTTCAGCGAATAATTTTTGAGTATACAACAACAGTTTCTTACCAATAACGCACTTACTCTAAAACATATATATTTCTTTTATTCAAGCAATACTTCATACCTACTCTGACCAATAACTACAAAATATCACAGACTGTGTGTTTATTATGTATACATCTTCTCATACAAAAGTTATATGTGTATTACACATGGACGTCAAAAACCAAGAGATGACATCTAATAATCGTGATGATCATATATATATAATTTTTTACAATATATATAATATATATCAACATTTATACTATACACGAACAAATTATTTGTCAGAAGATTTGCCACTGTATTCAGCGAAGTAGTCTTACTTGTATCTACATCTATGAGGGAGGAAAGAGTTCGAACACGGTATTGAATGCCCGTACAGAATCCCGTGGCATACGCCGACGCGCGTCGGGGATATGTTAGCAGTCACAACCATTGGCGGAGCTTCGACATGACTGCGACACGAGAGGATCCGGGGAACTCACCCAGAACGGATTTCAGTCAAGACTTAAGCACACGTCAGCCCATTACAACTACCTACTACCTAACATTCATTGTACCTTTTACTTTTGTCTAAAATATGCATTACGCGTGTCTCAGGCGTTTTAAATCTCATTGGTTATCACATTATCTAACCTACTTTAAGATCTGATAGAAACTTACTCATTGTTATTTTTGTGCTCGTTTCAAAATAACTCCATGTATTTATAACGTATCATTTTTTTAATTTGCCGGAGCTCGTTAGGTACATTTTTCTGCATTTCTTCATGTTTTCCCAAGTGTATAATGATTTTGTGTCAATAATCAACTAAAACGCAGTCAAACCACTAAACGCGTCAGCAAGTTTAAAACGTCACTAACGCTACTTTTGTGACACATTAATTTAGTCATGGAGTGTAACGTTCAACTTTGACCTAAGTTACATACATATTTACAAAACATCGTACACAAACGCGTACAGAAGCACCCGACAGTAAAAAGCACCTAGAGTTCCCGAATAGAATATCATAAGCGTACGATTGTCGACTGCCGATCGCTGCATTAGCTGTTGACATAGCACGCATACACGCTACGCGCACCTCACTGGGATGACCCGTCGATACCTAAAGTTCGGCATCGCCGTTCATGTAACGAACCATAATGCAGTCTAGCTTACGTACTGGTAGAATTCTTCGACTCGTCACTAAACGTTTCACAAACGAAAAACAAAACAGTCCGAAAAAGAGTTTTTGCAACGAAGGCGATCACAACACATTCAAAGTTCTCCGAACGTTCACATGGAAGTTGGTTGGTTCAGCGTTTCTTTGGGGGCGGATGGTCGTCTTCGAAGACGTCGGAGGCGGACCACCGGCGTTTCCGGGCGTCCTCTTTGACGCTGAGGTTTTCGGGGTGCGTCTGGGGGGGTGCGGGGGCGAGGTGCGCGGGCGCGGCGGGGGGCGCGGGCGCGTGCGGCGCGTGCTTGCGCGCCACCAGCGACACGCACACGTCGCCCACCTGCAGCCGCTGCACGCTCAGCCCGTACCGCGCCAGCGTGCGCTCCGGCTTGCACGACGCCCAGCCCCGCCCGTACACGAAGAACTGGGTGTTCTACTGTCGATTCCAACTCCACCTGAAGAAAAACAACATAATTATGATAATTTTTCTCTTATGTTAAGTATGGACTTCTTAGCTGCATAAGCTCATTTCGCCAACCCTTTTTTTACCATCAAAAGAGCAGCGCCTACATGGTAAATAAATATTCGAGTGCGTACAAAGCGCTTTTCTTTCTCCTTCCCGCATTGCCATGAAGCCCATTGCTTTCGTTGGTTTTCTCCAAAGATTAGGTGCAACCCCAATTTTTTTTAAAGCTAGAGTGAAATATTTAGTATTCGCTGTCTAGAAAGAAAGAGTTTTTCGTACCACGGCCTCTGTTGTTGTAAGATAATAACTAAGTTAAAACTAATAGTTCAGTGTACAGTTCACACTCTTACAGCTTGTTATCTCGCTCGGATTCATTCGGTACAAAGAGAACAACAAGCTACGAATGTTCAGAATACAGAGTGACGAATCTCGCCCAAAATATAAGTAAAGCGTGTTTTCACAACCCTATTAATTTGTATCTACCTCTTAATTATGTATGCGTGGTGTAAATTGGTTGACAATTTAATTAAATATATGCATCATATTATCTAAATTATAGGCCACGTTAAAATTTAAAACAATGTCGACGAAATTCATGTAAACACACGTCGCTAAAGAATGTTAACTCCTTATTTCGCCTTGAATTTGATTAAGTGCCTACGTGAATCATTTGAATTTTATCAGCAGCAATGAAAAAATGTTAAGAGACAGTAAATTATTTTATTGTGCCTATCAATTCTGTTTCAACGCGAATTTGAATGCCTTTATGTTGTATTTAGTTGTTTTGTCATACTTCGGGCACGTGGATATGTCACATTCATTCGACGCCTACGCCGGCTCTATTCTGTTCAGATCACAGCGTAGCCCCTCACAGTTTTATTTATTCTCTTGTTATTCAAAGTTGCGTATTTGTAACATCTGTGTTACAAGTTACATTTCTCACAACTCTTCAGGGGCGTCTTTCCCTTAGGTGCAGGGTGTGCGTTGCACACGGGCGCCGCGGTGCTAGGGGCGCCGGGCGCCACGGTCCTAGGGGCGCCGGGCGCCGCTCGGGCAATGTTTGCACACGGGCGCCACATGAGCTAGAGACGGCCCTGCAACTCTTTCACATTCGTGTTTTTAGAACTTTGTTGTGTCTATGTATTTTAATAAGCTTCGACATTGGCACACATTGGCTTCAATTGTTACTATAATATAAGATACATACCAAACTATCTAGTATAAATATGTATACTCTGATTTATAATCATGTAATATCAACTGACAGTTGGCGGGTTGTCGCGTTATCGTAATACAAAAATAGTGTCGGTCGTGAGTAATCGAAAAGTTCAATTGCGATTCAATTATTTTTCATTTTCTTTTCATGATATGAGAAAATCTTGAAAATTACATTTGGAGGCTGACTGATGTCCAAACTTCTAACTAAATGTACGAAGTGTGTTAAAATGTAGTCATTCAATAAACTTTATTAAACTCATTTTTTACTAAACTAGTATTCTGCTTAGTCTAATAAAACACAAATATCAACATAGTTTTTCTGATTGTAATAAGTGTTGATACCCCAAGGTTTTTTGAATTTGCCACCATCCATACTAATCCATACTAATATTATAAATGCGAAAGTAACTCTGTCTGTCTGTCTGTCTATCTGTCTGTCTGTCTGTCTGTCTGCTACTCTTTCACGCCAAAACTACTCAACGGATTTAAATGAAATTTGGTATACAGATAATCTAGACCCTGAGAAAGGACATAGGCTACTTTTTATTGCGAAAAGGGGGTTGTAAGGGGTTGAAAGGGGGGTAAAAAGTTACTTTTCCACGCGGACGGAGTCGCGGGCGGCCGCTAGTTCTTTATAGTCACGTTTTGTTGGTCAGACTTTTATGGTGAGGGAATATCTATGATTTAAATGAAGATGTCATGAAAATAATCAAAGGATTATTTTCATGACTTAATTGTCAGAGTATTTATGTCGAACATAACAGCTATGAGTTGTCAGATTAATTCATTTAAATAAAAAACAATTTATCGATTTTTACTCTTTATTGTTGTCTTTTTTCTTATTAACTATCGTACAAATCAATGAAATTAATTTAAGGTTATGAGTAAAATCTTAACATCTAAAATGTTCAATAATAAATTCAATTGTTCGCTCACCATTCAATTATAACAGCACTAGTGCACTTAGGAGGCAACATTAAAAAAAATAAAGGTCGATTGTAGCTGTCAGTTGATATTACATGATTATAAATCAGAGTATAGTAATTTTTTCTTTATGTTTTTCTCATGTCGTACCTATTTGTTTGATGTAGGTAAGATGTCTTAACAGTGTTAATTTTATATCCTCATATGTAACACTTAGCAAGCAAATAAATTTCATTCCATTTCATTTTATCAACGTCACGACCACAGAGAATTTAAACTGAGATTTACTCAAAGCCCTATCAGCGCTCATCACGAGGTCTTCACTTTTAAAATGTTATGCGATGCGAGACATTGATGATATTTTGTGTAGTGGCCCATCACCACTTAGTTTCTATCTGTACCAAAAGATGGCGTTAGATGTCGATTAAATCGCGCAATTGTTGCGCTTTTTCGGTTTATATAAAGCCTTGTCGTTGTCTATAGAATTTATCTCTTTATAAACTTGCCTGGCCTGCATTTCGTTTTGGTACTTAGACCAGTACCTACCAATAGATGTCGTTGCAGTCGTCTACTTATACAAGTGTTTCGTGTTTTCGGTTTACTTGTACTTAAGCCTCGACGTAGACTAAGAGATTAACCTCTTTATGAATAGTATAGCAGATAATAAATTTATTACCTGTGAACGATTCCTGTCGTATGTAAGCGTGAGGGCCAGTTTGTCCCCCCGCTCGTCCAGCCGAAGCAGCGTGCACTGCGTGAGCGCCAGGTCTCCGTTCCGGTCCGCGCTCATCACGAAGTCTTCCGTGCGCATCTCTTCTACCCGTCGCAACGTGCCGTCTTCTAGCCTGATGAGCACGCCGCGGCAGAAGCGGCGGTCTGGCGCACACCGCTCAGGAGACATGGGGGGTTCCTGAAACGTTAAGCAAGAGCTTATTAGATCATCATTATATTTTTACGTTCATTCCCGGTTGCATGAGGTGCCGCTTTCGAGTCAGGAGTCTGCTTTCCTGTCACATTTTCTCCACTTCGCACTTTTTTTTCTTTGACTTCGGAGTGTATCGGCACCCATGTCATCCCATCCCGTTTCGGTGGGGGCACGACCAGACATTTGTTGCCCATGTAACTAACTATTTTTTTAAGTATCTGAGAGGTGAGAACGCTGAAAGAGCGTGTGTAAACCAATGGTTTAATAAAAGATACTGTTCGGTGCAACTTTTGCGGTCAGGATAGTGAATGGAAGTTCTCAAAACTATTTAAGACAAGAAAAAAATCTATTTACCAACCTCACGAGTGGGTGGAGCGGGTGCAGGCGCCGACGTAGGTGGTGAGTGCGGCGCCGGCGCCGGAGGCACGAACCCGGAGGACGGGCGCGGCCTCATCGGGTAGCTCGGCGGCGGCGGCTGCGGCGGCGCCCGCGTGCGGTACAGGTACGGCGCGTACGCGTGAGGCAGGAACGGCGCGTAGGAAGGGAACGGCGGGCCGCTGGGCGCGGGCGGCGCGGGCATGGCGTCGCGCCGCCGCGGCGGGTACCGCGCGTACGGCCGCGGCGGCGGCGCCAGGAACTCGGGCGTCATGCCCGCGGGCGCCGGCGGCGGGTACAGGTGGCTCAGCTGCCCGAGCTGCCCGAGCTGGGCCAGCGCCTCGCCGGGGAGACTCGCCGAGATCATCGGACGCGCTGTGGGACAAAGAAAAGGAAGGTTCAATTTTGTTAGCTACGTAATCAGCACGCCAAAAAAAAACATGGGTTAAAATATCTGGTAACTCGGAGCCAAAGTAGTTTCAATATTATTATAACTTAACCTACTTTTTAAAATACCTATAATGTTCGCGTAAACCATTTTTGAGAGATGCGACCTTAGATGCGAATGATGTTTTTCTTACGTTACTTTAAGTGCCTATATAATAGTCAAAATTATTTTTTTCTATCCATTTAATGACAGGATATAAAAAATATGAGTCCAAAATTAAATAGTTAACTACGTTTCCTACCAATTCATGCAATGATTGATGTGTAGTTTATAACGTGCAATATGACGATGACATTGATTTATATCATTGCCATCATATCAAAAAACATGTTGTTTTTGTCTTGATCGAAGACTACAAGAACAAATGGAGCAAAATAAAAATATAAAACTTGTTTGACGATCACTCCATTTTATTACTATCAATTTGATATCCACTGTCGTTAGGTTCGGTAGCGTTATCGACTTCTACGAATTCCGCACATAAATAATATTGGAACTAGTTCGTATCGAACCCTTGTTCTAATAACAAGTAGCATCCTACATCTGTGTTAGATTACTTGAGACGAGTTTTAATATACGCGACCAGATAAGAATGTGGAGCACGACGTCAACATTATAAATAGACTTTATTCACATAGGTACCTACGTGTACATTAAATATGGTAATTCAGTATGCACGCCACATGACGTTCTGTTGTCTGTCGTGTAACTATAAACATAGCTTTGTTCTATAATTAGGGTAGCATAAGCACAGAGTAGCAGAACCGCTATTTAGTGGTGAGATGTTACAAGCGGATGCGTACGCGCAACCGACTGATACGTTACACTTAAAGCGTAGGTATAAAGTATTGGTGCACAACACCATAATATTATACTGACAGTATTAGTTTTATTGTTCCATAACAGGAAATTGAGATACTAATATTGAGGATCATCCTATTATAGTGCATTTAATGTTCGGAACAATATATTTTTCCGTGATATGCGGTCGTATGACAATGTAAATGATAGTAATGGTGCATTTTGGTTCTTTTTACTCGTAGCATAGTATTGACCGTGTAAATGGTTACAGGGCTCAGGAACACAGCCTAGAAAAGGTTTAGAGTGAACATCCAATTTGTTTCAATTATAGATAAGCTAGCGAGACGGCTCTACTCCTTTCTGTTTCCTTATTTCTAGACATGCCACTTGCAATATTTAGCGTCTAATTTTGTCTGGCTAAGTTTCGTAACTAGTTTGTGTTTAAAACCGTAATAATCGCAATTACAGAGTTCAAGCTGTTGAAATAAATAGGTACAACGTTCGTTTGTGACAACTGGTGTTATTTTGAGCTACTATCGCGGGTCGCATAAGGCTATCGGGTAATTAGAAAACTTGTAATGTACAAGTTGACTTGTTTGTGTAAATTGCTTGTAATTCCCGACTAATGTAGACTTTTATTATAACAGTTTCCTTTTGTTATTCATTGCGTTTTGATATCATTAATTATGGAAACCATTTTTAAAAGTAATTTTATGTTGGATCTTGCGTAACTCTTGTAGAGGTTGTTAAATTAAGGGATTGACACTGATCGTAATTACATAAATAATTTACAGGTTTATTAACATGTTTTATAATAATAATATTATTATTTATACTGAGTAATAATACAGGTGTTTTGATTAATTGACCATAGCAAGAACTAAGTAAGTAAATACATTACTGTATAAGTAGTTGTATGTTTTCATTTACAACAATGTGTCACCTTTCTAAATAGGTAAATACAATTAACACAAAAGTTAAAAACAACGCAAGCATAATAAATAAAGTAGTCAGGTCATTGTATGCCGTGTGTGTAGTAAATATATTTTCAACAGAAAGTTTACATGTTTTTTAGGAGCAGTAAGGTGAGGACATGATCGTTTACCTTATATGAGGAATTTAGAACAATGTGAGTGGGACTCTTAAATTTAATCAATCTTCCTGTATCTTCCCGGTGGTTATACGCACAGAGTTGCAGCATAAGTCCTAGCCAATTAGGCACATTGTAACTTGATGTACTTTGAAGTGGAATGCGAGCAGAAAAAACAAATTTCATTGCTTTTGATTTTATACTTTACATCCGATGGGAAGACGAAAATGGGGGCCCGGTTTTTACAATCTGTAAAATGTATTTAATTGAACTCGAATGCGTTTATTCTAAGGTGAGAATTGATTGGAGAATTTGACATAATATTTGTGTTCATTAACATGTGGTTATCCTACCTACCACTAGGCCACTGAACAAGCCGCACCTCAGATAAGCAAAGCTTTTAAATTAAGCAGACGGTGGGCCCAAAGCCATTACTAACTAGTAGAGCCTATGTGCTAAGCAGGCACGCACTAGACTCATAAAAATGTTTGTATTTTAATACGTTTCGCCCAAAGTTTACCCTTATACGAGTAAGTAGGTAGGAATTAGTAATTTAGATACCTACCGACTCATACTCCTGGTACACCAGGAATGTCAATTACCTACACGGTCGCTTAATGCTTCTCTAGTTTTTTAGATAGGTACCTAATAAAAAATTAACCTCTTAGGCTCTCAATGTTTGGACCCCCGTTTACCTTTAAACCTGCTTGTTGGGGTCAATACAGACTTGGGCATCAAGTCGTATACAAGCGCAGGGGAGCAGAACCCTCGAAATTCCTCGCACTGGCGCTGTAGGCGTTAATTTCGAGAACAAAGAATACGTCGGCGCACCTGCGCAAACAATAAGCTTTTGTCGAGTTAGCATACGACGCGTATAATAAGGGATGAGTTACTCGTACGCAGCGCAGCCGACCAGACCAATCAGACCTACACATACGTTAAACATTTATGCCTTTTAGGATCACACTCTATGGTCGTACACTACGCAGCTACCATCACAATATGCATTCGTTTTATACTTGTACATATAGGTGTTAACATTTTATCACGTTACTAACAATGATACCCCACACTGTTTTGGAATTTCAGTTTCTCTTTTTACGCCTATAACTAGCCTATGTTTAGCGTTTCGCTAAAATAATAAAGATTAATAAAGAATTAACACAGCTGCAACTCCATAACTGTTCAGTTACTAAGTACATAAAATCTAAAATATGCTCTTAAAACGTGAACTGTTTTCTTCATTATTAATTTAAAGATTTCTATCGCAGTAAAAAGTTTATGAAATAATACTTATCGAAAAAAGATTTCACTTGAAATGGAAACTTAAATATTGCAAGCTAAGTCAAGATCAAACAGAAAAATCAATAGATTGGTACTTTGATCTACAAAAATCAGTTTAGAGTTTTTATGAAATTCGGCAATATTACCCAATGTAAGGCTTTCGAGTCTCCGTCACGATCCCACTGCGACCTTGCGGATTGAAAATGCTTTACAAAAGACTAAAGGAAATCTGAACACTTCGCTACCCTGCCTGGTTTCATTACAATTTCCACCCGAATAATACCAACATGGCACAAATGCTCCACTGTACCGCTTTCGGAACATTACAATCTATTGAAATTCAAATGAATTCTACAAATTATTCGACTGCCTAATAAATACAAATACTTAAATATGCATAGGTACTGCATGCCCACTGCCGTGCTCCAGTTAAACTTTGAATCGCTGTGACTCATCCATTTGCAGTTTGTTTGATAACTGACTTAATTGCACCTTATAATCCGACTAAGTATAATGCCTAGTAGATTTATTGACTGGCCGTTGAAATTCAAATAAGCGGCAAGTATGTGCACGAACCAGTTGAATGAGTGGCGATAATTGAATTAAGGCTAATAGAGTTTTGGACATATGCGTTATTACACGTTTATATCGTTACGTAAATTACTCGCCAGCTCTAAAACACTCGGCCAAAGTTACGCGGACGAGGAAATGTGAATTACATTGTTTTGCAAAATGTGACTCACGAAAAACAACGAAAGATGGCGTATCGTGACTAAGCTTTTAAAAATTCAAGCCAATTAGCTAGCTCTCAACCGCATGCCGCCCCTCCGACGACTCTGCGACTATTTTGGTCTTATTTTTACGGAAACCTGAATACTAAAGTCGGCTGCGCAGCCAAGTAACGTAATAAAAGCAAATTGATCTTCCGATATTACATAATTTATCTCGCTCAACGTTTTTATCCCACTTTATCCATTAGGCGCACATAATCGAGATAAATAACTTTAAGTACTAAATGAAGCGTGCATCTCTCAGGATTTTCCTTTTGTTTCAGCAGCGACGGATTTTGAATTTAATAAAACGGCGTGAAAACATTTATGTAATGGTAGAGTTATCTGTTAGTCGATTGTAGTAGCCCCGGAGTGATTTGCCAGATATCGGGTGTAACGGATAGTATTTTATATTTAGAATGTTCTAATTTTGAAAGTTTGGCGTGGAGTGCAGTGTCTGCGCGCGGGCGGCGCGCCGGAGCGGCGTAGGCGCAGCCAGCAAGGCCGCGGGTTCGGCGGCCGAGCGGCAAAAACCTGCCAATGAATGGCGGACCAAATTCGCGAACGAATCTGCGCGGAAGCGCTTACATCACGCGGCGCGGGCGCAGCATGGCGGCGTACCATTGAACCGTATCCATGCCGTTGCTAATTATTTGTTTGCTATAACATTCACCGCGATCGTATGCACGCTTTCAGTTTTCTACTGAAGTACCTAGTATTAGTAACTGGTCTCCTCGAACTAGCATCAACGTGTATGATGCGGAAAGGTACTTATTTGGAATGTCATAACTAATATAATATTAATTTGTTGATGCAATCTCACTTCCTCTGCTGGCTGTGATCCACTTTGAAACCTGCTTTGATTTACGACTTGGCGACGGCAATAAATAACAAATATGCAACTTTTAGTCTTCTCGTTCCCAGAAAATAAACAACTGCTGAATATAACTTTCTAATTAGGTAAGTACATAAGTATTTATTAATGCTTCTACGTGGAGACTTTTTCATATGTTATGATACATTAGCTGCTTTAGAGGAAGCACAGTATGTACTAAGTTTTTAAAGCAGTTAAAAGTTCTTCAGCTGCGAGACTCAACATGATCCGGATAGTTCAGCATGTAATCCGTCATCTCCACCGCGGCAGTTGACTTTATTAAGCAAGTTTTGCAGTCAACATTGCGCATTTACAGTATTAGGATAAAGTTGTGTATTAGGCGGCGGTAGGGGGCGCGGGCGGTCGATAGGGCGAGGGCGCCGCCCGTAACCCACATCCGGCGCCCGTGACCTTGCCCCGCCATTCACACCGTCTTGCCGACCGCCGCACCCCCGCCCCTCCACACCACACTCCTCACCCACCCTCTGCCCCCCACCCACCTTACAAATGTCGGATTATTTTGACTCCACGCCTGATTTGCTTCGTGGGAACTGTTTATCGAGGATCTGTGGATCCGAAGTTCGTCTATCAAAATGTTTATGCTCGGTGTCTACCGGACTGTGACTTGATGAGAGTTGTTGGTGATTTAAATTTTAGGTAAATAAGCAATCTTTGAAACTAGTTGCCTTGTTCTTTTCTAAATTTAACAATAACAAATGTTCGTTATGCCTTCCTGAAGGTGTTTTTGTGATCATGATTCGAAGAATCAATTTATTATTCCTTAATAGAATTTCTTAATTGTAGAGCATTTCCTCTTGAGTCCTTCTCAAGATTACAACTAGCTTTTATCATTTGACAATCGATTGTTTATAATTTCGGTATATTCGGTATATCTTTTTAAAGTAAGAATTTTGTCGGTGTTTGTTATCTCCTTCAAATAAAATAACGCATTATCTAATTGACATGCAAATTACTTAATAAATGTCTTAGAATATTACACACCGAATGATATTATTAGTGGTACATCCACGTGATGCGACTTTCAGATAGGTATGCGAAAATATACCTACTCAAGAATGAAACAGGTATTTCGAGTATGGCTTATTCGTTTTAAAACGATGTGTTACAAGTTGTACATTTAATTTAGTTGAGTAGTTTATTGTGTGTCCAACAGTCTAGCCGATTGTAGGTGGCATTGCAAGGTGGGCATTGTCGCCTCGTAGAGCAAAACAAGCGTGAGTAATTAAAACATACTTGCTGCACAGAAACTAAAAACGCTTCAATTCATTACTACGATCCCTTAATAGATCGTAAACCCATAAGGGTACTCATAATTTTAACTCTTCATGTTTGAAAGTCTAGATATCGCTTTAAGTGGCACCAATTGGTAAAGCACGCCGTTTTTGATGAGGCAGTAAAATGCTGAACTATATTTAGCCGTAGCGTAGTCATAAAACGTTACCCTGATTATTATGCCTGCTATTTAGAAATAGATCAATTAGAAACTGAAAAAAAAAAAAAAAAAAATCTTCTTTGGTGTAGGTAAAGGAAAATAACTGAAAGTTATTTTTGCTAATATAAACCCATGTCACACCGCAGTCATCTCTACTTAGATACTAGGTATACCTATTCACACACAAAACGAAGCTTCATTGCGGCGTGAAAGAAGGACACAAATACCCACTACTAAAAGTACTTTCCCATTATTTATTTAAAAATATATTGCATAAAGACTTCGTACAATAGGCGAACGTAATGCCAAGAGGTGTAATCTACCAGTCGACCTTTGGGTCAAGCAGAAAGAACAAAGGTATAAAACATGAAAGAATGGATTAGATCGTTATGTACTAAAAGAAGTTAATCTATGTTTTTCGCATAAACTGTACACAACTATAACTCTATATTACCTACCCATCCGAATTAATAATCTGTCACTGAGATATAAGCATTGTATAACAAGTAATAGATGTTATTTATCGACCTTTCAAACTTTATGTGAGTCCTCATACTATTAGAATAACAGGTTCATATTGCTAATATAATTGACTAAAAAAGGTAACAAGTTAATGGCTTAGAATAACTCGTTCGGTAAATATATTTTGGCTCATGTAATCTAGTCTAGGTGATTATTCAAGTTAATTGGATATTTTGTGCAAATTATGTTATTAATTACTGTTTTTATGGTGATATATGACAGGTTAACTTATTTGGGCACCACGATCTTTTAATGCTCCGCAAAAATGTAGTCTAGTTTTACATAAATATCGAGTTAAGTAAAGAAATGTAGTTTATTTCATTCATTCGTATATGGTTCAACATGAGACTTTTGAGGCAATTTAATTTCGAATTAGGAAGCCGAAGCAATAAAAGTCTTGTAAGACTAATTCCTATATGGCCATATTATCTTAGTTGTAATGTATTCAATGGGTTGTTAAGCACTCAAAGTATTGTCGTATGTATGTGGTGTGACGGCGATACGCTACACGGGTTGCCTGTCACCTGTTCGGCACAGCTGGCACGGACGTTGCTACCCGCTTCCCTAGACAACTGCCTACATTTGATTCTGCATAATTAATTCATGTCAAGTTCAGTGAACTGTTAAAAGTCAGTAAAGGGAAGCCCTGTGGTCATCTGTCGAATATACGCTATAATTGTATGAGCAAGAGAAATAGAAAACAGTTAAGTATTTCTTTCTTTCCTGGACAAACATTCGTGTGAAGAATACTTGTGTTTGTTCAGTGTGTAATATACGTGTATTATATTTGTGCTTCCTCTGTTGTCTGATATCTGTAACACAAGTGCTTAAGCTCTTAGCACGATGTATGAAATATTGTGTGAATTTATTTATTTATTTCGAGATCTCGATAAGTCTATGTAATTAGTATTTTTCATACGTACTAATGATGAACAGTACAAGTATCGACATCGTAATCATTGCTATTTAACTTCAAAAAGTTGGCACAAACCACCGTTTCTGTTTTTTAGAATACTATTTCGCTCTATCTGTTTATTTAGCTGTCTGTACAAATTACGAGGAATAAATCGACTTCGGCTTGTATTTATTACTAGTAGGTATACCTACTTATTTACTCCGAAACTTTTCCTATTTTCGGGGACTGCGAAAAGTGAGCGACAGTATAATTGTAGATATAGGTATGTTGAATGCCTATGCTATGCCAAGACGTGTATTAGTTATATCGAGTTGGGTTCGTAGTCTTAAATTGCTTGTTTTTTTTACCATTTCGTATTCTTTTCATATACGAGGTTGCCTTATAACAAACTGCTCAATGGTATTTTATAGTCACGTCAAGAACTCACGTCCCCATACAATATAACCAGTAGTCTGATATAAAATTGCAAGGTGTTTATTTTTTCAAAGTCAAAAGTATTTATTGCTTTCATGAATGTAGAAATAGGGTGTTACAATATTTTTCCGGTACATCTCCGGTGTTACCCTTTTGGGCGTAGCATTTTAAAAGAAATTTTAGTTGGTGGGAGTAAAGTGACTTGAAAAAGTTTACCATACAGTTTAAAAACCACATCGTACAAAATTTCCAATTTTAAACGTTAATTAGCGCAACTCTGTAGTGGCTTTATTAACTTAGCTTATCTGCGTATTACTTGAATTAATTACACTCATCCGGATTTTAGGTCTTACCGGGAAGTTTGAAATTAAATGGTTAATGTTGCCATGAATACTAAGTAACCATGACAACGGATTTTATTCGCACGCCCGGGAAAGTCTGACATTCCGTTCTACTTATTGATGGGGATTGATGGCTTTTGAAGCTAGCTAAAAAACGTCCTCATAAATAAAATTCTAAGTTAGACTTACAGACAATATCTTACGGGTGAGGTCTTAGGTTGACGTAATGACTATCGTCTTTGGCAGAAGCAGGTAAATTACAACAGTGCAGTCGAAACGATAAAAGGTCTTATCTGGATATTTTATTAGGTAGATATATAAGCATGCAGTTGACAAGTTTTAATTCGATATTATAGTAATAGTACCTAATTTGAATTGTAATTGCCAAGTAAGTAAATATTAAGTCTTCATTCAAGGTTCACTTTATTGGTTAGTTGAACCTTAAGGAAATGTTACGACGACATGCCAAAGGAATAAGAATATACGAAAGGTCAGGAGCGGCTTCATCTTAAACATTTTTGAAAACGTGTTAATGGGCTATCTTAGGAAGCTGGTCGCTTAAGATGGCCCGAAAAATATTAATGAAAACTTAAATATTACAAGCACTTCAACATTTTTAAATAAAAATACAAAACAAAAAACAAATCCTTCTCATAACATTATTCATAAAAAGGAATAAAATCAACGAGAAATTTAAGTGTGGGCTATCTTAAGTCTATCAAACTAAAAACCAACTATAAAATAAAAACAAATCACTAAATGAAGTCAAATTTGACGTAGAAATAAACTCTGAAAGTAACTTACCAAAAATAAAAATATATTAGTTCTTTTTTCAAAAAGTTTAATTTTAGTTGGGCTATCTTAGGAATACTGAAAATTCACTTTGAGATCAATCATATAAAAACTATACTAGTTACGCTACTATCATAAATGGAGTATCCTCCTAACAAAAAATAATCTGTAAAGTATCCCAATCTAAAGTGAATTAACTAACAGCATATTCACAACTTAATTGCAATCTGGACCTGGGCTATGTTAGGGTATTATACTATGGGCCATGATAGGAAATTACACCCCGGATAAATATAATCCAATAAAAATACAAAAACGGTAATAAAATAAAAGCACTTACCTGTAGTTCGACAGTAAATAGTTCAAACTATGAATTGTTACCTTTTATATTAAACAGATTTGCTCTAAATTTACTAATTTTCTAAAATATTTACATAAAGGAGGTTATAAAACGTGTATCGTCTTGACATGACCAAATGAACTGTGGTCTATCTTCAAAATGGCGACGCGCGCGAGTGAAACATGCTTGCAATATTGTCTCTGGCACTTGTAGCATAAACCAGCGAAATTTCAAATGATTCGAATAATCATAACTGTATTTTTTTTAAAGTGGGCTATCTTGGGAGCTGGGCCATCTTTGGCGACACTACCTTAGTGCAGGGCGCACCCGGGCGTCGGGAGTTACGTGGCGCAGGGTTTAAGGAGGCGCAGAGAGTTGTCGCTCCAATATAAATAAATAAATAAATTGAGACAACATCACATACATTGTCCTGGCCCCAAACTAAGGTTTTCTCCTTGTGCTATGGAAACCAGAAACAACGAAGGAACCACAAACACCCAGACCCAACACAAATATCTGTTTCATCAACAAACATTTGTGTTGGTGCGGGAATCGAACCCGCGACCCTTGCGTCTCAACCTGCGCTCAAACCATTGCGCCTAAACGGGTCGTCAAATATAAAATATGCTTGCAAGGAGCCGAACATGAAGCAGAATATCCACAATTCTTACCGAAAAGTTCGTAGTGACCACCAATTGGTGCCAATTGGTAGGAGCGCCAGGTTATGATTACACCAGGCCGCTACGTGGGCTAGAGCCAACCCTGACAGAGAGAGAGAGATAGCTCAGAATCAACAATTTTACACTTGCACAACAAACTTTATTATTAATTTCACACTATGTATTATTGCGGCATATTCGCATTTTGCTATTGGTAACGTAGTTTACGATGATATAGCGTTCCAAAGCATCATGACAACTAGTAATTTATGAGGTAGCTAGCGTGCCCTCTCACTAGGCCGTATTTCAGAGTTCTGTAATTGCTAATTAGACATGAAATGCTGTTTAAACCCAATGACTCTCTTGGCTTAATAACACGGTCGAGATTTACATAGTGCAATTTTAATGAATGGATTAAGGGTACTAGATAGAATGAGATACTAGTCAGTCCTATTTATTTTTAGTTGACTCGTAATAAAATCTTCAATGGGTCCATTAATCGACGTGAGTTGTAATGTTTCTTTCAATGATAGTTAATAATGATGTACCTACCACATATAAAAAATATGTACCTTTTTATAAGGACTTCAAATGCGAAAACTTCAATTTGATAATTTCTCGAGTGTATCGAGCAACCTATCGCTAATCCTATTAGAGACCTCCTTAACGTTATACCTGCAGAATTAAGCTGTGGTATCTTAGGCTGTAACCAAAATGTAACTACGACTAAAATCAAGTATCGAAAATAGCTCTTTCAATAAATTCAATAAAGTTTTTTTAATAAATAATAATAAGTTAAGTTGGAATAGTCTTATGCATGCAGATAGTTTACATATGACCTACTTACATATTTCGTGTTCAAAAATTGTAACATTGAATCTAGTTTAACATTACGCTCAAAATGCAAAAACAATCGAGGACTTTCGCCGAATTTAGTAGGATACTTCGCATTTTCGACGTTCACTTGCTGAACAGCATGTAACTTGATGGCTTTAGGTATTCTAAAGGAATTGTATTGATGCCAACCTCAGTTCCGAGGCAGCCTGAATGGAGCTCACGTCACGCGATGGTTTACGTAAGAGCACAGTATAATAATTCTTGGTAGGAATTCATTATTTTACGAAGAACAACGATGACCTTGTGAACAGAAGCTGAAAGTTTCCTAAATGTTTAGGTTAGGTTATCTATTTATATGTGTCTCTATCTCTCCTGCGCTTCACGCGCACTGCGTTCTCTTATTTTGAATGCAACAGGTACACTCTCTTACGTCTCAGGAACGTGCTACTATGTCCTCAGGTCCTCTGGACACTTTTTATACTGTGGTGCTAGTTAAGCGCTACTGCCCCCCGCTTGCGGTAAAGAGCGACCTGACGTGTTAATTACATTGCAGTAATGCAAATAACGATATTAACGCAAGTTTGATCGATATCTCACAACCGGCTCCGGTTGAAACGTGCGATATTTTGAATAACACTGCATTTGTTTTACGAGTGCAAGGAAAAGATGGAGTGATAGCTCAGCGGATAGTGATGTGCGAAAACATCGTGGAAACCTACACGTTTTGGACAGATTCTGATACGTGTAACCATTATTCAGTTGGTCTGGTCCCCTGTTAAAGGATTGCCAAGGTTTTGTCTAATACTAGCTATGTCCAACAAAGAAGCGTCCAATTCAGCGTCAACTGTTTATTGAGCGTCACGCAATAGCAGTCGAGGCGAGCAACACCGCCCACGCGCCGGCAGTGACACCACTCGACGCAGTTTTTTGTTTGCAAGCTCAAATAAGTCAAAATCCGTTGTAGTATATGCACAAACTATTGCACACGGACAAAATAATTGTTTAAATATGGTCATTTAAGCCAAATAGGCAAACGAAAAAAGTATTAAAGTTGCAAAAAATAATTTCCATTAGGTAATGGAAATTATTTAGGTTGGATAGGTATCCATCCTATTCATCTATAAATAAAGATTGAATGCAATATGCAAAACTTGTTGCAAATTTTTATCGAAGCATTCTGTACCTATAATTCCAAGCCATGGAAGCTGTGTGTATGTCACACACACAGCTTCCAACTAAGCCTGAGCAGAAATTAATTTGGCCGTGCGAACTCATTCAATCGATACGAGTAAGTAGCATGTGATTCACATTTTGGCCAAAACTTATCCATTTAGGTATTCTCATTGTAACCGCTCTGCCCACTCAAAACTTTTGACTGTTTTGTGGAGTCATTATCTTTACTAAATATTGCTAATATCCTTTTCATACTTAGAATATGTAATGGACTTAAAAGTTAAAAGTACCCAGTGTAGATGTAATTATGGGAGCAGAGAAAGATATTCAGGCAAGTTGCTTGCACCGATACTTGCATCTAAATGGCAGTTTAGAAACAGTTAATCGAAAACATTGTGCATAGTAGTCAATAGGTTGCATTGCTTAAGAAATGTAGATATGGTAATTCAAATAGGTAGGCAAGGTTGAAAGAGCACTTGTCCGTGATGTCGTAGTTTTGGTACCAGTACCTACCGGTGGCGCCTATTACCTTGCACGGGCGCCCGGGCGTGGGCGCCAACACTCGTACAAGACAACACCAGTTTCTTCCGATACTTAAACGCCTACTTTGCATTATGCCGTATTGCGGAATAGACGATTTTACGACGTAACTTGTAGTAACCTAACTGATTTGTATTCCGAGAATACCGTACCGTATTGGAGTCAAATAGCTCTCTTTTGATCTGTTAGCGATAAAAAATGCTATCTACCTGTACCTATTTGTCGCTGTAAGATTTATTATGAAGTACCTATTTATCTTTGCACCGACAAAAAATCTACCTTTCTATACATTTTATTTATTGTACCTACTGTTATTTTCCGTCAATGCAACTTATATAAGACAGTAAATGAATCTTGTTATTTTTCTGGTGATGCGTTAAAGTCATCACAATCTGGAGATTTGTTACTAGCTCATAAAAATAAATATTAGTTAAAATTCGTAACACTTTTTGAAAATGATTGTAATATTTTTCATTTAGTTTAGATGAAATTCATTCATTTCATTTATGGGTGGCTATAACCACATATTACTAGCTTTTAACAGCAAACAACCGTTTTAGCCAGCAATTTTACAAACCAAATTACACAATAGCCGTACTTGATTACATTTCAAACGTTGTGTACAAAAGTTGGCAAAATTTCACGCTTGATTTCTGATTCGAACTATCGGCGATAAGGATCGAATCGGACCGATGCTTTTGCATCAATTAGCGGGGTCAATGACCTACCGTTAGCTAATTTACCAATCTAGATAATTTGCCGTCAAATTATTTTGTACCTAAATTTCAATGCCCATTTTGGCGTGTTTGGTAGAGGACCTGCCTCACGCTCCGAAGGATTGAGGATTTGATATTTTTTAATACTTCCTTCTTTTAAAATACAAAAACTTGTCTACATAGCTAGACAAAGTTGTGAGCATAAATAGTAGACGGATCCTTTTTGCCGAAATATACGAGTAGTATAAGAAAATAACCCAAATTTTCTCTTTAGATAGTGTACTTAGTAATTAGCTTATGCACGTCAAAGTGCTTAAGCTAATTACTAAGCATTTTGTGTCAGGTAAATAATGTTTTACCGCAGTCGTCATCCTCATGGCGCCTGCAGTGCAATCTAGTAGTGTAGGTGCCGTCTGGGGAGATGTCTCTACACCTCTGCCCAAGGGCGCCCATGCTTCACTTTGTGCGAGCATGTTGGCGCCTCTTAACATATCTATCTATCTCATAGATTGACCTGACTCCGTACTAAGTAACTTAAGCACTTGTGTTACAGATATCAGACAATAGAGGATCACAAATACTACTTCACGATTACGATCACTATCGCTTCTGGTTCTGGCCTTTGGTGGTATGCCCTTAGCAGGCTTCTAGATGTAAGGAAAAACTAACCCAAGGGAGAGCCCTACTCGTCCGTTCCATAACAGACGAGGTAATACCAACTATATTTTCTTCATAGGACTCTCACCTTAGTAACGTTTTACAATAAGATGTTGATTGATTGTAGTAACGTGTGGCTGTCTGTACATACAATCGCCTTATGAAGCACTAAGCTAAGCGATACTCGGTGTGTAGCGGTTATTATTGAACAGGAACGTAAATAAAGCACACATACACGACGGCTGTGTGCGCGCCCACGCAACCGCCGCTAAGCAGTTCTGCCTACCTACGCGAGACGGCTTCAAAACATACGCGTAGGGTTGGTGATTAATTTAAAACGCTACCAGACTTGGACAACAGTATTTGCATTTTGTTTACACTACTCATGTCAATATCACAGCCATAATAATCGTAGTAACCGTTGGAGCCGTAAAGTTTTGAGTGGAGACCGCGACTCGGTAAGCGTAGTGTTGGACGCCCTGCGACAAGATGGGATGATGACATTCGAAGGCTGGCTGGTGTGGCTGGATGAGAGTGGCCGAAAATCGGGAGCGGTGGCGTGCATTAGGGGAGACCTATGTCCAGCAGTGGACGAGTGTGGGTTGCTGATGATGAATAATCGTAGTAAATCACTTTTAACAATACCAACGAATTTGCCACTCGTACAAAGACTTGTTTTACAAATACAATTATAGCAGCTTTCACTAAACTAAATATAGTATTTTTATTCTTTACATGTTTTAATTAATAAACATCAATTAATAGCGGCACTAGTGTTTTTAAAACTGTTTTTAATACAACTAAAATATTGCACAAAATATGAAACGGTCTTATCGCTTGTGTTAGGTACGATAGAATATAAAAAACTCAATGAGGTGCTCTGTTCTTTTCCGAATACATCTAAAACGACTGGTCGAATATTATTGAAGTGCGAACCCTAAGTTGGACGTAGTCGTCGGCGCGTGACCCCACAGGAATCAGAAACAATTAGATAAGTAACACAATGTAGGTATTACACTACACGCGTCAATATACGCCGTGGATGCGGACAAAAAAGGAAAAATGCGATACCTAAGACGCTTGCTAAAAATAACACGGTGCAGTGTAGCATAAGTTTATAAAACTCGTGGTAACTTGAAGTCTCGTACAATGATTTATAGAGACTTTGCAACAAATGCGTTCTGATGATAAATGATTCGCTCTTCTCAGTTTTAGAATGATACTTTTGGATATTATTAGCGAACCTACCTAGATAGATAGGTATACTTTATTGCCCAAATTCATTGGAAGATTTTTTGAGATATTCCCCAAGCTACGAATTAGCTACGATTACTCGTAGCAATATTCGTAGCATTCAAAAATTTACAAGTCTGACTGGCTAAACTACTTCCTGGTATATATTTAAATGTCTCCTGGACCTTTTTGCAAATACGTGGGTTTAAATAATTTACTGGCGACACTCGCGTAATAATATTGGGAAGTCCAGTAAACAAAACATTTAGCAAAAACGTGGCCGAGCGACGTCCGCCCACGGACATGTCCGGCAAATGGACTCTATTTCAGACCGGCTGGGATATTAGGCATAGCCTAAGAGATAGCTTTTCGCTTTTCTAGTCCAGATAATTTATTCGATTGGAAGATAACAGTTGTTTCAGCGTTGTGGTTTATGGTGTCTGGTATAGCGACAATCAATTTCTACATTTTCATTGATTTCTCTGACCACTTGATTTCTAGGTTGGTGGCTTTTGCCCTGCAGTGGGACAGTACTTGTATATAGGCTGACACTTACGTAGATAGAGATTTGAAATTTCCATTTCTGAATTCGTAAATTGTATACTGTAATATTTTGTGGAGTAATAAAAATATTTCATTTAAGTTAACGATAGTAGTAAAAATTGGAACAGCCAAAATGTTTTACCGAAAAGAAGCCTCTACCGTCTAAATAAATGTAAACGGAAAACGCGAAGAAACAAGTAACGACTTGGAAACTAATTTATTAATGGCGACTTTGTCAGGTTTCCTATACTTTTCGTAGTAGGTCTCCAGGCTGACGGTACACAAAATAGCCTTTACCAAACCAGGTCACCGGCGGATGTAAAACTCTCCACAGGCCGTTTATATCGAACTTTTTTAATAACTAGGCCACAGTCACCGCTGCATAAGTTATTTTCAGAATAACTGTAAGCTTCCTAATCTAGAACAGAATTAAAACATTTGTGATTGTGGCTGGGAAGAGACCTGTCAACATTTGAATTAATCTCTACCTATGTGACTTCTTATTCTATAGATGTAGTGTTTTTTACGTACTGTTTATGAAACAGCATTGTATAAAATATTCTGAAATCTTCCAGAGTCCTAATTGATTAAAACATAATTTAAATCAAACATCATCAGGTCTCGTTTTAATTATTTCTACTTCAGATCGATGTCAAAAGAAACAATAGTTGATTGTCCATTAAAACCAATTTGTGACTGAGTATTACTGTTGATTAAAGCTTTTGTGGGCAATTTAATTGAGGAAAGGCCAGGTTTAATCGAGACTGACAAGGTAAGCGCCCCGAGTTGTATGGTTGACAAAAGCTTGGAAACGTGCCTTACCAACACCTTTATGATGTCGTGTAGCAGAAGTACGGCACGTTTCCAAGCTTTTGTCGACACATGAAGCTAGGGGCGCTCACCTTGTCAGTCTCGAATACACCCGACCATTGTTCAATTAAATTGCCCACAAAAGCTGTAATTAACAGTAATATACTCAGTCACAATTTGCAAGACTTGTAGGTGCTTGCATATTAAATAAAGTTTAAGTTAACATTGAAATCTAAAATAAAATATTTATCACGAAATAATGTTCTACCTATCTTCCTTATATATTAGTACTTAAGACTATATTTGACAGAATAACATGTGTTTCAGGCTATAAATAGGCCTATAGTTTCCTGACATATTATGTTTTTAGATTGCGTTTTGGGTGCAGCGAAACGCTAATTATTATAATATTAGGTACACTGCATACGAATTCCTATCATTGGGCACACTTGGCAGAAAAACGCGTATCTGGTGTGTCTGGCCATAGTTATGTAGGTACTCGTGTACTGATGAAACAACTGACCATCTAACTGCGAAATATATACTTATTGGTTTCAACAAAAAAACTATAGATAGCTAATTGCTTCCTGGTAGGAACCCGGATTAACACCTGACGCACGACATACATAGCTATGATAATGTGCAGTGTAGGTACTGTGCGCGACACGCCTGTTTTAGCTGATGGAAAAATACTATCTTTTTTAGGAAGCGTCACAGTAATAGTCGCATTATTTGACCTATGATTAAGAGGCATGGTTTTTAAAAAGATATGAAGAAAATACTTCCTGAAAAGACAATCTTTCCGTTTTTTGCCATCAGCAAAAAAAACTAGTCGCGCTGGATTAGCTGATTTTCTATTCTATGGCACCTTTTTATAACGCATAGCGACACAAGACTGCTGCACCTGGCAACTCGAAACCAATAAAAAAACATCGGTGCTTCAGGCTTCTAAGAAGACGTCTATATCTGTTGCTAGCCTAGCAATAAGCCTTACGGCCAGATAAAAAATAAACAAACGGATTTTACTCAGTGGATATTATTTAAGCTCTCTTTTAGGCTTATTAAAAATGCTCGGTTACTGTTTTCGCTCATCGATCGCTGCATGGCTTTATCCAGTCTCTTTATTCTTTAGGCTTATTATAGACTTTAGGTTAGGAAGTTGGGTTTATTTGACCAATAACGGTTGAGCGGCGAGTCGACCGTGAAAATGCTGATCACTTCACACCCTGATGGGCTCAAGGCGGTGGACGTAAAACAATACAACACCTGAAATAGCTTTTGACTAACTTTGATGTACGCAACTCAGTAGAATGTTGTTTTCCAAGTCATTCACCCTTCGTTAAAATGTTGAAAAACTTTTTAAATTTTTCTTTGACGTGAGAAAACGCACTTGTTTTTCTTATTTATTATTATTTTTTTCTTATTTATTATGTTTTTTGCAAGCATTATGACATTAGTTTCGTTTGGTACTTACTTAATACTTAATAAAACTTACTTAATATACTTAATAAAAAAAAGTGATATATGGCATAATCTAACACGGTTAGAACTCATCTCCAATCCCTTCATTTGCAAATTAGTTGAATTTTAGAGCCCAAGAACCCAGCAATTCTAAAAAAATAAAAAAGTTAAAAGCTAATCAAAATAAGTTTACTCACCTTTCGGGCAGTCATTTATCTTCAAATGGCTACTGCGTAACGCCCGTCAATTTGTTCGTCCAAAGTTAATTAGACAGTGAATATTAAAAATAAAAACGAGGAACCGTTATTGAGCATTACTCTCAACCGAGTATCTAATTAAAATTGGCCTTAAGTTTTACTTTTGAAGACCTAAACCTTAGACCAAATCCACGGTTCTTTAATTAAAATGCCATAAAAAAGTAATAATTCGTTTGATTTCATAAAAGAAGATGTTAATAACAGGTAAAGTACATTATTATAAAAATAAATAAGCAACCTCTGTAGCTACTGTATTTGGTTATGATTGTTCATAACCAGATTCAAGAGAAAACGTATATCAAAAATGCACGAGCATTTAACAACAAAGATTACTCATTTCAGAAAACAAACTTTTACAAATTCCCCAGAGATTAAATCACGGGTTTACGTAGTCGTGTTTACTATGTACGAGTATTATATAAAGGGGCAGGTTATGAAAGAGCTCGCCATTCATTTGGTGTAAGTGATAAAAGTGAGTGCCAAACAGTAAAAAACACTCCCTTCTGATTCACAGTTAGTGTCTGAATTGAATGTGAGCAATCAATCAATGGTTGGTCCAAGCATCGTTTGGTCAGGGCTGTCTGTACAAGCTACAAGTTTGTTCGATTGTTATTTTAAACGCACGTCACTCATTTTTTTAATTAGAAACACTATTAACTGGACTATAAACCTTCAAGAATATGAGAGGACAGATAAAATAAGAACAGATACTATCTGTTATTTTAGATTTGAGATCAAGTCAAAAACCTCCGGTGATTGTGACTTTCAGTTTGACTGTGTAATATAAGGCATGTGGTTGTATCGACCGGTTTCTTAATTTTCTCAATTAATAAATTCCTGCTTATTATTTTTGAAAACTTGGTTATCTTTATTTACGTAACGTAAGTCGATGTCTATAATCACTGAATAAAAAATCTGTAATGAAAAATTACTAATATCGGGTCACTTTTTAGGTCAGTTATGGAATACAAAATTCGATGTAAAATAAAACGCATCAGTCTCATTATTGCGATATTGTACCTCTATTATCTCGTATTCAACAATATAAAAGTCAATAGTTTGTGACTGATAGTTGGTTAAAATTAACCTACCTAATTGAAGACTTTCTGTAGTTTGTTCGTCTAAGAGTTAATAAATATTACTGTTATATACGATTAAGATTCAACCCTATCATATCTGCTTTATTCTACATTTCCGACGTTGGCTGACGCTCAAGTTTCATTATTTACAATTGCGAAAAGTTCTCACACTCTTTCGCCCGACACTTACGCGATTATTTTAATGGGATAATGTGTAACTTTTCATTGGATATCTGGCGGAGGAATGACATACAAAACACAAAAAAATTAGTCAATTGTGAAGTATTTGACGTTAGAATGACTTGGCTTGTCCAATAAGTAACAACCATGAAATTGCAATGGAATCTATAAAGTCAGCTATACGCCCTATAAGTATAACGAGACCACCCATGCATGGAAGTAATATTATTTTTTTATTATTATTTCAAATGCTTCATTACTTCTAATACACAGATATTATACAAATAGATAAAACTCTCATAAAAAGTACAAGTTCGTAAATACATAGAAACAACCGCTATTACGCGTTATAAAAAAGCCCATTACTTCTGCTCAGACGCTACTATACTATTATCTATTCCTGTCGCATAAACAATGTGGTTGCCATTAGCGCTCCATTGACGCACTACGAACCTGCGTGTTTCTATACACCATTGAAGTCGCGCCCAGTTCGACACTTGCCAATTTTTGTAGCCATCCACAGATATGTATATGCACGTAATACTCATAGATCTATGCATTGCATATTCATATCTAATAAGCCAAAACGCGATACATACAGCGCGGTACAAGAATTTTCTTTTATTTACACACTTCATCGCGAATCAAGACGAATCGCCCCCACAATAGATTAACAGCTGTTCCGTCTCGCGTAAGAAAATGTTATTACTGCGTCATTCTCGCAAATGTTCACTTATTGTGAAACAAAGTACGGCATGTGATATCTTTGTAAATATAACGCCATTGATAATATCACTTAGTGCCCCTCCGAGAATAGTGTCAGATCGATCAATCTGCCCGTCAATAGGCGACGGACTTGCCAAGTGATCCCACCGGCTTGCCAACCATCCGACGAATACCGCTTCGATCCATTTGCTCATTCCGAACATTAAAATGCTTGCAATTGTAAGAGCCGATACGATCTGTACGTCGGTTGCTACGCCGCGCGTAACCGATGTTACAATAGGTTCTCATAATCTCAGAATAGTACTACCTCTACTCGAGCTTATCCGATTAGATTAGTAAAGTTTTCTGCGTTGAGTAGCTACATCATTTTCACTATTATAAATAAAGCCGTACATCCTATCGATTATCATTCGATTTCTAATTAGGCGATGGTTGTAAATGCTTAGCGACCTTCTATTCATTCAAATGGTGTCGTAGGGCTGCCTATTATAGAGGCGTTTAAGTAGTCGTGGCCTATTTCGTAGTATTTGCGAACATATCGATGCTGGCCTCGCGTGAACAGTTATTGTCTCTCGATTTAGATTCCATTTGTGAGTGGAACTCGCGTAGGTCAACACTGCCCCCGCCGGAATACTAAGCGCAGATCAGAGAGCCGCGTGACTAACCTGCCGTAGGAATTACCGACGATTGTATGCTAAACAGCTCCGGCAAGAAACTAACCTCCAACCGCCTGCTAGCTATGCGAGTATGAATCCTATATAAACACTCGTCTTGTCAACAGAAAAAGGAATTTGTATTTCCCTAAAACCAAACGAATGTTTTCTTTCTCCGATTATCGTGTTCACCTGAATAAATAGATGCATAATACGCAGCAAGGTGAGTTTATTGTAAGCTTTTAAATAATAAACAGAAATCAAGGTTAAATGAAAGTTAAAGAATTACTACGTTTCCATTCCGAGTTGGAAACGAGAAACGTAAAAAGAAACATATGGCGATTCTATAGGTAGGTACTAAACATGCTGATTGCGTAATCACGTGATACAGCTGGGTGTTGTTTTGACAACAGAGTTTATCCGCGAAAAAGTTAAACTCGGTATTGAAAACATTGTTATCTATCTGTGTTTATGAAAATAACCGTTAAATTGTTTAATAATAGACCAATGTTTTGTATGTTGCTGATTGCTGAACTTTGTTTAACGAATGCTTGATTAAAACGTGAGTATATTTTGGCAATATTAGTGAAGGATATCTAATATTACCTATGTACTGAAGCTAGGTATTAAGAGTGATTATGAAAGTTACTACAGCGATTAAAACGGCGCTACTGGAGTAGCCATCGTTCGAATAGTTAATGCCGGATAGATATTTAGTTTCAAATATCTAGGACACCAGTACGTTATCAATCAGCCATTGTGGTGCACTTCCCGAGTCGAGAGCTGGTTATTGGGTTACATTCGTAATTGGACTTTTATTAATTAGCATCACATTTAGTGGATAAGATAGCTTCTGTTGCTGTGGCAGATATCACTACTGGCTGTAATCAAACCCGCTGACCTGCTATGTCACATCAACACTATTCCTATTTAAATCAACATAAGCATTTATCTTACTTCAAAATAGAAACCGCTTATTTGTATTTATTTATAATTGGTATCTATACCTATTGGTACGAAACTTGTGTTTCGTATTATATAAAGTCTTAGATAATGGTTATGTTGCATCTAATTTAATATCAGAGAAGTACTTAATTCTTTAAATAAAATTGATGTCATTAACTTAACATAGCTTGTAGTACTTACATTAAATTTGTTCGAGTATAACTAGGTTTTATAGCGACAACGTACACTCTTCGTTATTTTCTTTACTGCAAGAAAATATAGTGAAAACTAATTAATTACTAAATGTAAATTCTAGATTAAATTACATTTACCTACATTAACTCAATTAGGTTCTTAATTTAGGGGTCTGAAATTACTGTTAGGAAACAGATAACTCCAGATTATGTGCTTCCAATAGAGGTAGGCATCGTATAATACCTAACCTTAATGTTATGCTTATAGGGTTTCATTTTCTAAAGTTCTCGGTCTTTTATTTAAGAGAGCGAAAGGTAATAGAGCAGAACAAAGCATCAAACGGTACAATATATAACAACTCTAAAGGTAAATAATAAATATTTAGGATTGATATTGACGAACACGGATGTATGTGACGTCACAGTGGCGTCGGGTGGGGTTAGGGTTGCTAAGGTAAAGACGTTCAACAATTCAGCTGTATTTTTAATGAAGGCTCAAAATAATAGACATATTGTTGACGTATTCACAAAATAATTCTAGGAACCTACGAACTATTTATTTTAATTAAACCGTTATGTTTGTTGGAGGAAAATGTTTGTCTAGTTTAATAATATAATGCAATGCCATAGACATGCCATTCAAAATGTCATGGTATACTGAATATACTGCTAGCTTAGCCTTAGCTAAGAGCTAGAAGATCTAAGAACAGACTTTTGGAGGGGATCTCCCAAATCATCACGAGTTTTGTCTCTTATTAAGATTAGGAATTGTCATAATAATATTCTAATGAGTATTTATTAGGTAACTTATTTTAAGCTCAATCAACTATCTATGATTAACTTTTAATTAAATTTATTAAAAGTTAATCATTTGATATGGAAATTGTGTTGTCAGCCCTGACTTTTAAAGTTTGAAAACAGTTAGCCGATGTTGACAGATGCGCACGAGCACGCCTTCGAGGAAGACCCTCGGATGCGTCCGCGGCGAAGGAAGACGCAATGTTTTCAAAACCGACGCAAGCGCTTCGAAGAAAGTTGTAATTGTCAATAATGTGAATGGCATTACGCTTTAGGGCACAGCAATGACAATGCATGCCGGTTGCGGGATAAACAATCGTATTCTCATTAAGTGGCTTGGCATTCGGACTCGGAATGAACAGACACTCGTGCTCACTTCTTGATCATTCACAAATATGTAGAGAAGTTAAGAGATAACATCTTTTCAAGAATCCAAAAAAAAGAGACATTTCATTTCTTTGAATTAAACACGAAGTCTTATTACTAGTAAATGATAGGTAGGTACCTATAAGGGTAAGAGGAAAACTTCAGGTTTAAATGTTTAAACATTATGTACAATTGTACATCATACATATTAATTAACGAGAGACCTATCATTTAATAAAGGCACATACGTACATTTGTTGTAAGAAAACCTAAACCTGCTAAAGTAGGTATTAACAACTTCAGTCTAAACCTGAATAACTAATTTGAATGTGATAAAAACGCAAATTAAAATTCCAGTAGGTAGATTGAAACGCCTCTCCATGTTATTTTTAATACTATGGCTTAATTAATTAAAAACTCCGTTACTAAGTTTTTATTGACAATTTCTTTGACTTAAAACCAAAAAAGATTCACCATGAAAGTTTTTATTTCAGTGAGTTTTTTATGCTAAAACATCGCACCCATTGGCGTTCCGACCTCCCGCTTCGGACGTAGCGTGACGATTCTGTAAAAAACATCCAACAAAAATGTTTTCCTTTTGCAAAACGCTGTCTTCAATTTAGGTCAAGATGCTATGTTCAAGCGTAATGGTAGCTAGGTCTTAATAAAAATTAGGTCTGTAAATTAGAGAGCCATTTCTTAACAAAATATTGATTATCTGAATTAAAAATATAATATCATTGGACAACAGGTGTTAAATTTACATCCTAGCAGGTAATTTTGATCTCCCCTTATTGTAATGGTCACTTTAATTGCATCATTTGTAAACCATGACTAATTTTAGTCGCCGTTTTGTACTAAGGAGGCATGACATACTACCAAAAATTACATATTTTTGGGTAATATACCTAATTAACGAAGAAAATTTAAATGTGTTTGCTGCCAGCAAAAATGCCAGAGAAAACTCTTGAACTCTAGAAGTTTCTCAAAAATTAAACCAACCAGGCTGCAGCAGCGACCCAAATTGAGCCCTAGCCTTGTATAATAAGAGCTATCTAGATTATGTCCGTATCCCAACAGTTCCTTTCCGACCTCTTACAAAATTTTGCCTTGAGATCAATTAACAGAAAACCACAAACATATAAAATTTGACAACAACGCCCAAGTATGTTAGGCACGATAGGAAATCTAGAACGATAGGTTAGGTTACGTGAACCGACGTTATCGTCGATATCTAGCTCGTTACATTACTGCGGCGTCCTTGCGCGGTGGATTATTGGGGCTTAGTGCTGGCTGGTGGTAAGCACGGTGAAATTAATAGGCAGCATTGAACTTGAACGTCTCGTGTGCCGCTGGTGACGTCACCGCGACACGTGCGCCGCCCGCGGCCGCCGCCGGCAACAGGCAAGGCCGCATTCGAACCATGAACGACGGCCTAAAACAACGACCAGCCCAAAACAACATGACCTAACACATCTATACGATAAATTGCGTTCTCAGAATTTGTTAGCAAACCGACTAAGATGAGGAAAACGCGTTTCCAAATTCATAGTCTACTACTAAGTACCTACATACATACAAAGTTTTGTGATGCATAATATTCTCTTTATTTTATAACTATCATGGCTACCATCTTACCTCTAACTCTAACTAACTCTAACCGAACGAAACTCCTATGGGTTGCCCATGTCAGCAATTGCAGTGGGATACCCCACTAGATACTTCAATAGTCTCGACTATTCAACAAAATTCCTCATTGTCTAGTACAAAAATTAAGTCATTCAGCTATTTTATTACTTTTACTATCAAGTTACGCAACTGACTAAATTATCTTTTAATTACAACAACCTAATCGCCACGAAATCTAATTTCAGTAAGTGAAGTTGCTGCCTAAGAATTTGGATAGGAAATGAACTGATAAATAAATGCCAAAATAGACCAATTTCAACGTATTGTATGTATAGCAGTGACATTCAATAACCTTATCGTGTAAATATTCAATGATTAGCAGGTCCAAATTCTAAAATGAAATCGGGCATAGAAGGCATGATAATAAAATGTTGGCATGTACTCTCCGTCCCACTCTTGTGATCGACTGGTTACATAGTTGCATGCTCTTTACTGCTGCTGTCAATCATATCATTACGTCACAGCCTTTCTAAGGTCGAAGTTTAATCCATTACCAAGCAGTAACATGTTGGGAACTAATTTGCCTCCTTGCATAACCCCTACTTAGCAACGATTGCATTTTGCTATGTTAGCACAGCCATTTATGAGTTTCCTACAAGCTTGAACTGATATTGCATACGTAGGGAAATATAATTCGCTGAAACTTACTGTGCAAAATTTTGAATGTGAACTTCTCTTTGATGTGATATACCTAAGGAATGGTCATCTGAGATGGGATCTAATGTTAATCTAATTTGATATTTTAAAAGAGAGTGGTTTTTCTTTAAATGCACCAACCCGATAAAGGCGATTATTAGGACTATCGAGCCGATTTAATTTAGGTAGATAGTGATGATAAAAGAGTTATGTACTTTTTATTTATATATTAAATGTTTATTTCATATCTCATAGTTGTTTCGGATTACTACTTGCGTCATCTGTAGGTAGGTATACTTACACTGAAAATATCGAACAATGATAATCTGTAGATAATGCTCATCATGTTTCGTTATCAATTTGTTAGAATATGTTGGTTTGGTATGCATATGAAAGTATAATATTTATAGTGTAGGGCCTCGTTCACCACCTCCGAGTAATTTACTTGTCAATTATAGTGAGGTCGGAGAAAATTGGGACCCTGGTATTTGTATTGAAAAAAATATTTAAATTAAACTAGGCCGCGGACCAGGGGCCAATTTTCTCCGAACCCACTGTAATTGACAAGTAAATTACTTGACACTTTACTCGGTGGTGGTGAACGAGGCCCTAAAGGATTTTATTCAGTCAAAATAGTAGTCTATTGTCTTTAGTGTTGGCAGTCAGTAGTCTGAATGGAGCCAATTAATAGAGCAAAATACATTCTTTTACAAAACAGTCGACCGGAGCGACACCACGGCCTCACAGAAGACCACAGCGTGAAGCAGCGCCTGCGCTGTGTTTCGTCAAGTGATTGAGGGTACCGGAGGCCCAATTATGGGGAAAAGGGGGTTAAAGGTTAGTAGCGCACTTGTGACTCTACTAGTGTTGCAGGTGGCTATGGGCGACTGCATTCGCTTTCACATAAAAAAAGATTAGCATGAAAATAAATGAAACAGATGTGATTGGCATTAGTTTAGCAGCGTATACGTGGATAGTATTCTTGCATAAGCGTACCGCACGGTATTTCGCAAGAGCTTACTACGGGGCGCGAAAGCTGTGACGCAAGCGCTCGCGCAGCGTCCATTGATTAGACCACGTGAATGTTCCTTAGTGATGTGCCTTGAAGAGTTTGTGCATCTATGCGCTTTGTATAATATAGATGGAAAAAGATTAAAGACTATAATTTAGGTAGTTTTAAAGATTCATGTCACGGGAAAATTCCGTTCTACTTACTTGAATTTACGCTTTGACTTGAATTTAACTAAGGATTAAGATTGTGCGAATGATTTACAAAAATACTACCAAATAGATCACTTTTTAGTAAGATTAGGTTAATAAAAGAAAAGTCTCCTATAAATATTTTCTTTTTCAGTGTCTGGGTGTAATAATATGTATTTAAGTATTCTATTTGTTTCCTCTGTTGTCTGATATATGTATGTAATACAAGTGCTTAGCTACTTAATACGCAGTCAGGTCAATGTATGAGATGCTGTGTGAATTTATATTTAAAAAAAGGTTAGGTTGAAGTATGTGTTATCGTACGTGTGTTACTTATTAATAACTCCTATAAGTGTTACTTATTTTGTGAGTCACCCGTGCGTGACGTCGATCGCATCACTAATGCTCCCAGTTATTTAACGTTGCCTTCTTGCCTCCAATAGCGCATTTTGCTGAGAACGCGCCGCAAAATACTCACTGCGTTGCGAAAACTTATCTTTAACCTTTCAGTTAATTCACACATACACTATGAATGTAGTGTAAAACAAGACGGAATAAATTTTGAATTAGATAAATGTTTAAGACGTTTTAAGTGTTTATATCCAGAGACTAAACAACAAAACAGACAGACCACATTCTAATGTAAAATCAGCTATTTTGTAGTACAATATATCTTTCTGAAGAGAAAAATTAACATAGGTATTATATTCTTATTCGAAAGAAAATACAAATGGTTTGATACTTTATATAATTATCCATTGTTTTCGAAACAAAGCATTTTCCTCAATAGATATGACAGGGACATGGTCATGGGCAATTCTGCAAATACGGACAATACTTTAGATAGAATCGATTCCAAGGCTATCAGTGATTACTAATGATGCGATTAACCCATTTTTTCTAATTGATCTATGGAGCCAATGAATGAACTATGAGTATAACTTTCAAATAAATATGCCCGCTCTGATGGCGACCGGATCACAAAGATTAGCAAAATATATCTACTAGAACTAAGTACCTAGCTGGAATGGAAAACCGTTATGTCACAACCGAAAAGGGATCGGGCGGAAGGCCAGAAGCATTAGGGTAAAATATTGCCAACTTCCACACTTCAGCCTGCCTGACACTGATTTCAAAACAGAAACTCTCAGGTATACATTGCCCGACCGGGAATCGACTCCAAACACAATAGTAGCTTTAAAGTGCGAGCCACTACGCCACCGAGGTACTCTTATAATAAGGCTATGTCGAGCAAAAGACTGATGATGCAAATTATCAATTGGAAATTTGGACCCATTATGCCATTATCCGTCATACCATAAAATATAGGCTTTAATTGAATAAAGAATTAATAAATTGATGTGTAAAATTTAAACAGTTTCTAAACGTTATTTGAATAATACCTAGTGGTTTCCTTGGAATTAATACGTATGTAATGAAAACAGTGGTATTGCTACATACATCAATATATTTTACTTTCAAAGTAGATATCTACATTTCCCTGGTTAGGATTCTGCCGCGCAGTACCGTTCTGTTACTAAGCAAACAAAAATAAACTACTTTTAGAATTATTTGTCGGCGAATATTCAGTTAAGTTATTTTTTAATTACAATAAAATCTTTCTTCCAGTTACTTTTGCAGGTATCCTATTCTACTTTCCAAACTTTATAATAGAAACCTACAATTATTTAAGAATACTTAGTATAATTTGATTGTAATTTTACTACTTAATTTTCATGACAAAACATTTTAATGAAATATCAATTTAACTCTTGCTTATTATTCAAACGATGTGACGATAAGACAGAATCTCATTTGAATTCCAATTGGAATGGACAACCGTCGTTACACACGATGATATTAATAATTTAGGTTATTGTTACTCGTAAATGTGTAGGCTTCGCAAGGAGACATGGGTCGTCCCAGATGGAGACAATTAGATTACCAGCGACATGTTAGCGAAAGTCAAACATAAAGGGAGTTCGCAACAGACATGTTTCGCAAGCTGTTTATAATGTCCATTGTCGGAGGCGGCGATCTTTGTTAGGACCTAACTGCCCAACAAACAACACTGTAAGGGCACTGTTGATAAACAGCCCAATAAATCAGCCGTTGTGTACTGTCACTGTTTGTTTTGTAATTGATATTCTAAATGCAACTCCTTATTCGATTTATAAATAGAACGGAACGTGTGAAGTACTATCTAATGAATTATTGCATTATATTGTAACCTAACCTGTAGTTAAGTACGACCTAAAATGAGGAAAACGCGAAGAATTTATGATATTAAACCATTCTTCAAACTGTGCTGCATAGAACGGATGCAGCGAAGACTGAAAATGTTTTGAACGAAACCTGGAATTTAGTTCGTGAACCTCAATAAATATGTGCGGTCAAGCTCTACCTTTATTTTTGGTTTGTCTAATATAAAACCTTATTTCCCAAACTAGACACCTACTACCAGATATTGGTGATTTTAATCAAAACCAATTAAAATAGCAATGTTGTCCAATTATTTATGCTCAAACCATGAATATCATGAATTAATCAAAATAATTAACTTTTCGTCTGGTGACATTTAACTAAAAAGTATGTTGGTAAACGTTTATAAAATGAAAGTAAGATAATCAAGTAACTTGTAAGAGACCTTTTTATTTGGGATAGAATCGCGTTTCACGGCAATCTCACCTGAGTGATGATGTAGCATGCTTGCCTGGGAAAATACATATTCACCCTCCGCTTGATTATATCGTCCTTTTGTTTTATTTATATTTAGGCAAGGGCTCGATGTACCTTCAGGTATAAATCTGTCGTCGGAGTGGCGGATAAATCGTGGAGAACGTGACTTGCCAGCCATAAGTAGGCGGTTGAGATGTTTGGCTGACTGATGTGTTTGTCCCGTAAATGGATTACGCCTTTTTATAGTAATTTCCTCGCATTAATCTTGAGAGGGATAGATACATTTATAAGGCTGCTGGGTCCGACTGATTTTATACATCGAGCTTAATAGACCTTACTTAGAACGAGATAGCATCTCGAAATTTTATTTTATGTACCCTAGAATATAGTAGTAGAATGAGAATATAAAAATGCCTAGCTCACATTATCACATTGTAAATGAATATCTAATTTGTTTTGGTTAACACATGATCAAAATAATTACAGTGGGAGGAATGGTTAACACACAGTTACAGAAATAAATAAAAATAAATAATGTCCTATAGATAAGGCAACAAACCTTTTAATTTTTATACTTAATTTCCAAACTATGAACTGTTCCGAGATTATATTAAGTAGGCTATAACATTAAGTTCTGTACCATTGGTGCAATAAATAGTAACTATCTATATTTCTGTACAATCTTATTTGAAGCATTTTCAGTCTATAAGTTTTTAATTTCATAATATTGTATCAACTTGTTAGCCGTAGTAGTACAACTGCAATCACTCATTTCTTTTTAATCTTATCGTCTTATAAACTATTGATAAGATTACCTACTACTATAATGAACGACAATGTGATCACAAAACGAAAATTACAATTCTGATAATAATAAAAAATACCTAACATACCTATAATATAACACTTGTGAAAACATTGCATCTTATCTAGATACAGGATTTGGTTTCGGCTACGGATATAAAAAACGGAATATTTTGTTAGTTCAAAATCTTCGGATTTTTAGGTCCGCTAGAAACTACTTTTTTTTATAAATCGCATTTGTACTTCTTTTGCGAAATTTATACGTGGCGTTCGGTTACGGATAGTTTTAATTTCTAATATCCGATATTCCAAATACGATAAAGTAAGGAAGCAAAATGATTCAATGATTTTGTTTCGTTTTTATCTGCTCTAAATTAATGATCGAAAGCCGCTTAAAACATGCATGTCTTTGTCTGCTGCTCGAAGTGTCGTGTGGGGTCCAGTTGCACGATGTGATGGCAAATGGCAACAGATCGCGTAACTGGACACTGACAACGTTGACGCCACCGTGAGAATATGCCCACAACGGGACAAGTGAGATATTAAGATAAGAAATTACATTTTGGAAAAAATACAGTGCATCCCTTGGTAACAGATCCACAGTCAATGGAGAGTGGTGATCAGATTGTCCTAGGTACGATGCCGACGCACGGGACTGGTTCCTTATTCGTCCCCCAAAAGTAAAATGCTAAGAGAATGTCAAAACTATTATGGATGCCTATCTTTAGTCTATCAAATTTGCATAAATTATGATGTTAAAATATTTACTTCATACATATAAAATTGATTGTGTTTCTAATACTATGTAATAGATATTTATAATTATTCGCAATAAACATAATATCATTGTATATGTACGAGCAAACAGCATTATTTTATTCATTATTTTACTGTTATCACTGCACCAGGAAAACCGACATTTACATCCTATCACAAGGTGTCCAAGTTGTGTTTAATATTTTAATAAATAAGCATTAAATTAAGGAAAATTAGGTTCTTCGGAATAACATGCCTCATTGAAAATAAAATACCATACTATCATAAAGGAAAACATGTAAAATTATAGTAAGTATTTATTTAATTAGATACACTATAAACGTCGTACCTACATAGGTAGTTACCGATAAGTACACTCAGTTCGCTTTGGTAAATTATTATTATAAAATAACACATTGTAGCAAAACACTATCTATCAATTAAACTTGTAGGTATAATTTTACAAAAGAGCATTATTTCAATGAAAATAGTTAAACTGCAATAGGGCAATCAGTAAGTATCTATGCCCAAATGTTCAAATATTTTGAACCTATTTTTACTTCCAAATTTGTCATTTCACTGTATTTATCTAATGCTTATCGTGAGTTCCATAGCTAGACAATGAGATAGTAATCAATATGTTTACAATTGTGAACACACCTTCAGATAATAAAGTTAAATGCCTATTTCATATTATGTTCCAGTACACAGATGTGGAATCCAACCGATCCTTTATTCAGTCTCCAACCTTGCCGTATCCATTAGCATATGTACAGAAGAATGTTCATTCATTGTAAATCATTACACGGTCAGGTAGGTCTATGCATCGAGAGGCGAGTGCACGCAGGTATGCCGCGTTATCGCTCTAATATACCTGATACCGCAGATATCGACGCAGGCGGTAGCTCGCCGATAACACCCCACACACCCACACCTATATTGTGTGTTCGAGATATCCGAGACAACCATCATATCTTTGTGTTTTCTTTCCATTGCTTGATACCTACGATCCTGCGCTTTGAGGAGAAGTGGGACTCATTCACAGAAGATTAAAGTTGTACGCCTTATGAAAGGTAATTCAACGTTGATGTAAATAAATGTATTTATCTTAATAATATGGTTATCATTCTCAAAGAGACGATCAAATTTCATATTCAGAAAGCGTGTCTTTGAAGTTCTACTTTGATTATCACTCGTGAAAATATCGTCATAAACATTATTTGGCAAGGCTCAAAAAGTAATGTCAACTCTTGAGTATTGTTTGTTTTCAAAGTTTTGTGAAACCTGTTTAAGAAACCTCAATGCCATGTCGATACGAGTACATTGCACGAAGGTGTTTTCCAAAAAGAAGTTAATGTCAATGAAATATTCGTATGCTAAAGTCGGGAATCGAAATCTACTTACTAATGACGACGGTGAAAAAAGTTTCAAATTTACCCAATAGTTTTGTAACTCAAACGGTAGATACATTTATAAAAATATGTAATAAATAATTCCCACAACATCTCATACTTGACTTGACTTAGGCACTTTTGTTACAATATAGTAGATACCTAATTCATTTCCTTTTTTTTAATAAATTGCTAATCCATCGGCAGCTATGACAGCCTGTTTATCAATCAAAAGCATAATAGATAAAATGATTGATATGATATTGATTGATAAGGTATTTACAGTAGATAAATCAATTACAAGTATGAATTAAATCTATCAAGAATAGTGAAAATGAGTATCAAAATACTCGTACAAATCAAAAGGAGAAATTCATCGTGGCGTACAATAGTATAATTTTAAAGGAAAATCATCCTATTTTTATGCCCTTATATGTCTTTGTTTTTCTAAATTGGTACCTAAAGAGCCAAACATGATTGTCAGTACATTAAGAATCGCAAACGAACCACAAAGTAGCATCAAAATATGAAGTAGGCTAAATAATTCATTTCACATTTGGTTGGTCCCAGAATTTTCCGGAATATCTTCCGTTCTGTCACCAGCAGTGGATTTTCCTCCTTTAGTGTTAGTGTCCACGTTTCACACCTGTACATTAAGAAAGCCTTAAAGCACTAAACTTGCATGATTTGTCGGAATTGGCATAGGACCGAACAAAATGGCGAACTTTGACGTCGGAAGCCAAGACCCACCTAGGATCGCTGAGCCAGCTTAGTAAGTAAGTAAACAATTCATTTGATTGTGGGTGTACCGGGGTCCTTACTCTTTCTTGCTGATACTGCGTGCAATAAAACACGGCGATTATACGCGGCGTTATCGACGGCTATTACGACAGAACTAATTGTTATTGTTTATCCGACCACGCCGAGCCTACGAGGCTCGTTGTAAACTATCAATCGGGGTTTTTACTCATTAACCGGTATTATTTGTATATCAGTTAACTGGTATAACGAGTGATACCTAATGTTGGTACTACTATCAACATTAGCGTTAATTCGGTAACAGATTATAGATATTTTATAAATATCTGCTCCTCTCTATTCCAAATTGCGAATGCCTTCTAGGCGCATATGTTCTTTTAGCTATATCATGTTACATATAATCATATGTATTGCAAAAAACAAATAAATATAATCTATTCAGTGTTACCAATGTAATAAGGAGTAGATTACAGATAAAATGTAATGTCGTTTACAAAATAAGTTGCCATTATCTACCTAAAGCTTTTAAAAACTATATAACTTAATATCTATATGGAAACTCTTGTTTCATACTAAGTTTAATCACATTTAGGTATTATCAGTACTGATCAATCAGTATTCATTCTGCAGAAAGGCAATGACCACTCGTATAAGTTTCGAGTTCTTTCCATTTTATCTATTCATAACTGTAGATAATATAAAAAAAAACAAAATCAGAATTAAGATAGCTCAGTTGATTGTGTAATCAATTTCACATGTCATGTACAAAGTGTAACAGCAAATTATTATCATGAAATGTAACAACGTTGTAAGTAGGTATTGCTTTTGAAGTTAGATAACAATAGTATAAAATTATGTAAATATTTACGTAAAAAACGTGCAGATACTATAAAATAAATATGGATAGATAATGGTCGATCGTTAACACAGCTCTATTAACTACTAATAGAAACACGTGAATAAGTTATTTTAAAAGTAACATTTTTAAAAACTTCATTAGCTTCTGGTTTTTTTTTCAGTAAATAGTTTAAGCTCCTTGTTCAAATGTTTGTAGAAATAAACATTTTAGTGAGCAAAGTACTACAGTGTACTCATTACAGTTACTACAACATAATGTATCTTGGACGTGAATCCATTGAGATAACGTAAAATAATACAAATATGTTCCTTGTCGTCAGGGCAATAAGAGCTACATTGTAAAACTGTGGACTCTACAATAGGTCGAAGTTGAACTGGGGGCCTCGTACTTTTCCTACTTGATCTAATTTTAAATAATTAATTACTCTCGACATACAACGACGTAGTAAAACTGATTAACGAGCGCTGGATTGTACTCTACTCTATTTATTTTCACTAGCTCTGTACGCTCTTTGTAGAGTCTGTTTGAATTAAGATTTTTATTTAAATGGGAATAAAATAAATACATCAGGGAGAAACTAATTTTAGTGACAGCGTAATTATTGAATAAAATGCCGGTTTTTGATGAGCTATTGAACGATTCATCAATCATATTATATTTCTAAATAGGTATATTTCAATTAAACAATAAATAAATTTTCCATGATATTAGCTGATTTTATCTGTAATGAAACTAACCAAAAATAACAATGCAATTTTATTCTACCTATTTGGATACGCAAAGAAAATTGTATTACGAGTATTACATATTTAATAACCTTCGAGTAGGTATTTCACTCTTATTAGCAGAATATGCAATTAAAAACTGTTCCAAAATGTAAGACTGATCCAATATGACATAATTACTATTGACTACTAAAACTTTTCTAATCTTAATACTCTCTATCTCTTGTTATGTGGCAATACCACAAACATTAAGTTACATAGTAGATAAATAATTTGGTTATAACAGTCAAAACAGCTATGTTATTGAAATGTGTTTACCCATTTCGTTATTCGGCGTTTTTAATTATTACTGTCAAGTCAGATAAAAGAAGCCAACGGCCACGATACCAAAAATCACGTGTTTTGGACGGTTGCACGGTTCATCAAAATACTTGGCAACTAATTAGTTAAGTAGGTATATTTGTATAAATAGAAATTATTTCACTTTTTTGATAAGCATTTTAAAGATCCAAGCAATAAGTAGGTACCTACTTTTCCCAGTAACAGTTCATAAAAGGTCTTTACGGAAAGAAAAGTCGGAAGAAGCATATAGATTTTTTTTAATTTAAGTGACTCTCGAGTCAGAAAACAGTTTTCCGAAACAGTCGAAGTTGTAACTTATCACACGGCCGTCATGATATATGATCATAAACGACAGGTACCTAAATAATGTCCAATCCGGCTGTACATGAAACAGTTGTCGCTGTCATGTTACAAATTGGCAAACAGATATCATTGGACAATATCTTGCAATTTGTCTAACGTCAACTTTACGTAGACATTCTATTTTACTCTAGAAACATTGTTGATCGAAAGTTCTACTAGCAGCGGCTTTCAAAATATCTTTTGCAATTAACAATAGTAATGAGATTCTTCCGTCACTAGATTTCAGGACAATAATTGACTTTCCCTGATAGCAAGCTACAAATGTGTGCAGTTTTGGCAACATTCAAATTATTTTCTAAATATTTAAAACTAGAAACCCAACAAGCTTTCCATTTATCTGTCGCAATTAGGCAGAATAACACATCAAGTTTTCTATAAAGAATAAGGGTGTATTTAGTTACCTTCGAGTTAGTAATTACTACTAATTCTCGCAACTAATATCTTCAATCGAATCCCAATTCTTTAATATTTAATGTGGCCTATTTTTTTTAAGCTACGACTAACGCTTGAGCACAATAGTATCTAATGAAAAGCGACTATGAGGTCTAGAATGACACGCGTTTGCCTAGAAGATGCAGATGTTCAGATTAGTAAAAAACAGACCTCAGTACTTTCGAACATCGGAACTATTTGCATTTTTTCAACTCCGTTTAACGCTTTTAACGCTGGTAACCCGCCGATTAATCCATACTACCCAACTACCCTGACTTGCAGACACAGTGCACTTTCACATTACCTATGTAAAATAATCATAACTGGAAGGACCAAGAATATATTTTATGAGGCGATGAAAACACTTTTAGTGCCCAACTGGGTAAACGAAAAACAAATGGTGATTGCTTATTTTTCCTAGCTTTGATCTTGGGGTGTTTAAAACCAAGTTTGAATTGTAGAGTCAGAAAATAAGTTTTTAATGTCCCTTCTAAATTAGTACCAGAGGGTAACTTGAGTTACATTATTGAAATATGTTTATGCCACCTGTATTGTAACACATTCATGAATGCAATAAAAACATTTTGGTTGAAGTTATAAAGTAGTAAAGATATTTGTTCGCTTGTGGGAAATAATCTCTAGAAATACTGATTTTGTATTTTTTTTAATGGTGGATTTTTTAATTGTCTATTTAGAATATGCGCAGTTTGTGGTTAGGACGAATGAGATACTTATAATTTTTTCTCCGTACATACAGTTTAACGTGACAATACTTTTAATAGTAAAATGTAGAGCCTAGATCGCGCGTTGCTTCCTAGTTTTACCTTGTCTCTTCGCGCCTGCAACACAACCGAACGACCATCAATGAATTATTTATTAATTAAATACGTAAGTAATTGCGATTCTTGCGAAACTTATTAGTATGCATGGCTTTCTTATTTGAGACTTAGCCCTAAACTGTACTGTGATAGAGTTGAACTCTACTTTCGCAGAATTCCTTGAAAATGATGTTTGACTTTCAAGCCAAAACTTACATGTTGATAAGCGCTCCTTTTGATAAACGAAACATTAAACCTACTCTCAAAATAAGTGTTAAATACAAGTCAAATTCTGAAGGTAGAGTCAGGTGATTACGTGTAGTTGAGAATAATAATATTAAATTGTAATTACTATAACTATGTAGAGTTTCAGTTACATTATCATACGTACACAATGCCAATCTCTTACGGATATCCGTCATTATCATTGCATAATTCCTAACGACTCTATCAACAAGCCCAAACATACCTATTACATGGTCAAAATTGATTTTTCTTATTAAACTCTAAAATGTGTCTGTATCGCTACTAAAATAGTGAACGATTTGTAGTCACATGTTGATAACAGGTGTCAACGAGACTCAATGAAGGTTCTAATTGAGAAGTTATAGAGCTTACTTGTATGTTAGCAATGAATTATTCCATTTGTGATATAAAAGTATATATTAACATTATTTCCATTCATTATCCCCAAGACAACATTCTTAGATTTATTACTTTTATACATTTCAATGGCGTTAACAGTTGACAACAAAACATAAGGTGTTTACCGAGAAAATGTTGATGGCTTCATAAATAATACTGCGCATCTTTAACAGCACGTTAAGACGATTTAAAACTCTAACAATTTGTAAGTCAAATGCTAGTTGAATGACTTTAGACGTATTTGTTCAACTGGTTTAAAATAGAGACGGCGACTATACGTGCCGTGGCCGTAGTGTACTTACATAATACGCAGTCTTATAGAGTCATTGGCAGTAGACACACTACAACTGAACGGGCAGTTGGCTCAAGATCATCAAAAACAAAAGGGAGTATCGGTTTCGATTTAGGCTCAGGTAGAGGACAGCGGGCGCCGGGCGAGACTCCGAGAGCCGATCAGCCGACACGCTCAGAAACAACCTAAATAAAGCAGGGAGTAGCCGTCTCGGCGGACGCGCACACACGCGCGCCGCGCACACACCCGCGCGCGCACGCACACACGCGCACCCAGACGAAAATAAAATCCACTCGTATGCGCCATGCAAATAGGAAGGCGGCCCGAGCACGCGAACCGCCCGAATGAACGAACAGATCCTTACGTTTCGTGGCACTGTCGCAAGACGGTCACGGGCGCATCACAGGCCGCGGGTCACAGCAGCGCACGATCACAGATCTCATCCGAGGAACGGCGCCGTCCGCCACTCCGAACTGGTTTCAAGCTCCGAATCCGATGGAAAAGTACACGCGCGTGACGTCCACGAACATTCGGCACTCGCGATATCGCCGGTTCCGCTGCGGTCACTCGCCAGGAAAATCAACGGAGATTAGCATGAATGATATGACGGGGCGGAGCGGGCGCGGGCGGAGTGCGACGTCGGCGCGGGTCGCAGCGCGACTGGCGGCGGCACTACGCGGAGACCCGTGCGTAGTGAGTGAGTGGCCGTGAGGAGCGGGGACGAGGAAACCCGGCGAGTACGGAGCGCCCGGGCCGGGCGGGGGAGGCGGGGGGCGGATTAATCACGTAGTAAGTATGCCCCCCTGGGCCGGCCGCTACGCCCGCGGCGCCGCGATAGAACCTGCGCCCGACACATACATAAATAAATACCAAATGCAATATGAGCGCTCGTCGTGCCAGACTGAAACCGGACACTTCTCGAGGCGAAATGAATTCCTGCTTGAGCGTTGCCACCGAATCTTGGCGTCGCCGCTCGCCGCAGCACATGATGCAACTGTTAAACGCTTTGTAAATTATCAATCAGCGATGCAGTTACGTCGATTCGAGAGATTTATTCGTTTCAAAAGTCTTACACTTCCGCGGTCATAAATAGAGTCCATTGAGACAGATCAGATAACTTCCTATTCAGCTCTGACCGCTTTCAGAAAATGCAATTTACTCTACAATACACGTTAGGGATTTCCCAACACATCTTAGTGAAAAGGTTTCGAACCGGTTTTTCTAGTTCACCACTCGGAGTTGCATAGCATGTTTACGATATACCTAGATGACTTTTCCACGGGCTTTTATCGAGTAGGGCTATTACAGGTCGGGTTTTACAACAAATTAAGGGAAATACAAAGTTACGTGCTGATTTTTTTATTGTAGAATAATAATATGCTAAAAACGAAAGGGTACCTGATTATCTTTGGAGCATAAAACACGATATTATTTTTGTAGCTCTACATTGGCCGGTAGCCGGTTTAGTGCTCCGAAGTATCGCCTCGCACCATTGTGTTCGGGAAACGGTTCCTAAGATAAGCCTTAAAAAGAAATGAGGCGGCCCTTAGGACAAATGGTCCGACAAGCTCCTTTGTTACAGGAAATATGTTGCACTTAATCTTTATTAACTGTACTCGGTGTGAGACTTTTTCGTGATACCAGAGTGTTAGAGCCGAGAATGATAGAGCCGGAAGGTGCGCGTAACCTTAGCTGGGATCAAGGCTGAGAATCAGATAAATCAACATCAAAGTCTATACGAGTAATGTTATGACTCTACATTGCGCAATGTCAATCCAATTAGCACCACATGTCATTTGCTCAACTTTTCATTTAATTATGGATTTATTACAATATTCTTATTTCAGCAATAAAATAAAATGCTACAATGCCACATAAATACCTATTACATACGTACGTACCTACTTTATGTTAAAAAGTCGAAATACCTTTTTCTTTACAGAAAAAAGAAAATTTCTGAGTGAATTACTTCGAATTTACATATCTATTTAAACTCAAGTATAATTTATGTAGTACGTTACCTACCAACATGACAAGATAAAATTGTAGCAGAGAGAACATAAAAATAAACAGAAAAAGGAACATCCGAATGCACCATCAGTCTCGGTAGAGTATCATCGAAGAATTTGATTAAAAATAATTGTAGTAGAGTAGGAAGGTACGCGTTGAACTCTTCGGCAAGGGCCGTCGGTCGATTCGCCATGCTCTTGCTCGATGGAAAAAACAAACTTGTTTTTAACGACACGACGCCGATGGAGAGCTTTTTCTGCCGTTTAATATGTGTTATGTATAAATTGAATCACGTGACACTCTTCTTGTTATGTATGTAGAGATTGTAGACATATTGGATTGATGATGGTATTGTAAGGTTGTTCCTTTATTTATAAAAACATATTTTACTGGTTTTTAGGAAGGTTGGCACTTTCACCTTTTCAACTTTGGCTGTAACCGTGGGAGAAGCACACTTCGGCATGAATGGGCCAGCTCGTCTGGATTGATACCACGGCCTCACAGAAGACCGCTGTCAAACAGCGCCTGCGCTGTATTTCGTTGAGTGAGTGAGGGTACCGGAGGCCCTATTGGGGGAAAGGGGCAAAGGTTGGCAGCGAGAACGCTGCCAATACGTATCTTACTGATTTTCACGATGGCATGAGTTAGCTTGTCCAATAACTACCTACTAAACGGTCCCATAATATTTAATCTGTTATCCGCATACTTAAATTACAATTTATGTGAAAATAAATATGATTAATTAACGAGTCGACCGTTTAGCCAGCAATTATCTATTTACTTTGAGGCGACTCTATTTTTAACCCATGTAACTAATAGTATCATGCAATTCAGTTCATAATAATTAAAGCCTTGAGTCACTCGTGATGTCACCCATTGGGGAAAACTAGAAATAGACCTACATTATCTCTATTAAGCGCAGACGGGATAAATATTGCATTTGTTCTCAAATAATTTATTAAAATATCAAATGCAAATGATAACTCTACATAGTTCTATGGGATTGGAAAAAAACGTTGTAGAGCTTTTGAGCGGGCGCAGCGGGGGAACGAGGTAAAGCAAAATAGGCGTAAAAGAGTTTAAAAGAAATGGATTTTTAACAAAAACTTTTCAACAAAGTTCTTGAACGACTGTATATTCTTGATAAATAGAGTCGAATCCTCTTCTATAACTTTTTACTTGTTAATATTATTAATTGACAACATAGTTACTTCAAGTCATAATTACTCTACAATTTTGCAGGTTTACAAACTAATTAGCTTTTGCCGCGGTTTTGCCCTCGAAAATTGGTTTGTCATCGACAGGATTTATTACGCGTCTTGCGTGAGTTTCCAGCTGAAAGCACTCTTATTTCTAAAGTCAAGAGATTTTAATCTCAGCCTAAAAAACGACCTAGTCGAAGTCTTCAATTTTATAATATTACTTACTTATCTTCTTATACTATTTATAAATTTACTTTTTATTTATAGGTTTAACAGTGGGAGAGCCACGCTTCGGCATGAATGGGCCGGCTTGACCGGATACCAAGTCCTCACAGAAAACCGGCGTGAAGCAGTGCATGCGCTGTGTTTCGCTGCGTGAATGAGGTTCTAGTTTCTCTTATTAGATTACTAAAACTTAATTATAGGCTAAAAAGTAAGTAGGCTAAGTATCGGATATAATTTTTAGTAAAATAAGTTTCCTAAGAATAATTGCTTCTAAATTACAATTCCGCATGGGCAGAGTCGAAAGCAAAATCTAGTTTAACTATAAATAATAATAATAAATTGAGACAACATCACGAATATGGTCTTAGTCCCAAACTAAGGCTATCCCTTGTGCTATGGAAACCAGAAGCAACTAAGGAACCACAAACACCCAAACCCAACACAAATATCTGTTTCATCAACAAACATTTGTTGGTGCTGGGAATCGAACCCGCGACCCTTGCGTCTCAACCGGCGCTCAAACCACTGCGCTAAACGGGTCGTCTAAAATTCATACACTATACTTATATGACTGATGAATGTGTGACATTCTACCTCTATACATACGCACATCCACAGGAGATTAATGATGCACAGACAGGTGGCGACCACGCTGTCCTTTAATGTATTTTCACACATCACCCGAATTCTTTCCACCGCTTCATCAAATTTCATTCACGTTCTCACGGCGGGTTTTGATGTGTACTTATAAGATAAAGATTGATAGATTTCCAACGACAGAAACGAAAATGTATTTATTTATTCTCAACCAATCTGTATTAACCAGCATCGTGCTCTTCTACAAGTAAGCGCAACAAGATGCGCCACATTTCCCAATCCTAGGCCGTCTCTCATCTAGTTATTGCCAGCAGACCTAAGGTAGGTAGATACTCTGCCCTTTTTCCCCTGGGGAAACCATCCTGGTTTTTCACCTTACCACATGTGGGGAACAAGGACCACACACCAGTGTGGGACTCCAACCCTAAACCGCAAATCGTGCAACTTTGCCCCTTCTTGTAGGTATTATGGCGCCCAGTTAGTGCTTGTTTCCCCTGCGGAGTCGTACAATGAGCGAGCCACTCCCCAGTAGTGAGAACGCTCACGTACTCCGAAAGCCCGTTTAGTCGTCTCTTACGATAGGCCCGGAATACCTTGGCAGTACTCTTAACGCCTCCAGCTAAAGGGCTCTTGGCAAGCCCGCCACCAGCTGTTTCGGCGCCCGCATGCAGTACCGATTATGCCGTCCTAGTCCCTCTACTAACAACTAGCTACGCTACTGCTGAGAACTGCTCTAGCCAAACCAAGAAAGACACGTTTCAGTTGTTATTAAACTTGAGATATGACCTGCCCACTGCCACGGAAAATCTTCGTATTTATTTTACAAGGTTGTATAACACCAATTTATTTTAGAAGTCTATATTTTGTATTGAAGCCAATATTACAAGAACACTAAGCAAGCATCTCTACTTTGAATAGGGAACTTGCAATATGTAGCCACTGTTAGTTGCATTTTTAGCATAAAAGAACTTGATTTCTACAAAAACCGCTTTGTAAAACGTGCTACTCCAAAATAGCTGCCATTGTCACTTCATCTTAGATATTAGTTTTTTGCTAACTAACAATTTTCTTTCTTGAAAGGTAAACTGATGGTCGTTAGATAACAAAAGGAAAACGTTTCGATAGCAGGCACTGGCCTTCGAAATTTAGAGAAAAAAATACCTACTAAGTAATTAATATGTAAAATTACCTCATTTAGTATTTCTAAAAATAATAAAGATCTGAATTGCGAAAGAAGTACCTACCTACATTTGTTTAATTAATGTAAAAACACTAATTCATGAAAAAGTAATGAATTTATACCTAGTTGCGATGAGATGTGCGAGAACTAATTATTCATATACCTACTTACCTACTTTGTTTATAAACGTCGTATTAAAAAAAAAGTTAGGTACCAGTTTATAATAAAGTATCTCTAAAATCATTACCGTCGCTGAAGAAGAAGAAAAAATGTTTTTGGAACAATAATAACATAACAAAATCTAAATCACAGACGTGTGTTCCCGGTTGCATCCAACCAAAGCCCTCGCTTTGGAGCTCGCTTGGACCATCTTAATCCATGATTTGGGTCTGGTACTTAGCTTCAATAAAGCGTCTGTCAAATGATATTCGATAATCTTAGATAGGGAAACCATACAAATGTATCTTGGTTATGTACATGTTTCAAAAAATAACTGAAACGAGAAGCTTTTGTTTTTATAGTGTTAATTTTGTTTGGATTTGATGTCTATGAGCAGCAATGGTTTCTTACTATCCTTTGTAGATAACATATTTTTAAGCGTGTCACATTGACGATCTATAGATCAATTGTAGCGCTCGTGTAATTTACTAGGTAGATAGATAGATAGACTAGCTAGTCTAGTCAGACTTATCTCTGGCATCAGACGTCTGCGCGCCCACGCACGTGTTTGGTTCCATCACTCCAATTAGACAACGTTGTATCCATCTTTTGTGATAAAATGAGAGTTCATTAGACAGAAATGTTTCACTAATTTTGTATAGGAGAATTCAGTTTACTTATTTCAAAATTAAATCTACGAACTCATTGACAGTAAGTAGTATAATGATCCTTGAAAAGTGTTTGAGTATTTAAAACTCACTTAGGTTACAGTGACAGTATGGGCAATAGATACTCACACAGTTTTTTCAGACGACAGACGAACAGACGGATCACCTCATCGTAAGCGATTACCGCCGCTTATGGACACCCGCAACACCAGAGGTGTCACAAGTGCGCTGCCGATCTTTTAAGAAGGAATACGCTCGCATTTTTTTGTTTGTTGTTTTTTTAGTGATAGTAATTCATCGAAACGCATGTCATTTTCACCGATGCCACAGATAAGTATATGTAATGTTAACTGATAATATTTACGAATTCGTAGAAGCAAGCGTAATAGAATTAGTTGCAGATCTAAGTTCATTAGTCCCTGCGCAGCTAATGCAGGCGGACGGCGCAAGGGATAAACGTGAAATATTCCGGGTTTATTATAGTCTGCCACGCGGACTATTCGCGGGAGCTGCCAGACTGGCGAATGACGAAAATACCCACAGCGTCGATAGGAGAGAGAACCAATCCAATATACCTTACTGGCTAAATACTTCGCAACTACGATAGACGTTTTTAAAAATATTAGAAACAGAATGAACCAGCAAATAGTTTGCCTTTAGAGTGGTTTCAGATTAGCGTGAATCCGCATAAACGGTCGTATCAGTGTACGAGTTTACACCCGCTTTAAAAAGACGCTTCAAAAAACCAGACGCGCGTATACAATTGTATTTCGGAATGTTCTCAGAAACACCCAATTCACATGACGTTTCATGATGACTTTGATGACGTTTGTCATTTTATGTAGGTATGAGCTTAGAAGCTCGTCAACGCTCATGCGACTGCCAAGAAGCGCTTCAAAAACCGAGATTCTAAGCGCGTATAAAACATAAGTTGAAACCGCACTTAGCGACCGACTTTATTTCTTATTTTACTTACATTTGTTAGTAAACTTCCTCACGCCCCATAGATTGTACTCCTTGTACGTACGATATGCAGTCCTTCCACTTCGCTTCGACCTTGCCAGATGAGAACTGTTAAAATTATCCCTAAATTTTTTTTTTACCAACTTATTCTATCTTTACAGGGCACGCACCTAATGCGATAGAATAAACAATTTTTACACTACACTGTATACAATTTACTTCCTATTATCTACTTATACCTAACTCCATAAAATATCACAACCACACAAATTCAGTTTACTATCTGTACCAACCGCCTATTCTTTGCATACTTATGTACATAAGTATAATGAATATTTATACAGAAATAGAAGTAAGTAGGTAAGTGTCACTAAATAATACATACGATAACGCAGAAGCGAATTTAATGCTAAAGCAATTCCAATATGACTACCTACTCGCTACTCGAACAATTTTCCCTTGTCAAACTAAATACTTAATGCGTCGTAAATCTTCGGATAACGCTCTCATTCATCAATTACTTAGATATTACGAGTTGGCAATAGAAGCCACGGTATTAAACTGGTTGTGTAATAAACAAACAAATGAAATAACATAAAATATCGTTTATCTAAGATGGGATAAAGATTGAGGGGCAATTTATTCGTCCGTGTTATAACCGAGTCGACACTGGATATAGCCAGTGAAACAGGACGTTCGTCAGACGAAACAAGGGCGGCTCCGCTGTCTCAGCTTCAGTAACGTTAAACGGAAACATAAGGCTAACTAGTTCACCGTAAACCGACGTCATGCGCACGCGTTTGTGAATTAAAGCAGCTGCAGCTTGCGTGTCTATTTTATAAAAAAAATCATATCACAGAGCAATTAGGTGCCAACTAAAATCTGTACCAATACATAACGAACGCAAGATGAGAGGTAGTCGCGGTTCGGACACATTTTCATTTATCTCATCTCAGCGTGTAATTCCCTGTTGCGTGAAAGCTGTCGCTTCGGAGCTCAGGACGAAGACCATGATTCAGGATTTAGGTTGACTAGACACACAGTTTCATTTGTACCATGAACCATTCACGCAAGCTGCAAAGCATGCAGTTTAGGTACGTGGACAGTATCTACCAAAAGCTTAAAGTTCAAAACACTGTTACCTAATTTGAAATACATACAAATTGTATCTTATAAACATTTACATCCCTTTAACCACGTATTCTATCAACCATTCTGAACAACATTTGTTCACCAACTTTTCTAAATTATTCGAAAAAAATTTCAATTCCCCATACAAAATGACCAAGTCACGTGACCGACTTTGTATGGAGATATGATTTTTTTTATGCGAATTTTCAAAAGTCATAGAACAAATGTTGTTCAGAATGGTTGGTAGAACACGTGGTTAAAGGGATGTAAATGTTCACAGATACACCCTGTATATAGGTATAGCTCAAGCGTGACCCTTCGGATAGTGAAAACAGTCTCCGCACGACGACAGACATCATATAAGCAGATAAACGGATGTGACAATCCTCCCAATTGGAGAAAGGCCAAACCTTGAATTAGCTTACCACCCCCTACCTTGTTGACCTATGAGAGAGTTCTACACTAGGTCCTCATAACCGCCTTTTTGTCCCTTCATATTTGCATAAATTGAAAATAAAATTGATTTTTATACGTAACATGGCATGTACTTACAAGTTCGTATTTTTTGGACAAGTAAAGAAGTTTCCATAGTTGATTAAAATAAACAGTTAATTTAAAAAAATGAGCATAATACGGATCTATATTACATAATTATTACACTACGTTGTACTTTTTAATTTATGAAACGTTTGTATGAAAAATACGTTATGGTTAGATGTGCCTCTAAGTGTAGGTATCTATCAAGCCACTGGCTATTTCCTGAGTATAAAGGCGAGATAAAGCGCCATGAATAGTTCTCCTCTGATACAATTTGTCAACGCACCGGCGGCGCGCGGCGGTAGGCGGTATGGGCTTGGCACGTTGCTCCATTTTGTTCGGAGACTCCGACGACTGAATACAGGAGGCACACCATGTGTATGATTTCTTTAATGGTCGACTTAGTGTATAGAGGGAGAAGTGTGAATGTATGGATCTACGAAGTTTGAGTGAGATTGCGGACCAATTAAAGCGCTTAAGAACGTCGAGGGTTGATTGTCAGAAGAGTGTTCGTAAGATGAGGTTTGAGATCTGTACAGTCGTAAACAATATTTTTGGAAAGCTCTCTTTAAGGCTTTTGTCACTCGCGAGTTGAAAGCCAAAGGGTCGTAGGTTCTTAGTAAACACTTGGGCTTCAACCTCCTAGGGTGTATAGGCGCACACACGGCTGTAAAAAACGGCAAGATTTCGATCAGGAAGCAGTCCTATACGATAGCTGTAGCCGAAATCGATTAGGAAGCATCATCATATCCTAAAATTATTGCTCTCTGGTTTGCTTAGAATCCGGCGAATTTCAAACGTACGAAATCATGTGATATTTGCAAATAATTTGTTCAACAAAATCAAACAATATCTCGGTCAGCCTGTGGCCGCCTCTGTACTCGTGATAGTCAGCGGCGCGCGTCTACGGCATCTATTTCGGCCGGCAATCCTACGCATTAGGTTTTGATTTCTATTTATTTGGCGCATAATCGCAACATTCTTTTCATCACTGTCTGAATATTCTTCACGGTGGCATAAACAAAACATTTCATTTGTTTTGAAATTGTTTTAGTTCGGCAAATAGTTTTTTTTTATGAAAAATAGAACACGACCAGCCAACGCCAGCGTTTTACTTCATATTAAGTGATCACCGCTACTCCTGGATATCCATCCAAATAATTATTGTAATTATTGTTTCTATTACAAATAAAACGTAAACGACAGATAAGATGATGAACACGTATCCATCCAAAGCATGTCAAAAGGATTAAAGTTTCGTTGCGTTTAGAAAAATTAGGGATTGCGTCTGTGACAGGCAAGATGATATAGAGAGGAGATCCGTAACAGGAAATGTCATGTACGTACAGTCACACATCAAAGTATACAATACTGTCAAATTTCTTCAATCGACTCTCATCTTACTGTCAAACACATTAGGTTCAATATCAATTGAGGAAATTTGACAGATTGTGGTACCCTGATGTGTGGTTGACTGTACCTAAAGCACGTACGGTGGTGGACCGCCAACCGCCACCCATTCAGCAGCAAGTATAGATATTTATAGCAAGTGAGCATCCGGAAATAATGTGTTTACGGGTTATTGTGTAACTAGCGGCCGCCCGCGACTTCGTCCGCGTGGAAAAGTAACTTTTTACCCCCCTTTTAACCCCTTACAACCCCCTTTTCGCATAAAAAGTAGCCTATGTCCTATCTCAGGATCTAGATTATCTGTATACCAAATTTCATTTAAATCCGTTCAGTAGTTTTGCGTGAAAGAGTAACAGACAGACAGAGTTACTTTCGCATTTATAATATTAGTATGGATAATTATTTCACTAGGTTGTACTTTTTAATTTATGAAACGTTTGTATGAAAAATACGTTATGGTTAGATGTGCCTCTAAGTGTAGGTATCTATCAAGCCACTGGCTATTTCCTGAGTATAAAGGCGAGATAAAGCGCCATGAATAGTTCTCCTCTGATACAATTTGTCAACGCACCGGCGCGCGGCGGTAGGCGGTATGGGCTTGGCACGTTGCTCCATTTTGTTCGGAGACTCCGACGACTGAATACAGGAGGCACACCATGTGTATGATTTCTTTAATGGTCGACATTAGTGTATAGAGGAGAAGTGTGAATGTATGGATCTACGAAGTTTGAGTGAGATTGCGGACCAATTTAAAGCGCTTAAAAACGTCGAGGATGATTTGTCAGATAGTGTTCATAAGATGAGGTTTAAGACCTATACAGTCGTAAACCAGTTTTTTGGAAAGCTCTCTTTAAGACTATTGTCTCTTGCGAGTTTTAAGCCAAAGGAACGTAGGTTCTTATAAGCACTTGGGCTTCAACTCATAAGGGTGTATAGGCGCAAACGGCTGTAGCCGATTTCGATCAGGACAGCATCATCATCTCATAGGATTATTGCTATTATTGCTCTCTGGTTTGCTTGAATCCGGCGATTTCAAACGTACGAATCATGTAATATTTGCAAATAATTTGTTCAACAAAATCAACAATATCTCGGTCAGCCTGTTGCCGCCTCTGTACTCGTGTTAGTCAGCGGCGCGCGTCTACGGCATCTATTTCGGCGCAATCCTACGCATTAGCGTTTTGTTTCTATTTATTTGGCGCATAAATCGCAACATTATTTTCATCACTGTCTGAATATTCTTCACGGTGGCATAAACAAAACATTTCATTTGTTTTGAAATTGTTTTAGTTACGCTAAATAGTTTTGTTTTTTATGAAAAATAGAACACGACCAGCCAACGCCAGCGTTTTACTTCATAGTAAACCGCTACCGCACCGCTACGCCTTGATATCCATCCAAATAATTATTATAATTATTGTTTCTATTTACAAATAAAACGTAAACGACAGATAAGATGATGAACACGTATCCATCATCAAAGCATGTCAAAAGGATTAAAGTTTCGTTGCGTTTAGAAAAATTAGGGATTGCGTCTGTGACAGGCAAGATGATATAGAGAGGAGATCTGTAACAGGAAATGTCATGTACGTACAGTCACACATCAAAGTATACAATACTGTCAAATTTCTTCAACCGACTCTCATCTTACTGTCAAACACATTAGGTTCAATATCAATTGAGGAAATTTGATAGATTGTGGTACCCTGATGTGTGGTTGACTGTACCTAAAGCACGTACGGTGGTGGACCGCCAACCGCCACCCATTCAGCAGCAAGTATAGATATTTATAGCAAGTGAGCATCCGGAAATAATGCGTTGACGGGTTTTTGTTAAATTACTTCTGGCTTTTGATCGTGGAAGAACCACACTTTGGTTTGAGCGGCTCGACTAGTTTCATTGGAAACCGACATAAAGCACCAAGCACCTGCGCAAAATAATAAAATAACAGGTAGGTACACAGAAGGATGCCTCCCCACATCGCAAGCTAAACAGTGCTACGCAAACAATCAAGCGAGCTTAGGTACATTGATCTCGCCATGTTTCAACGTGAATGAGAGAGACAAACGGGCGAGAAAACCAAGATACTGTAGTGGGATAACTATGACAAACTCTCACCCAGATTTTAAGGTCAGCTCGAGCCATCCCTCTGTGTATACCTAATTATTTTGTGCCTACGCCCAATTGGTAGCACAAAATATTGTTATTTTGTGTTGGTAGTAGAACATTACCAACACAAAATAACATTATTTTAACGAGATTGACCTTTAAATGAAATGATTGAGGATTTTAAATCCACGACGCGTTTTCTCTGATCTTCAAAGCTATGCGCTGAAATTTAGCGGCTTACAACATCTAGCTCATCTCCTTACTCGTCAAAAATTTAACACACTTCCCTTAATATGTCTTAAACAAACAATAGTAACCGTTCGGTGGCTGCACTAGTTTCCGAATAGGAAGCATAGCCGTCGTAATGAGCTGCTTCGAGCTATTTCAGGCTCGCACAATGTTTCTTTGTGCTACTGGGAAAGAAGTCTCTTCACACGACCTGCTCTTTTTATACAAACACTAACTAATAAGTATGTGTACATTTCTGTAAATTTTTCGTTTGCTGCGTTGTTGGGGTGTCTATCTTTTAGTGCTTTTATGATAACTTTTAACACAGTTTATCATCTGATTAAGAATCATTAGTTATCTTGGAATCTGCAAGATGACACTTCTCCGTTACCATTTAGAAAAGATACCATTTAACATCGTTATGATACTTATTTTAAATCTGATAAGGTTATCTGGAAGCAACTACATAATACAAGCGATAAGACCGCCTATCCTTATTGTTGTAACTCATACTTATCCGTATTTTTTGTGCAATAAATAGGTACATATTTTTAATAACCAAACAAAATTGGAACAATTGCATTATACACTTACTAATATAATGTAGGTAAGTAATAGTTACTCACACCCTCTCATGTTTGACTACATAATACATTCAAAACATAATTTTAAAACCGGTTAAAGACTCATGTTGATTCTCTATCCATGTAACAACAGCCTGAAAACACAGTTACAATGAAAAGGGAACTATTTAAGGGTTTAAAGTAACTTCAACACCGATGGAGAACCACAATCGCCACTCACACTCGTTGTTTACTATGCGCACCCGGTGGATCGAGTTTCTTTACACGCCGAGCGCGTTGCGGCAGTGTTGACAAAATATCTGGTGTCACGGTAACGTTTTTTCACTTAATTTATAACAAACATGCCGTACGGTGAAAGTTTCATATTTCTGTGTGAAAAATTCTGTGCGAAAAATGTTTGGTCGAGTGAGAGGGTAGGGACGATGACATTTAGGATGCCATCAAACAGTCACAGAATGTTGCTACTGTGTAGGAGTTCAAAAAATTATTGGTTGTTTTTAGAGTTTTTTGTAAGTTGATTACATCATAAAACTAGGTACCTAAGTACCAGTACTGAATGGTGCATAATTTTAGTTATATTGGTTATAAATAAGACTACACAAAACTTACAGGGTGTCCCAAAATTCAAGTATAAGCTGGGGCCGTAGCATGGCTACTTCGTAGTCTTGACTACTTCAGGAAATATAAAAAGTTCATACACTGTAAGCACATTGTTTAAAGAATTACAAATTATCTTTATAATTAAAAAACCTTTTTGGCAGATTTTTTCTTATTTTTCCTGAAGTAGGTGTTCATCATTTCTATGCCAATCCTACAGTCCCGGCTTGTCCTTGAATTTTCGGAAAATTCTATAGGTAGTCCTAAAATTAGTAGACATTATATCTACCAAGATTCTCGAAGACAATATCTGCCGTAAGAAAAACAAAACAAAAAGAATGCATTTCTACATATAACAAGAAACAATTGTCGCTCGACTGAAAAGTGATATTATTTCCAAATGCCTTTTACGAAGATAATTCCAGAGCTAGCAATCTTGTTTACCTCTCCAGAATTCCCTGGAACTATGTGAGTCGAGAATAAAGTTCTATTGCTTGTAGTTAGTCTTTCCAGAAGGCGTGTTTCTAAGAAAGAAATTTATAGTTTCATTATTGCGACCTCGCGTTTAGAAGCGGGCACGAACGTAAACTATACATATATTATGTACACTTACCCTTATGGAAATAGTATGACGCAATATAATAGTGCTTAAAGCATATATTTGAGCTTATATTAGGATGTACCGGTAAACATTTACAGCCGTTCTTCAACTTCTCTACCAACCATTCTAAACAACTTTTTTGGAGACGATTCGGAAGAAATCCTAGATTAGGTACCTAGGTTATGTTAAAGATAAAATATATTTTCTGCCTCGATGGCGCAGAGGCTAAGGTGTTCGCCCGAAGCGCGAAAGGTCCCGGGTGCGATTCCCGGTCAAGTCAATTTAGGAAACTACATTATCTAATTTTCTTAGGTCTGGGTGTACTGGGTTGACGCCCCCAGTTAATTATCGTCATCTGGTACTCACAGTATAGGGGTTGCCCTAGTTCGAGACCAGGTTGATTGGTGTGATTGTCTGGCGCATGTATTTGTTTATTTATTTAGATTTTGAAAGATACATTCGGTACACCAAGGAAATAATCAAATAGAAGCAACCAATTTAGATAGTAGGTATAGGCAATATTGCGCACTGCAAAAATATTCTTTACCTATCATAGAAAAAGGTCAACCAACGGTGCATCCTTGAAAAGTTAACACGTGCAAACATTGTTGGATTTTGGCACGAAACTACACCACAACCCTGCATAATTCATGATATTATAGTTAATTTTATTCTTGACATGAAGGCATTAAGGGTAGATTATAACAATTTATGAAAAGGTGGATGAATTATGTTAATGGTGAATGAATATCATCTATTATATTTCAAAAAACTTTTAACTACGATATACTACAAACTTAAAGTATCAAAACGAAACATCATGTAGGTATCGAAAGATGATCGATGAAATATAGCGCATGTCGCAGCAATCCAGCTTATTATTAGCAGTAAGATAAGATAAGATATAGTGAGAGAGGCCGCAGATCGGGAGCGGTAACGTGCTTTAGGGGAGACCATGTCCAGCAGTGGACGAGTGAGGGTTGCTGATGATGATGATGGTGAAGATAAGATAATAATTTATTGTCAAAACTGTGTTACAATATTGATGTTACAAGCATTAGTAAGTACCAACAGCAAAGCCTTTTAATATATTTAGATATTATGTCGTCAAATAGCTAGGCATATGAGGTGGATCATGAAATGTAATAACTTGCTTAGCCTGATCTTTTAGATTATATTCCACTTTCTGAATCCCAGCGCCAACACCCACAATCATATGTTTTCCAAAGTTTTATGGGAAATTTTACAAAAGAAGAGCGTACACCTACCTACGACAAAAAGTAATAAATGTGACTGTTTACAGCATAGTACTAATAGCCTAAGCACTAGCCAGCCAGTTAATAAATTTAACAGACTCTACGGCTGAATTATCATCATTTATTAATTGAACTGCGCTGTTTATTAAAAAGTCTAGGTTATTGATTGAAGCTTATTGGCTGCCATATACACACTAGTGATGTATATATACCTATCGTATATTAGGTATTAAGTATCGGCGTGAAGCAACGCCTCCGCTACCCTCACTAACTCAACGAAAGACAGCGGTCTTTCGTTGAGTCTGTGAGGGTAACGGAGTCCCTATTCGGAGAAAGAGGAAATGTTTGGCAGCGCATAATGACCACAGTGTAGTGTGTAGAACATCCATGGACGGCAGCAACCTCTTACCATCAGGCGATAAAACAAACATCGAGTATAACAGAACATTTTTCTTATTCAAACTTAGGTGAGTACACCCGATGACAACTCCTGTCGCTTGTCGCAACGCATTCCGCCCGTCCGTCTGTGCGCTGTCCTAATTAAAATAACTAGTAATGAGTGTCGCATTCCCCGTCGTGATCGCGACAAGCTGATTTATCGAGCGAGTGAACTATTAGCTAGTATTATCCTAGGTCCAGAACAAATGGGACAATTGACTACTTGAAGTTCCGATCAGAATAGGATAGGAATACGATGTGGGAAATATTGTTTAGATCCTATTGCCGAAGCTCCATTGATCAGTGATTTTGAGGGCAATTTTATTAAATTCATATCATCATCATGATTTCTGCGCCCAGGGTAAACTTGGACCATGATCTAAAATTTGATGAGTCTAGTACTTAATTACAGCGACTTTCATCAGACAATCATAATATTTAAATTAGGGAACCAGACCAATTGAATCATGGTTAGGTCCAAGTTTCAGAACCTTGTCCGAAACGTTACAGGTTTTCTTACCATATAGATACATATGTATAAATTTGAGAAATCTGGAAATGCATGCTCTGATTTTAATTTGAACCTACGACCTCCCGTCATCAAGGCGCACGTTCATATCAACTCAGCTACGAACGCTCTTTTTCATTGCGTTCATTGAAATTTGTTAAATTCAGCATCTAAAAGTACAATATATTACGCAATTATAAAATAAAATGATATCCTTCTTCGATAATTTTTTGGTAGAATATTAAAGTTATTTCTTATTTTGTATTAATTATTTTATAGCAGATGCTAAATTTAAAAAAAATAATTGAATATAATTGTTTTTTATGATATACTATTTAGCAATGCCGATCCAGTTACTGGTTTTAAACGGAGACTTAAATCATTATTATAAGGTTAACCACGCAAAGACAAGAGGCTTTAAACTAATCTACAAAATATTCCTATCCACTGATAAAATAATCTGATCAAGTAATTGGTCCCTGTGGAACATGAAATAATTCTGTAGCCTATATAATATGGTAAATAGATACCTACCTACTATCGAGATAGTGCCTACCTATGTAAATATCAATTAAATTAAATGGAATATTTTAAACAGGATAGCAGCATGATATGTATTATCGATCAATTAATGTATTGGAATGCGAGATGCTATGTCATACGTTATGTAACAAGATAACATCATCATTAGAAAAGGAATTTACCTCTCATTTTGTAATGATAAATATTTTTTAAACGTAACCTCAAATCTAATATTACAAAAAATTAATGAAAATTGTTTATCATCTCTCATAAACATCTCCTTTACTATTAATTTCATCATTGATAAGTACATAAAGGCGATTCTTTTTAAGTAGATTTCGTCAACTTAGCAATCTTAAGGCAAATTAATTAATTTTCCAACATAAAGGAAGATAAAAAATTATAAATGAATAAAGTAGACACAAGACAAATTAGAAATAAATCTGTTACAAAATTATATAAAAAGGTACCAAAACGGTACCCGCTTAGCATAATGCCACAAAAGTCCTACAGAATATACCGTATTTCAAAATTATTCGTAGTAAACTAAAGATAAAGAATAATAAAATATGATTTATATGGCCACTGCTTACTCAGATGTGAGAAAACGTATTCTCTTTATTATTTTTTTCAAGGTAGAAACAAACGAATGAGACAGTGATGCGTATAGCGGTTAGGTGCACCGTGGTATCACACGGTCCAAATACAGTTCAAAGTGAGGTTTTATAGGCTCATTATGTGTCGATGCGCGAACTCGCCAAGTATTAAACCTTATTGTTCGCTGTATAATCCGCGCAAATGTCACGTCGGCGCGGGAGGCGCTCGCGTCGATTAATTTCATTGTGCTATTGTTGTATTGCACCGACGCTAATGCAACGGGTAGACAGACGCGAGCCTTGCCAAAATGCTTGTAAGTATGTTGCACTAGCAGGCATGTTCGCTTGATTTTCATCGATTCATCAAGATAGGCAATTCAGAATTACTCGTTTTAATTACGATTTAACCGTGGGAGGTCTAAGCTTCGGCATGAATGGGCTGGCTCGACCAGAGCGATACCACGACCTGACAGAAGATCGTGAAGCAGCGCCTGCGCTGTATTTCGCCAAGTGAGTGAGGTTATCGGAGGCCCAATTTGGGGGAAAAGAGTTTAAAAGATTAGCAGAGCATTTGTGATTCTACTGGCGTTGCAGGTGTCGACAATCCTTTACCATCAAGTGATATGTCTGCTCGTCTGCCACTTATCTGTAAAACTTCTAACCCTGTCCTGCATCCGCCGTCCAGACCAGAAAGAGCGATTAACACTTACAAGTACAGTAGCGAGTTAAGTACTCAAACAGTTAAGTATAAGTAAGTAGTACCGAACGTGTCGAGGTGTAAACCACTCTTTAGACGACAGTGGTGGACAGGCGGATCATCGACATAAAATGTGGCCTTATTAAAGACAGCGGAATTTTAACAACTATCGAACTACATATTTCTAACGAATCCTCTCCGTATCAAGTCCATTGTTTTCTTTTCTTTTAACTTCCTATTGAACTTTAACATTGTCTCTAAGTAAAAAATGCTAAAAGAAAACAGTGAGAATAAAAACAAAGCAATAGGTTTCCAAGAATGGCTTATTGATCCCAAGAAATTCTAATATAAGTGATCGAGACTTTTTCAATACCGTCCTGACATTTACTTAGTACCTAGGTACTTTCTTATGGTTTCTGTTATGTTCTTACAGTTATAATTCTCTATTACCAAAGTAATAATGAGTATTAGGTACTATACTTTATGTTAATGGTAGATTATTGTTACAGTTCTTAGAAAATATTTACAAGCACAGACAGTTTTATTTATCTTAGCTAAAACAATCCATTGTTCGTATCCATACTACACCTACTTAATCATACTCGTGGTTTAGGCTCATACCGCTAGTTAATGAATTTTGGCAAAATTTTGAAGAAAACATATTATAGATTTTTTTTAAATTAGATTAGATTACAGGACAAGCCTAGCCTAGTGTGAGGACTAGTGAAAATGATTCTATGTAATATTTTTTGATAGTAAATAAATTTGAATTGATTTGAGAAATCGCCACTAGAGTGCTCTATCAGACTTTTTTTTTATAGTATAGGAAGGCAAACGAGCAAGCGGGTCACCTGATGGGTATAGGTATGATACCTCACACCATGCCCGTCTTTCCATCTCAATTTGTCTGTATGGTAGGTATCTATCCACCAAAACGGGAATTTCCCGTTTACCTAAGAAAGTACCCACTAATAGGTAGGCACTAAGTATACATAAACTTTCAAGTTACTATATCAGACCAAAAACTATAAAGGATCTGTTAGTGTTTATTTTGAATCTCATTTTAATCTTAAATCAGCATTACGCACTTGCGAAGACAATGTAACGCATAGGATTAAAATTCTTGCCCGGTTGTTCTCTCCTACCGCGCTAATCCTTCGGTGACGAATAGCCTGCGCATACGACTCAGAAATAAGCGACTCTTTTATTGTTTCCCTGTGGCGTCACTCACAATAACAATGAAATTCTTCCTGAATAGGTACTTACCTAGTCCTTTTAATTTTTTGAATTGCTGAAGGATAGGGTTCAATTTAATCGAAGGTAAATACTTATGTAGTTACATAAATACTTTAATTTTTAAATCATTGCCATTAATCATCACAAGGAAAACTTTTTTTAGGGTTCCGTAGCGAAATGGCAAATAACGGAACCCTTATAGATTCGTCAAGTCTGTCTGTCCGTCCGTATTTACCTACTTTAAATCTAAGTATTGAGGTAAGTAAGCGGGTTTGTTTTTTAACAACCGCTCGTCTATGTTTATTGTGTGTCTTGTTAGGCTTTTAATTGTTTAACCGACTTCAAAATAAGGAAGAGGTTCTTAATTCGTCTGTACCTATGTATAATATTTTTTTAACTATGAACGGCTATTATTTATTAGCAAGTTGGTAAGATATTGTATGTTTTTATAATATGATATTGTGTATGAATATGACCACCAAAAAATATAGTAGGTATTTCTCGTATAAATATCCATACAAAAAGTTTATAAATGTACCTTAGTGACTAATATGGTATAGGTGAGGTTCGTGTGAGTCGTAGCCTTTGGCCGGTTATTTCATTAATGCGAGAAGCAATAACATTGTCTGAACAGAAGTTTTCACACAAAGAACATGTTTTCAATGCAGTCAACTTTATATTGTAAGTGTGACATGAGTTTCATATTGATAAAGTTCTTGCAGATTTACTTCCTCTCGATGTCATTATGTAAAACTTCGTTCAACATTTGCTGTCACACTTATCTCACACAATCTATTTATAAATTAACAGTCAGCCACACATCAGGTTACCACAACCTGTCAAATTTCCTCAATCGATATTCAACCTAATGTTTGTGACAGTAAAATGAGAGTCGATTAAAGAAATTTAACTTTTACAAAGCAATTGTTTTCAAGCATAGCTCTATAACTAATGATAAAGTTATCTCTTAAAAAGGTTCTTCTGGAAAGTCGGTAACCGCGTATATTAACAAACATTTTTAAACCATATTTTTACGGTTGAGGGAAAACTCTTAAATGATTGTAATAGTGTAATCCTTAACTCCCTACTAAAGAGTAAGTACTTAGATATTAGAGGTACATGGATAGTTTGTTTTTGCAAAATAAAACTTCATTATGTTTAAGTCCGTGAAGTGAATTCTTAAGATTTCATAAAGACATGTGAGTTTAATTGCACAGCGTAGCGGATCGCGTTGCCTTATCCACGCAGAAAGTAAAAAAACAATGATAGATATTTCCTGTGTGAGGCATCTTCACCATTAAAGGTAATCTCATCCTTGCTGGAAATGCACACCGACCTTAGAAAACTATTCGTATGTGCTACAAGGGACGTTATACCTTCTTTACGCGTAACTATAAGTAACTATAAGCAGTCGGGTTCCACATAGCAAATAAACTTTTAGTCTTTGTAATTGTAGCTAAAATAATATATATATAACTATTATATACTTAGTTACTTATATAGATTTTATAGTAGGTCTAGTATACCTACTTTTCCATGAAGCGATAACCTACGTGAAGAAACTGGGGTCACTCATGCAGCGTAGAAGGCCAGAGTTAGGTTAGGATCCAAAACAAAATCGTATCTGCTAAGTATAAAACATACGCTATTACTTAGCACGAAGTAGGTACTTAACCTGTGACGTCATGTCGTATCGTACCATTTCCTTAAAAAATGTATTAGATAAGTTAGTGGTTTAATCTGTAGACGGTCGCTTACGTTATGATACTAGGTATCCTTTCTGACGTTTTTACTGTAAATTTTAGTCATATTTACGTACGATAGGAACTCTTATATTTTTCATACAAATTGTTTACGATTCGTATACGCTACGAATTCTTAGAAGAGTTCGTGCTACGCCCTCAGCTCGCGAATCGCCTGACGAAGTTAACAATTCATTGGCTGGGCAGGGCTGTCGCTAACGATGTAATCAGGGTCATAAATTAATCGTAAATCTCTGCGTAACTATAACGTTATTATATTGTATTTGTAGACATTGGAACCTTATTCGTGTAATAATTTCTGTACGTGAAGTATAACAGACCACTTCACACGGTCTTTGGAAAACGAAAAGGTAGTGGTCCACTACCTTTTCGTTACAGGCTACGGGGCTACTAAGCAACCGGGGCTACAAGCAATCATCTTAATGCATACAACTACATATTACTTATAATGTATTTGCTACTTCTAATTAGGAAATGTGATATTGAAAAGTTTCCAATTTTAGGATTATACCCACCTAGTAACGAAACTATCCAAATAAGTAAGGAACCAACATTACGCTACTAACTACTAAGGCTGAACAATTCTTTCGCTTTGACATTATACCTCGGTGCACGCCGCATACTTATGCTTGCCAGAACGAACCTTTACATTCTAGCTTTGAAGACGGCAGAGAGTAGGTAGTGTTCCGGAAACGTAGCTGCAGGCTCCACCCCTTGAGTGGTTGTGCGGAATCTCAAAGCGTCTGTAGAAGCATCCAATATCGAGAAATCGAGGTAACGATTTCTACACGATTAAATCATTCGATTGCTAAATTCGTTCTTTAAAATTCGTAAAAGTTTATTGCAGTCTTAGAAGCAGGTAGGTACAAAGTTTCTATGGATATCTTACAAGACTTTTATATTATAAAGTTATTTATGTATTTTCTACCCTACCCACCTTAAAGGTGGAAAGGGCTAAGTACAATTTAATAGCTGGGTAAACAGGCTGAAACTCTTTACGGTAAAATGTACTATCTCGCCCGAGGTAACGATATAGCCTGTAGTACCTATATTTACCAAGCTTTTCTAATTATATCATATTGTTGACACGAGCAGTTAACATTATTGCTCACCCACAGGGGGAGGGGGAGGGGGGGAGGTCAGTTTAGTACGGATAAAAAGCAAGAGGGTGGGTGACGTACACACTGGGGTATCATTCATGCCAGAAATTGGGTTATTAGGCGGTCGGAGAATATTCTCACTGATTTTATTGGAGCTGACAATTTTTTCTTATTTCATTCAACGGGCATAATTGATGTCTTATTGAGTTTTCAGTTTCCTCAGTTTAGGTACTCAATTTCGTTATTATAAGATAAGATTAAAAATAACTACAAATGTATATTTTACCTTGTTACCTACTTACATAACCAATAGTGTAAAACCTAGCTAAACTTTTCATACCATAATAAAAAGCCAGTTGAATAGAGAACCTTTTCCTTTTTGAAGTCGGTCTAAAACCAACTTTAGGCATTTTACCTCTATCTAATACCTATTATGTATAATTAGAGTTAATACAGAATTACAGACAGCCACACATCAGGTTACCACAACCTGTCAAATTTCCTCAATTAATATTTAACTTAATGTGTTTGACAGACAGATGACAATCCATTGAAGAAATTTTAAAGTTTTGTATACTTTGATGTGTGTACGTACTACAGAAGAACGTCTTGGAAGGGTACTATCGCGTGTGAACAATCCATTGGATGGCGTACTAAGTAAGGACTTAAAGATCTATCTACAAGGCGAGTGGTTATTTTTGGACATGGTATGTCAAAATGACATATCATTGACAAACGACAACGAAACAACCAATGCTGTTGGATTTGAACCGATGTCTGATATTTCACACAGATGACCCACATAAAGATTACCCAATAAAGAAGGTACTCGTATCCTCTGTGGTACTTGTGCTTAAATAGGTAAAATACCTACGGTAACCACTACACACTTGTTCATAATTGTTAACAAAAAAAATAATAAAAATAAAATTAAATAAAATATATTTATTTACACAGTTTTAGGTGGTATATTACATTGATTTTAATGTTTAAGTTATCTCACTAAAATATTGCTAATTACTTGTAATTGCCAAACATGCAAGTCTTTAAAATTTTAAATTATAATTCAATTCGATAATTTAATTCCATTCTTATAATCCATTCAACAATATTAGGTATGATCCTAACTACCTACTAACATAATAACTTCACATGTCATAAACATAAGATGGATCAAACAGAAACAAAACTAATAAACAATACAAATCGTGAACAGATAAACCAAAAATTCAGCACCATCCTGATTGCGAAAATGTTCTCCAGCCGCCTACTTAGTAGGTACGAGTAAAATAAACAAGGCGCTATTTGCATGCTTGTCGAAATATAGGTCAGGTCGCCATATCTGCCACTACGGGATGCATCGGCGCCCCGGTAACCCAGATGCAGGCAAGGGCACAGCCTACCCACCCCTGGACCACAGCGCCCAGGCTACAAGACCCCCCGGTGCCTTCCCACCTCCGCCGCTCCTCCTGCGACGCGCGCCCCGCGCGGGGGCAGGGCAGCTCTGCCTAGCCCGGTCACACCGACCAATCTCACGACACATTGCAACTCCTAATGATAGCCCCGAGCGTGAAAACGATGCTTTTAAGCCCGATGGCTCTAGAGGGCCTTTGTCAATATAGGATTACATTACAAGAACATCAAGCACGCTATAGAGCTAAACGCCTACGCGTTCTACCGCGAAAATGGACTCAGTTTCCAGTTTCATTTGAAATTCCTATCTCAGCTATTGGACTAATTGGTCTATTTTAATAATAGCACGTTCTGGAATTGTTTGTTGTTGGGAATTAAAGGAATGGTACGTATTCATTAGTAACCATAAGAGCGAATTCACGCTGAAATTCACTTGTTTTAATTTAATTAATAATAATGATTCTGTGTAAGTATACCTATATTATTAAACAAAGGTCACAAAGCTTGTTGTCGTAACTCGAAATAACGTTAAATCATCATACCTACCAATCCTTGATATTCTTACGTTTAACTCATTAATACTTAATTTTACCTATAAGCCCTAGTAATTCGTTACTACAGTTATATAACAGTCAGTTTAACACCTAACAAAATCTGTCAATCAGCGTTTAGATTGCCAGAAGCAAACAGAGATCGTTTTCACAAGCGTTAAGCGGAAACTTAAGGCTTCCTAATTTTTCCCGCGGGCCAATCAGCACGGGCGTCCGTTTTCCGTCCAGGAAATCATCCCACGTCCATATCTCTACCTTATCATTGACCCTTGAGAGTACTAATTCGAGGGGCCATATTAAACTGTGGTACTATTGTCCTCGAGCGTACGCGCGCCGGTCCCCGGTCCTGTCCTTGACTTAGAATCTATTGTGGTTAGTCTAACAATAGGCCTACATATTACATTTTTACACACAACATAGCCCACATGATTTCCACCAACTCTTTGAAACGATTAATTATATTTATTGTACTACCTGTCTTGGCGCTATAATAAGTAGTAACATTGAAAAGAAATGTGCCGACTGATTAATTTTTCACAGTAGAGCCTATGAATTAAGACAGGAAATTAGTCTACTTGTAAACGAGCTGACAGTCTGAAGTCTAAGGTCTGAGGTAAATTATGGAAAATAATTGCGACATTTAGCAACGTCATTTAATGATTTTACCTATTTAGAACGGAAAACCCTTTCCCAAGTGCAATCATGACCCATACAAATAAGATGTGTTAAACTATGTAGGTAAGTACATAAAAATATGATGTAATTTTACCTAGGTAGGGTTGCCAAGTTTTATAAACGAAAAGCCAGACAATCTAACCAGATAATACACAGACATTTGAATAAAAAGCGGCTAACCCATTTTTGCTATAATTCTAATAAAGCAACCCATCGAATGGATTTCGTTTTGTAAAATAGTAAAACTTAGCCAGTATAAGCCAATACATAACAAATGACATTTTATGGAAAATAAATTTGAAAAGACGACCCGTTTAGCGCAGTAGTGGTTTGAGACGGGAGGATTGAGGTTCGACATTTGTATCTGGGTGTTTCTGGTTCCTTCGTTCTCATTTCCATAGCACAAGGTAACCCTACCTAACCCTAGTTTGGGACCAGGACACATTGTCCCGGTTCAATTCCAGAATAGAATAGAATCATTTATTTGTAGAACATAGGTACATTGTAAGTTGACATATTGCATTGAAGTCCTCCATGTTTTGCCTTTGAAGGCATACAAATATTCGGCATGTACTGATGTTGTCTAAATTTATTAAAAGCCTGACAACCAAAAAGCAGCTGCTGTCCGGCTGCTTTATCTGGATTCCTAACAACCCTATTAACATGCCTATGGTACCTACGACTTTTCCCGCATTCCACTGAGTCACGGGCGCGATTCTCGAGTAAACACCAATACATTACATTATTATGAGCTGCGCAGCCCGTGATGTGGTCAAGATAAACGTCAGTGTATGAGTGCGGAATTCTAATTTGAAGACCTACCGTAATAATAATGAGTAACTAAGAATATTTTAATTAATTAGCGTGAAGATTATTGAAAACTCGTTGTTTAATTTTTTCAAGATATTTGTGTATGGTATGTTTTTCAATATTTTTTTTGGAAAAATTAAAATTTTATATTTATTTATAAACAAATACTAGGGGCCCGCTCTCATTTCGTTTTGGGACGTAATTTCACTATTAGCTCTAAACCACACCAACAGATGGCGCTGGGTGTCAATAGCGTCGCGCTAGTGTTTCGTTTTTTGGTTTGAATATACGATTTGTCCCTGTCTATAGAACTTACGTCTTTATAAATAGTATAGATATTAACATGTAGAGCCGAGAGTATTTAATTAGTGCAAAAATGAAGGCCAGTTGCATTGTAGCCAGCGGAAGCGCGCTCGGTTTGACACCCGCTAATTACCTAGAGCTTTATCTCTACATTCTCTACCTACACTCGGGAAAAAGATTTTATATTCTCTTTGTTATTCAGAGCTTAGGTTACATTTAATTTTGCATTGTATCAAAGCTAAATTAACCCAAGCCAGACGTAAAACGGAGATACTTGCCTAATTAAGCAGTTTAAATTTTAGCAAGGAGGTTTGTCTGTATGATATCTGACTCGGTTCCAGTTATGTTTGTAAAAACTCATTTTTGTGAAACGATGGCCATTGTGAAGGTAAGTATCGTTTTATCTTATTTTTTTATTTTTTTTTGTGATAGGTGGCAGACGAGCAGACGGATCATCTGATGGTAAGCGATGGCCGCTGCCCATAGACACCTGCAACACCCGTAGAGTCTACTTGTGCTGCCAAACTTTGTCCCCCTTTCCCCCCATATCCGATGCCCTCACTCACTCGACGAAACACTGCGTAGGCGCTGCTTCACGCCGGTCTTCTAGGTGAGGCCTTGGTATTACTCCGGTCGAGCCGGCCCATTCATGCTGAAGCGTGGCTGTCCCACGGTTGTTTTTCAAAATAGCTCTAAGATGCGATAACCTTATACTCGTAATTGTATATTAATAAAAATATAACTCAAAACCGGCATGACGCAATACCTACTGTGGATTGTGTGAGTGAGAGTATTGGAGGCCCAACCCGAGTTGTGATACCACTGGTGTAGCGCGTGTCTATAGGCGGCTGCATTGCAACCGCATACTATGAGATGGTCTGTCGACTCGTCATCAATTACATAAAAATATTAATTTAACAGAAATAATTTTCATTTTTTAAATGCTGCCAAAGGTTAATCTGCGTGACTTATAAAAATATCCGGTACGTAAAGTCGCGTGCAATGAAGTTAAACAACTTTACCTTTAAAGCTATGTAATAATAAGGATTAAAGTCGTATGAGGTCCCTACCTTAGTGCTTGCACATTCAAGTCTAAAAATGTCAGAACCAATCAAGTTCAATCCGATATCCACCCACCGGCATTAAGCCTTACAATGTTGTAAGTAACTTTGAATAGTTGGGTCAAATAAGAAAGCATTTAGTACCTCAATGTATTTCAATTACCACTCGGACTTTTTTAAACCCGCAAAAATCATATAGTAATAGTACCTATCTCTCTCATCTGCCGTTTTGAAGCCCTGGGTAGGTACATTTAGATCATGATTTAGGATTTGGGGAGTCTGGTGATCACAATGAAACGACTGCCATCGTACCTTGGGAACCCTTTAACTGGGGAACCCAGACCAAGTGAATCATGATTTCAGCTTTCAGAAACTATTTGAAACGTGTAGGTTTCCTTACGACGTTTTCCCTCACCGCCGAACTAAAGATAGAAATATGATCATAGATTTGGAAAATTCAGAGGTACAGTCATCAGCAAAGTAGATGATCAAAATAAAAAACAATATACTTACTCACTATTTAGAGCTCGCTTCAGAACTGTAGGAATCACTTTGAGGCTTTATACGGAGTTTGCATCAGAACTGTATGAATTTGACACCATACAGTTTTGACGCGAACTCCGCTCAAGTGTTAGTGTTTTGATTTTGATCATCTACTTTTGCTGTTGACTATATGCCCACGACCTCCTGTATAGAAGTGCGCTGTTATCCACTAAGCTACCATCACTCTATCTTACAGTAATAGTATTTCTTCGTACTTAGTAAAAGTCTTTCCACTTAGCCAAGTTAAAGAGCTCGTTAACACGCAAATAAAGGTATCTTCTTGACACAAGTATGTTCTGTCACGAGCCATTACTTTCCGTATAAGTCCCCTATACGTTGTACCTACTTGTATTTTACAATTCGATTCAATTTAAGTAACATTATACACATCAATTGACGTAAAAACGTAATCATTACGAGTATTAACTCATTTATTCTTGTCGTTTCCAACAACACACCTAATTACAATTTGTTGCTAAGCTATTAATTTTACTGGCTTTCCTTGTAAGAGCTGGTAAGCAGACAAAACAAAACCTTAGAAGTGTGGAGTTAAGAAAACAAACATAAATTCCTGTTCACAAAGACAAGGTATTTCCAATTTGCTACACGATGTATGTTAGTTACTGTGAAAATTATTCATTGTAAAGCTATGTTGGTAGGTAGGTAATAATCCTTTATTTAATAACGATCAACGTGAAACCATACAAAATTCGTAATGGTATTTTATAATCTAGCTTCCTCAAAAATGTTTTCAACTCCGTAAAATCAAGCTGTTTTTAATCAACTCGCAAGTCTGTTGACCTTAGTCAACCAAAAAAATGGACTTAGCGAAACCCAGGTCAACTATCCAATTAGTGACATAAGTCCGGTCAGAGAATCTCGCTAGGCATGCAAGGCGATGCCACTATCGTGATTCCAAGAATTTGTTCACCAAACAAGTTATGGGAGGAGCACACTATGGCCAGTGCTCGCACACAGGGACGCGATGAGTTCACGCGTGCGTACAAGCCGAAGCCTGGCAGTCGGGCGAGAGGCTGTGAGCACGCTGGCGAGTGCGGCAGTGTGCGCGCGCGTCAGTGTGGTAGTGAGCGTAGGCGTTACGTACACAGAGCTTTCACGGCGCAGCCTTGGCCGCGGGACACGTGCGTCACTAGGGCCGGAGCCCTTCGGTCGTGAATATCGATAACAAAGAGTACCTACTATTACTACGAGACCTTTCACCGCTCCTTAGCGTATCGTTTTCAATATTTAAGTATCTATCAGCTATATTTACCCGCTGCATGTTTTTCACTCTAAGCTTAGGTCATTGCCTTCTTATTTTATGTACATAAATCATTGTTGTTATTTTCATCAGCCTATCAAATATGTTTCCAGCAATAGCTTAGGCTAGGTGGGTGGATTTTACCTACAACGAATGTTGGAATAACTATCTTGCAAAATGTCTCATTTAAAGAAACGTGTTTGTACTAGCACGATAGAATTACTGAACTAGATAGCAAATAGATTAAATCTACCACGTAATTATGAGTCGTGGGTGTGTCGATAGTAAACATAATTACGAGCAAGTCACCATAAGCCGGCATTTGCTTATCATTGATTGGCTGATAACATTTATTTGCAAGTTAGATGACGGTACTGATTGAAAGATAGGCATATTAGGACTAATAATTATAGAAACGAGTATCGGTATTGTAGAACTGTCTACGTGCAGTTATGCACTGAGAGTAGGTACTTGGAACTAATTAACACATATAAACTCAAGCGTGGTTTCATATTACCTATACATATTCCAATGAAACACACCAATTACGAGTTATAATTGTATTTTATTTTAAAAGATCTTATTAATCATTTAAAATTATCCTTGACACTAATTTTGCTGTCGCAAAAGAAGATTTTGCGATCCATGCCTAGTTAATTCTTGGCTGCAGTTTCGTATGAAAATTCATCAAACCTATTGTTTCGATGATCTTCGTTGCTTTTTTACATTTACAAGTTATATAACTTATACATATTATGTGAATTCTTTTAAAGAAGCTCAAAATGCTCGTATATAATTTCGATAGTGATTATCATTCCTCTTAACTTTGCAAGAGTTAAAAACTCGAACTTGCAGTAGTAGTATCTAGTATCAGCCTATTTATTGTCCTATTACAGGATAAAGGCCTCCATCGTAGTAATCAAGTCTTCGCTACTTTGATGGTATGACTACTATTACAAAGTTACACGTATATAAAATTTATTTATTTCATCATTCCTACATCTTTGGAACATTTTCTTCTTCTATTCATCCCTCTCTCAATCACTCATCGAAAATTATTCAAAATATTTCTACCTCGATATTTACTCGCGTTTTCTCTCTAAGGGCGCATCACTAGATCCCCGGGTGGCGGGTGGTAGTACTCCCTACTCGCCTCTCGCTCTATCAGCTGAGCGGCACGTGCATACATCGTCTAGTGTAGACACGGGCTCATCCGGCAACTACACGCAAACAATTCGGGAAACATCGCTCGTGTATCCTCTACCTAATAAATGCGAGTACTTTGCTGTCCGAGAGGCAGATAAGTACATGGGACACGCGATAAGTTTGTGGGTGACGAGCATAGAACATAGAACACAGAAAGAAGCGTGAACGCATTATAAGTATCGCAGCGCAGCCAATGAAAGCTCTATTCGCAAAAGAGCGCTATTTGGCCTTTTCTAGAGGGCATATTCGAAATTCAATATAACTAAGTACTTATACATAGCTGTAAAACAACTTAGATATGACAGCGCTTTAGACTGTAGCCAGCCATGTAGGTAGGGATTATACTTTCAGTGTGTAGATTAATATCGATGGTGACGATCATTAAGTAATATGCGGCATCTTCAAGACCTACAAGCATACCAGTTTCGCAGGCCAGTATGGCAGTGCCAAAGGATGTGAGGCCGTGCCATCTCGTCCATTTTAACTGCAACGTGGGCTCTCCTCTTGCTTATCATCTGGCTGAGGTGAGCCGATATAGGTAAAAAGAAAAACTTGCTCCCAGAGTTCCGAGCAATAATATCAGCCTCAGATGCTCCAAATTTGGTAGTCTGGTACTCGCCATGTAAAGTAGGTAGGCAGGTACTCAAGAAAACTATGTTAATATTTGGAAAACATTGGAGAATGCGGTCGTCGAACCAATATGACTATCTATAAATATACTTACGCATGACACGCCCACGCCAAGCCTTCGTAGCGTATATTTTCGAGTATGTTGCATCACTTTATGGGGAATCAATTCAACCGTGAGCCACGCTTCGGCATGAATGGGCCGGCTCGACCGGAGTGATACCACGGCCTCAAAGAAGACCGACGTAAAGCAACACCTACGCTGTGTTTCGTCGAATGAGTGAGGGCACCGGAGGCCCAATTAGGGGAAAGGGGTTCAAAGGTTGGCAGCGCACTTGTGACTCTACTGGTGTTGCAGGTGTCTATGGGCGGCGGCCATCGCTTACCTATCAGGTGATCCGTCTGCTCGTCTGCCACCTGTCTCATAAAAATATAGGTACCTATATATTTATCAAATAGCCCTGCCCTGTAGGACGCCCTGCTACAAGATGGGATGACGACATTCGAAGGCTGGCTGGAGTGAGCTGGATGAGAGTGGCCGAAAATCGGGAGCGGTGGCGTGCATTGGGGGAGACCTATGTCCAGCAGTGGACGAGCGTGGGTTGCTGATGATGATATTTATTTATCAAATACCTATTATATACATAATAATTATTCTGTCGTCTTCATTAGGTAAAATACCTAGTAACTAACTTATCTTAGGAAAATAATTCCCGTTTGCGTTCTAGGCTGTCGTTTCGCAGCCCGGGGTACGCTTTGACTGTAATTCAGGATTTGGGGAGTCTAGTAATTACAATGACGCGACTGCTGTCTGACCTTCGTCACCCTAAAACAGGGAAACCAGACCGACTGAATCATGATTACACGTTTTAGAAACTATCTGTAACGTGCAGATTTCCTCGCGGTGTTTTCACACACCGCCAAGCTAATTGTAGAAAATACGCAAATAGGTTTGAAATGTTCAGAGGAGTACGCTCGTACTACACGCTTCTAAAATAACTAGATAGAAGAGGGTTTTTGATGAAGTAAGAAGTACCTACTTGTGAATTTTTCCAAGAAAAAAAAGGAAAACAAGCGTACATATAAAAAGTTTTTTTTTTAATTTACTGAAGACCTAATGTTTCGGTGCATAAATATACTTATTACATACTTAGGCATTTCTAATATGCGGAGATTTGATTTTGACCTATGTCTGTGTAATAATAGCCTCGGACCAACAGCCCAGGTATGCTGGAAGCCGTAGAAGTATTTTTGGCAGTTATCAGCAATGTGTGGTGGACTGAGAGTCCAAGACTGGGATTCGCTAGAAAGCTTTACCAATATTTAGCAGTAGTTTTAAAACAATTGAAGAACGGCACAGCTACATTGAGAAGTTCAAAGCAAACTACTGTAATATTTACTTTCATAATACATAATAATTACGATGTGAAATATGATGTAAATTTATGATGTGAAATAAATATTATCAGGAAATCTAATATTTTGTTCCTACAAACATTTGTACACGGTCCTTAATTGCAATATTAGATTCAGTTCTGTTAATTAAAGATGTCAAAGTGACAACTGATACTAGAAAAAGTTGGTTTTGCGGCAAAAATGTAAATAATCTTGTTTATTCAGATCCCACGTCTACATCACCTCTTCTATTTGCTTTTATATTTGCTACTGGATCATCGCAACAATGTAACAAACCGCTTTTAATTTAGTCAGCATTCTAGAATAATAAAAACTTGATACTGCCACTGTTTAATCAAACAGATATTTATTCATAGGTATTTAGCCCACAGGTGTTAAGTTGTTAATGAAAATAGTACATTCACTTCCATACATTTAAAGTTTAAAGTGAAGAAGTAAAGTATACTTCATAGTGTGATGGGCTTTTCTTACCGGAATTTCGAACGGCGGCGGCAGTCGCTTATCATCAGGTTATCCTTTTGCTCGTCTGCCACCTATCATAAAACATAAAAAAATGGACTCTGCAACTGCCGGCTGCTAAAGGAAAGCGAAAAACTACATCGCGTGAAGATAATAATAATACACGATGATTGAAAAACTTTTTATAGGCTTACCACATATGGTTGGGTACTTCAGATACGACGATAGATTACAGTCATGAATATTATAAACATTAATTGGTTGTATCGCTACTCAATGAAAATATAAAAAGTAAAATATAAATTACAACTTGGAAATTATTTTATGCCCGGGCAAGTTACTTAAATGAAAAAGTGAACTCATTTCTAAAATTAAAAAAGTATTAATTTTACTATGTAGTTTGGAAATAAAATTCACAAGAATATTTTTTTTCTAGCAGGCGTTTCTTTTGCTTTATTATATATTTTTTTGTTTTATCCACTTAAATTCTTCTTATACATATGTTTTATAATTAAATTTATATTTATGATTTTAACAGATTATAGTACCTAACATAATCTAATCGTCGCGTCCGTAACAAAGTTATCTTCTATCTGCAACCCTAATAATAGTGAGTCAGAATTTCTAAACCCACCTAAAGTTGAAGGCGTAGGTACACGACTGGATCTTGCGCACAAACCTGTCTAGAACATAAAAGCAATAAAATACTAATATCTTATCTCAGTGTGTTTCCCGGTTAAGTTCAAAGCTTTGCCTTCGCTGGCCCAGGGTGCACCATGATTCAATATTTGGAGAGTCTGGTAATTAATTACAATGAAGCGATTGCTGTCTGACTTGACCAGACTAACTAAATCATGGTTACTCGTTTCAGAAACTAATCGTGCAAGTTACCTTGAAACAGAAACAGAAACATTATTTATTTGCTTAATACACATGATGCGATGATTTCTCTCACCGCTGAGCTAATGGTAAAAAAAACCATCACCCGTTATATAAAATACTATATGTACTACTTATCCTTATTGATAAAGTACTAATTTTTATGTAATAAATACACGTTTACATTCTTAAGTTAAACGCTGTAATAATATCGTATTAATTTCTACACACATAGTAAGAAAGGTAGATAGGTATGACATTAAAATTTGCGGTTGTAAGTATCTACTTATCCTGGCTGTTTGTGCTTACTTACTGGGAAAAATGTGTCGTAAATCAAAAAATAAATTATAAACAGCCACTAGTAATACCCACTGAAGGCAGTTAGAAGAAGATTACCTATTAGAAGTATTTATATAATGGCTGTAGGTTTGTTCAGTAGTATGGTTCAGTTTTGTATAAATTTCTTTAAAAACTTAAGTATGCTATTACCAAACATATGCTTCTACCAAAAAGAGGATGTTATCTATTTGACGTTTTTGCACTGTTTGCTCAAGTAAGTATTTCAATTGGATCTTGAAATACTTATACAATATTTGCTACTTGACTTCTATTCCATAATGCATCACGAATCACGAATTTCTAACCTAACTTTTCATCTACCTAAATAAAAACTGAAAGAATATATGTACAATACTCATACCAAATAAGTGAATGTCTTTGAATGCATATAAAAAGACCCGGCACATCTGCACCGGCTTCATACATGCCCACTTTAATCTCAAATAACAAATTCAGCCGGCCGCCGTTAGTGCTAAGACTCAGCTCCAAATCGGCCACTCAATAGATTTGAGTCGAAATATCAAACATAGCACTGATGATGTGCTTCATAAGAACTTCGGTTGCTCGAGAACATATAGATAGATTTATTTGCATAAAATAAGCGGAATTAGGTCGCACTTTAGAGCGACGATTGCGCTTAATGCGCCCCTAATTAAGCCCCTGTTTTGATTTCCGTGTCGGGTTGAAAATTTGTAGATACAAATTTTCAATGAGAATATAATAATTTGTAGATACAAATTTTCATGAATTTACCGGTAAAATATTATTATTCTGTAGTGGCATCGAAAGGCACGGAATGTAATGGTTGTATTGTATACATTGTATACAGCTGATGTACTTTCTAATGTCATCTTCATCAAAATTTTGAAATTTGTCACCGACCAAATTTGAGTCGATTTTTTTCCCATGTCACGAAACACTCGAGCAAATCGAGTAAAAGTTGCCAAGAGTCGCACCACTACTCCCGAGCTCGCGTCACTTTGTTTTGTAACGCGTCGATCTTGATATGCGCACACGCATGAATGCATTCGCGGTGCGGCGGCTTCCCCATATGGCCAAGGCTAGGCCTTTTATGGCCAACATAAGTGGCCACTCACCCACAGACTGAACGAGCCACCAATATCAATGAACTGGCCATCAATAAAACATGTGGCACTAAGCCAGGAAAGGAAACGGCGAAATGAGAAAAAGAAATATTTGAAAAAGGCATGCGATGCGTACACTCGATTGTTTTGCAATCGGAAAGCATTCAATGTAAAGCTCCGAGTACACAGCATGAAATATTCGCAGCGATTACATTTTTTATTTTCCGCTACCGTGAACGGCGTCGATTCACCATCGATATAACTATTCAGATAGTTGGCGATAATGTGATCGCGTCTGGTTTTGTTGGTGAATGATAAGGTTTCTGAATAATGCAGGTTGGAAACTGGCTTGGAGATGCTATTCCGATATAGTGGAGAAACAAAAATAATAAGTGTTAGGGTCTCGCGTTTCGTGGGAAGCGACGGTCACGGGGAGCGCGGGCGCAGGGCGCATTCCCGACACGACCTTACCCACGGAATAGAAGCTCTTACACGAGTCAGGGTAAGTCGTTTAAGCCTGTTAGACATTGTTCTCGCATTCTAGTTATTAAATGAAAAATTGGTAAACAAAGTTACCTATTTTATCTACTACGGCTACGAACTGCTCGACCATAAAGATGATAAAAAAACAGTCGCAGAACATAAGCCTTAAAAAACGTCCCGTTGGTCTTCAGGTACCGGGCCATGCAAAAATTTCTAAATTTGTGAACATACCTCGGGTTTGTGATCACCAATCCGCAATAGGCAAGCGTGGAGATTAAGCTTACTCCCGTCATAGCAGCCATGGCTTGATTTCTATGATGAAGGCCTTTCGCCCTGCAGTGGGACAGTAAATGGGCTGATACTATACTTTAGTCAATACAAAGTTACTGCACGTGCCACCAGTACCAGTAGCTAAGTATACCTATAAGTATATACATAAAGCATTATCTAACAAAATATGGATGGAAGCCTCGCCTACACAAAATGTTATTAATTAACACCAATTAATGATCGGATGGCAGGCTGTAATAAATAGAAGATCAAACATCCCGCTTTAATTTTCTTGTTTACTTGAGTAGGTGCCGGTGAATATCCTGTGCCCCAATTTGATAATAAGATTAAAACAATTATTGCTTAAGTAGACAATTAATTTTCTTATTAAATAGGTAAATAATAAATAAACTCAATCTCAAGCATTGATCTGACTCCGTACTAAGTAGCTTAAGCACTTGTGTTACAGACAGATAACAGGCAAAAGAGGATTTACAAATTTATTACTTAAATATATACCTTTACACGCAGACTCTCGAACAATCTCAAGTAATCATCACACGAATATTTGTCCAGGCCCCACCCTGGATCGAACCCACGACCTTTGGAGTATGTGGCAGGGTTACTAGCAAATGTGTCATCGGGCTAGTCAATAGATAAGTAGCCTACACAATAAATAAAAAATATGTATTTACACTCTTAATTATTGTATGGATACAAATCGTTATTTTTGTTTTTTTTTTATGATACAGGAAGTCAAAATAGCAAGCGGGTCACCTGATGGGTCACGTTATAATTAAGTCGTTTTGTATGTTACATGATACCCAATACCTAATGTTATCTTATTTGCTTTAGCTTCAAGATCTCAAACGAAGTATAAGAGGAATCGTAACATATTACTCTGTCAATAAAATCGTGAAATTATTCTTGAGGAAGTATTACGGAGTTTCATAGTTATAATCAATGTGGCGACCATACTCTATGTCGTAATTGGCAGTGGCGCCATCAAATTAATGTCATGACTTTCTTGATGCATTATAAGAATGGTTATCAATTAGATTACGAGCATTTCGCGGTTCCAGTATCTGCGCACGGGCCCCTGGCGAAGGGCTCCAGTCGCATTCCTCGTGCTCATTTTCTGGGAACGCACCTCTTTAATACTGAGAGGGAATGCCACTTTTTAAGCGCAGTGCGTGTATGATTTTCATTGAATTTTTAAAAAGAAACGTGAACTCTTGAAGTGGCAATAAAAATAAAAGCACAGTTTGTCGGCAGCGTTTGAGCTGTGGCTTTTTGTCGTCGCGATTCTTAGTTTTATTGCATGCTAATAAAATACCAAGAGTTGAAATTGAATTACAAAGATAGCAGTCAAGGACATGGATAATGATCGCATGTTGTTGCTTCTTTGCTACACTATTTAAATTTATATAGAATTTATTATACGAGTTTGAATACCTACCTACATAAGTACCTATACGGTACCTATTTTATATCAATTTAATGGCAATATTCTGTGTAAAGAAAATAAAAGTTGCAAAAGCTTAAAATAATAAAAAGTGACTGAATCTGAGCTCCATTTTCAACCAGAGATTCAGCTAAATACAGCTTAGACGTTACGTCACTACGAGCTAAAATTTTTTTTATGATAATACGAATTCAAACTAGCCAGCGGGTCACTTGATAGTAAGTAATCACCGCCGTTCATGGCCCGCTACACGAGTGCGGATGCGTTGCCCTTCAGGAGGGTATAGGGTCGTTTCCATCCATCTAGATATTCATTAGAAAAATTAAAACTAATTCGCGACGTTTTGTTATCATTGCACAGGTATACATAAATACCCACATGACAGTTGACCCCTAAAGCCTGCATGTGTGAAGAGATTCCCATGGGGCGGCGAAGCCCCGTAGAGCCGCGCACGCAAGAGCTCGCGTGAGAACCACCGACGCCCGCGTCGACATTTTTCACATTTTTCTACCCCATTTATGGAATTTTTCATGGAAGACAGAACAATCCGTATTTGAGTACGTACATAACTTAATGTCGTTCACTATCACGCAATGAGTCTGGTACTTCCTGCTTGATGAATGAACTCAGTCGTCTGTCATGTATCTGTAACCGTGTACTCAATAAAATTCTTCAATACAAAAAAGATAACATACTGATGATTCTCATATGTTAAACATTTATATAACTCTGTAGTAAATATTATAGAAAATATATTCTTTATTGCACGAAATCCAACTTTAGTAATAAGCATTACACAAAAATATTAAACCATTTCGGTGTACTTATGAAAGCGATTTCTACCTAAGAATCTAGTAGATGTAGGTATGCGCTTCACCGCAACCTATGATGGCATTGTAATAATTAGGTATTATATCCAAATTCAATCTGCACTGGTCAGTGTTTTGAACTAATCGGAATAATCGAAGTGACTTCTTTGTTCAATTAGTCACTAGACATTTGTTTGGTTAGGTACAGGTTTTGGCAAAAGACTTTCAACCTCTTGAAAAAAATGTCTAAGATTCTTGAAACTTGGAATACTTTCTCGTACCAGTTTTTTAAGCTTTTCTTTACACTGCAATGTGTACCCACCTAAAGAAATATTGATATAACATTAGTATTACACAGTATTACTATAACAAAGGCCCTTCGACAGAGTAATGCGCAGTGCGTGTACTCAACTATGGCCATGTCACAAGAACAGGTTGGTTCCGCTGGCGCGTCCAATCCAGGATATACTAAATTGTCAGTAAGGTATACAGACCTATAATTCTGTACTACTACAGCAAAAGAGGGTCACTAAGATGCTGCCAAAAACCAATAGATGGATCTTTAGAAGTTAAAAGACTATTTAATGTTTCAGTGCCGTTTTGTCTTCCATTCCCTATCTACTACGTTGGCTCACTCTTACTTACCAGAGTAAGGAATAGACCCATTAAAAATTAACTAATTAAAAAGTTTAGCGAAAGCATAATGCTGAACAAATTTTCGCAAGAGTCCTCTTAGCTCTACCAACTTTATAATGCATTGCACACTTAGCTCACGATAAATAAACAAGAGTTGTGGATAAATAAGTAGAATATGCTAATTTTAGACGTGCCCTTAACGACTTAAATTCATAATGAATGTGGTTTTAACTAAACACAAAATAAATACAACTTCTCAGTTCGGAAATTCACAACTATACCATGAATCATGTGATAGGGAAATGAAAAGATTATAGAGCTAGATATATAGATAAATATAGGAATATTACAGATAGAAGAATAGTAATAGGCCTAATTATGATTTAAGTAGCATCTTAAGTAGGGACACCACAACTTCGCTCGCGGATGTACAGACCAATTCGCGATTGTAGCTTATGATTATGATAGAAGATAGATGATTCTCTACCGTGGGAGAGCCTCACTTCGGCATGAATGGGCCGGCTCGACCGGAGTAATACCACGGCCTCACAGAAGACCGGCGTGAAGCAGCGCCTGCGCTGTGTTTCGTCGAGTGAGTGAGGGCTCCGGAGCCCAATTGGGGGAAAGGGGGTTAAAGGTTAGCAGTCCACTTGCGACTCTACTGGTGTTGCAGGTGTCTTTGGGCGGCGGCCATCGCTAACCATCAGGTGATCCGTCTGCTCGTCCGGCACGATTAAGAATATGAGACAGAAGTCTTATTCGCTGCAGGTCCTCAGTGGCGAGTTTGAAATGCTATCCTCGCTATCGAAAACTATCGCTTTGTCTCTTTCATTGTGATGCATTTGAAAGAGACAGATCAATAGTTTACGTTATGTCAGTTTTCGATGTCAACTCATGGTAGAGCTACAGTTCACTCCACGTTCGATCACGACCCCCGCCTCACTGTCCCTGGCTCCGCTGTGGCCATCAGCTGGAGCCCTTGCTGCCCACACGATCACGCAACTCGCACAACTCTCCGCGCGATACCAAACTTAAACAAGGAGTAATAGCAGAAAAACCAGTCCATCGACTCCGACAGATATCTCAATAATTACCTATTTAAAGTTTCTTAAAATAAACTTGATGTAATTTTGGCTGATAATTACGACCTTTACCGATTTATTATTAATTTGTTATTTTCGTAGATATAATTAATTAAGTAACTTTCCTAACACGTGATTATTGGATGCAACTAAGTTTATTTTTTGCTAAGGGAGAGCCTCCAAAAGGTGAAGATATTTTTTTTTATGTGATAGGTAGCAGACGAGCAGGCGGATCACCTGATGGTAAGCAATTGCCGCCGCCCATGTACACATGCAACACCAGTCGAGTCACAAGTGCGCTGCTAACCTTTTATCCCCTTCCCCCCGATGGGCCTCCGGTACCCTCACTCACTCGGCGAAACACAGCACAGGAGCTGCTTCACGCCGGTTTTCTGTGAGGCAGTGGTATCACTCCGGTCGAGCCGGCCCATTCATGCCGAAGCATGGCTCTCCCACAGTTAAATAGGTTTTATGTGATAGGTGACAAACGAGCACACCTGACAAACGTGATCACCTGATTAACAACCACGACACCAGAGTGCGCTGCTAACCTTTAATCCCCCCTTCCCCCTGGGTTGGGCCTCCAGGTATTTAGTTCTTAACCCGTCTCGAGGCTTGTGAATCATGGTAACTGACTTTTATAAAACATTTAGATGTAAGATCTTGTTTTGCTAGTTTAGGAATGGATTATTAGTCACCGCCAACAGTCTAGGGATTTCCAAATCAAATGGAAAACATCGATATAAAAAACATTATTTTCTTTTTTTAAATAATTACTTCAACTACAAAACTTTACCTTAATAATTATTAATCGAATGTCTTTAAAACGATGTCAGCAAAACAGATCATTATTAATAATGGATAGTTACTGAAATAGTGAAGTAAACGCTAAAAACGTATCCATTGAAGTAAAGTTAAATACCTACAAATTAACAGACAGCAGGGTGCCCTTTTTAATTTTTCACGTTCAAGCCAACCTTCTGAACGCTTTACTTTCTATACTTTTCAACTTTCTATGTTTACGAAAAACAGAAATAACTATACTAGAATCACTTTTTCAGTTTCTATGTGTTGACAGGTGTTGGAAACACTGGTGAAGAGGTTGACATTAAAAGACATCGACTTTCATTACATCTGAGTTAGTCTTTACTTTTTCCAAATTGGGTTTATGATATTGATTCAATATAACTAGTGACACGCCATTTATTTCCTTTTGGGACCTAATTTTGCGATCTCACATACATTACCAATAGATGGCGCTGGGTAACGATTACATCGCGCAGGTTTTTCTGCTTTTCGAGTAACCTATAACAAGTCTTGTCGCGTTGGCTGTAGACTTTATCTCTTTATAATTATGATCTATTGGCTTAATTTGTATAACATCGATGTCTCTGAAGTGTCGATGTAATTAGCATCCCTACAACAGTTGCGAACAGGAAATCTTTGAAGTGCCCTCTAGCTGGATTACAATATCGCAGCAATCGGCGTGGGCGACTGCAGACATATTTATACATGGTCGGCACACGCCTTGTGTTCGAGGATTTCTACATTAAGTATAATACCTAAAAGGTTTTCTTAGGTTACCTTCACACGCTTCAACGTTATCTCCCTGTTGACACAATTCTGCTAAAGACAATTATGAAAATATAGATTTCCCACTACTTTCAATAACCATCCTCATCCCAACGTATTTGTCCCTGTTGCGTCCGAACCATAGCTTCGGAGCCTAGGGAATGCTTGGCCACTGATCCAGGATTTGTACAATGAATCGACTGTGGCTTGATCTTTTAGCAGCAATGTGGTGACAATACTGCGCGCACATGACTGTGCTCATGGCTGTAAAGTCCTATGAACATTCGCAGCAATTGAATTAACATAGCGCTGCTATGGTAGGGGTGGCAGATCACTCCACTAAATAATAATAATATTCAATAACAATTACTTACAAATTGAATTAGGTACTGTTGATCCTCATTATAGGACGTCTCTGGCACTCCTGAATACTCTAAACCAAAATATAAGCAGTTTCTTTAACGCTTCTAATTTATTGCTACATTTTTTTCTAAGTCTGCCTAATGATAATTATTTCGCCCAAAGCATAAAATACAAAGCCAATTATCATTTATCAACTTCGCTGCTTTTGCTACTCAGACTGGCAAAACTATCAATCTCAGGACTTCTAGATTGTTTTTAATTATAGAGTGATCGAAGACTCGTGCTAAAATATTGTTGTAACCTCTACATTGAAAAATGGAAAACCTTTTAAGTGAAATAAAGTATTTTGCAGCTTTAACACACACACTTTAGTGCTGCCCTTTTGTAGAAGACGTTCATCATACCTACTTCAATTTAAGTACCTATCATACCTACTTCTATTTAAGCATAATATGTTTTTATTCTTACAAATCACATACATCATTAAATTTCGCCAACATTACCTATATTTGAATGTGGATACTAACCTATTTATCTCTAAAACAAAGAGATAAGTGATCCTTATCTAATTTATAACAACATTCACGCAATAAATTTAAAAAACTGTTATCTAAGGCGCCGAAAATTTTATTGAATGCTTAACTATGTAGTTACGAGTTACCTGGGTCTATACCATCTGTTACGTAGTCGGTTTCGCGTGGTTTGCTTAGGTATTTTAGAGGTTTTTAGCGTGCCTTAATAGCCTAGGCAAACAACAAGTTTTTGCCTGAAGAACAGAGAGATTGTCGTTGCATGAGCAATTTTAGAAACGCTGTTATGTCATGTTATAGACGCCGCTTATTTGGGAGAATTCGATATAACAATAAGGAAAACTAGCGTATTGGCCGTTATACAAATATCAAGTGTTTTTAAATAGCCTCGAATTCATGATTTCCTGAAAGATTCGATAACTTTAAAATCAAATAAATTATCACCTAAAAATAATTATTTCTTATTAACAAAGTTACTTTGAGTATACTCAAAGCAAAGTTAATGTAAAATTTGTACGTAACTTTGGTACGTAAATGGATTGTAACTGAGGTTCATTAGAATGTCACGACAAACATCAAAAGTGCTTATTACATATATCCATTTACAGTAAGTTAAACAGAGTTAATTAACTCTGCATAGTAGTTTACTCAATCACCCAACTCCCAAAAAGGGTATTTATTGTACCTTCGTCAAATTCTATAGTTCCCCAATTCCCCAAACACTAACTTTGCAACGTGGAAAAAACGTTATCTTCAAACCCACACCAAAACAAGGTTCTCGCATACTTAGCCAACCTGTTTGTGTGAGCCTCCGCTGGGGACCGAGTGTGGACACGCGGATGCGGGGAGGCGCCGAGTGCGGCTATCGTTTTTCGTTGTCAGCTGATTGAAAATACCAGTCATCAGCTTCATCACCAGTCTGTATATGTCCCCACTGCTGGGGTACAGGCCTACTCGTAGGCGACGTATTAGCAAGAAAGCGTTAGTTTAAGAAAGTTTTCTTGTTATGCTGTTTAGGTGAAGAATTACATAAAGTTTACAACACATGAGGATTGACTTTTGAATCAATTTTATCATGGTGTTCTTTTAAAAAAAAAGATAAATCTACTTAAGTCCAAGGGCGACCATTTAAAAATTTGACTGCTGAGAAAGTCACTCCGGTTACGTTGACATACATGTTCTACTAATTCAATACGAATGAATGAATGAATGATTTATTTTATCTCTTTTAGATATAGGGATCAATGTACACATATACATAGGCAATGTTGGTGTAAATAATAATTTGGGGCTTGAACCTGTGTGTGAGAGGCTAGAGCCTGAAATATATAAGTCTGTCAACCAGAGGATTAATTGAAATCCAAATTTCTGAGACTAAAGTCTTAGCCATTCGACTACTAGGCACTGAGTTCACGAGATCACGCATACTTATCCAACCTGTTAGTATGGTCTCTGCTGTAGCGGAAGAGCGACCGCGGCGCCTCACGCGGCTACCGCGCTACGCGCCGCGACTCAAGCCACTTGTCTGACCACTCTTGTTAGGACACTAGTATTATGTGTACAGAATTCTCTAAGCCGATGTGGTGTTTTTCTTTCCGATTTGGTTGAAGAACGCCCACGTTAGGAATTAAGACTCTGAAAGCACAACATGAAGACATCAATATAGAAATTATAGTAATGAAAATCACTAAAAAAGTAAAGAAGGATGCAATCCAGGATCCCACAACAGAAAAAAATAGTTTTTAAATAGGATGTGACACTTGTCTGAATATTAAGAAGACAGGCATAATATCTCTTCGTGTATGTAAATGTGATGTACACATATTCATAATGTCTTTTAGGTAAGGTATATTTTAAGTTGGCTTAAGTTTTACTATTGACAACCCGTTTAGTGCTGCGTTTGGGAAACAAGGGTCGCTAAGTTCGATTCCCCAATCGTAAATATGCAACGCTGATGAATATTAGTAAAAGGTTTTTGGATGTTTGTGGCATCCTTCATTGTTTCTGGTTCCCGTAAAAAAGAGCCTTAGTTTGGGGCCAGTATAATTTAATGCTGATGTTATTTTAAAGAAGCCTTATAATTTGGGTCTAGTATAATTTAATGCTGATGTTAGTACTGTTATGTTGACTAAAAAGTCAACCCTATCAGCATGTAAGGCGAACTCGGCCTTGTATAGATAAAGTTTTTATCATGAGAAACAATTATTATGGCTACTTATGGCTATGGCTACTAAATAACTTACGTTAATTTTTATAGTTAATGGTTTAATAAACTTTAAAACAAACCTATGCAAACAACTTAATTCATTTCGGTAGCCGACTCAGACCGGCGCAGTTACGTACACTGCTACTGTGCTCCGCTGCCCCGCCTCTTACGGAATCTACGTACGTAGTGACAACTTTACACAGGACTATTAAATTGGTCCAATTAGTTTTTATCTGGGTTTTAGAAATACTTTTACCTATCTGGTATAAAAGTGTGTTTGAGAGCAAAGATATAATTGGATCTTATGTCGAAATTTTAGTAAGTAACCTGGAAATATTGTCCTATCTTTTGAATACCTACGAGTATTTCAGCAATTACTCCGATTTTGAATATTAAATTATAAAATCGTTTGCGTTGAAATCTGCCAAAAATATCTGAGTAGGTATTTGACAATAAGTAGTAAGTACGTATACGCCAACTGTATGTAAGTAAGTATACGCCAAGTTGCAGTTTTATTTGTTGTAACGAAACAAATTACAGCTAATGAAGTGCAGAAAGTGATAATATTATGTCAAATGTTCAGATATTTTTGACAGGTTTGAACGTTAAGATAATTTTGATTCTTACTGTGCTATGAAAATGAAAAGAAACAAGCTACTTAGTTATTTAAGAATACTATACTACAATAATCTCAATGAACGTGGACACAACGAGCGGTCGGCGGTAATTGTCAGCAATCGTCGCAGGATCGGCGCAGGCGCAAGCTCTGTGGCCGCTCGTTAGCGCGGCTATTTCCAGACTGCCCCACTTCGCCAACAGCTTAACGATATCGCCGCGATGATAACACCAAGTCACTTGTAGGAGTCAAGGATGCTCTTTGTCCTAAAGGAGGTACAATGTAACTAAGAAAAAAACGGTTTATATTATTCAAACTAGACAATGATGCAGAGAAGAGGTTAGACTATTCTCTATTTCCTCCTACATATCCAAATTGGACCATTGTTCCTTTAGTTTAAACTTTATACAATATTCATATTCTCTAGATGATAATGGGAGAACAATGTAATGTTTTGCGTTACACTCTTCCTGAATTCGCTGCTGACTCCCAACCTACGAATACAAATGTCTGCCTCTCTCTTTCAATTTGCTATGGCTGTCAAGGCGTAAAACTGTGTTCCTTGTACTATATCATGTGCAATGCAAATAAATTAATAATATGAGTAGTCCGAATTGTAGAGTTGTTGATCAGCTTCCGGAAAATAACAAAAGATGATTGAATAGAAACGATCCAGGTTACTAGGGTGATCTGTGTTACTAGGTAATCAATGCCAGAGTTGATTATTAAAATACCTACTTGTCAAATACGCCATCGTTCGAATCAAATGCCTAGTCTGTACTAATAATTGTAACATACTGTTATATTAGCTTTAAGACTGCAACATGTAGCATGTGCAACTTAATAAATAAGTAACAAATATAATACCAAACCTTTTACACATCTTTTATCAAGTGCTGTGTACCTACCTAGGTACACAGCAGCTCTCACTATAGCTGTTGTAATTCGCCTTTGTGGAATGATTCATTTAACCACATAAAACGTGCAGGGACTTTAAAACCTCCATTGCGGGGGGCATATTTACCAATCTGTCCGCATCACGTCAGATTTTACGACTATTTACAAAAGCAACAACGATGATCGAGCGAAGCGCGCTCAGAATGCATAATCGAGCCGATCCGATGCGATTAACATGTAAATATTTATCAGCAGCTAGTGTGAACTGTGAACTACGGCCATGAATATAGCAATGGCTACGAAGTTAACTTTTACACATTTTTATCAAATAACCAACCACAAGTACCTTGATCGGCTTGTAGTGTAGTATACTCGTAAGCCTATTTGTATCTTATGTTATTCTGATATGTAAGCTAATTATTGTGAACTTTAAATAAAATCCATTTAGAAGTTTATTCGTGAAAGAGCAATAAATATACATCCTCGAAACTTTCGCGTTTATAATATCAGTAGGATAGTGTGTCTCTAAAATCTATACTGTTTGAATTTTTTTTACTGTTAGTGTCAAACTACATAATTCTAACATTAAAGTAGGTACTTACACATATTTACAGTCCATTTTATCGTCATTATCAGCTTAAAATGTGAAGTTCTACTTTGGAGAACACTAATGGAAAATACATTATGTACTTAATTATAAATTTTAATTTATTCAACTGTCTGTTTTGCATGTTTCATTCTAAAATGAGATATCCTTGATTGATAGAAAAACATTTGACTATAAAACGCGTGATCTGGATTCGGCTAATGCGAAAGAATCAAAAGAATAGTGATGGATGATACAATTTTATCGATGTTAATTAACTACTAAAATCATCTATCCAAAGGTTGTCTCGATGAAATCGATACCAACGATGTGTGACTGTGTTTTTTTTAGTAATTTACACCTGTATTTCATTTTGTGCAATAATCAATAAATACTTATCTTAGTATACCTACCTACTGCCTAAGAAAAACTGAAGCGCGTGGCATAAAGTTTCGATATCTACATACTTAGATAGGAGTATGTATTGTACAATACACACATAACTTATAAATTAGTAATAAGGATGTGAGACTTACTTATACAGTAATGATGTCGATAGTTCCCGGGCACCCCTACAGCAGAGGTTCGCGCGATGGTTGCGCCGGCGCCGCGCAAGGACGTCGACCCTGCAACCTTGGCGCTGCCAATTAATTTCAACAATGTTTTTGTGTCTCACTTACTCACTACTATGTGATTAAAATGTATAGTGCAGTACGGTTTAGATGGAGAATAATACTGCTTTTGTAATATTAAATAGATTATACCGCTTTTTTAGAGTTAAGTAGGTACGAGACTAAAAACAGTAAGTAGGTAGGTACAGTAAAAAACAAAATAAGTAAGTACTACAAGTATTTATTACCATGATCGAGTTGGTTGTGTTAGGTTTTAGAAAGTCAGACGACAGATAGTTCAATGTAAACCTGACATATCAAATCCAGGATCATGGTATGTTTGTACCTTGGAAATGACACACAACTGTAAACAATAATGACATAAAGATACAATGTATTAAGTATAATGGCGACTAAAATCGATCATGTGGATCAACCGAAAATATTGAATCTCACTCAATATTAAGACAAACTTGTAAGTAGGTAGATAAAGACAGTTAATTACATTAATATGCCTGTCGGTGGAAAATAAGAAAGATCTAATTGAAATCAAAGTCAACTCTTCAGGCAATAGATATTGTATGTAATAATTAAGAGTAGAAATAATTGTCTATGGATATTAATTGGGTGCTGAATACTTAAATCTCGCAGTCTCAATAAATAAAGTCACTTAAAATATGAACTCTATAATACTCTAACAATGACTCCATCACTATGTTCGTATCTAGGAAATATCAATACCTCACTCACTTTGTTGAAGGGGGAATGATTCACCACTGAAACAACTATAAAGTTAAAACAAGTTGAAACATGTTCTAACCATTGATATGGAAACTCGTTACTTAAAGATAAGTAATCTGAAGCAAGAATCAGAAACGAAAATACCTAAATGTTTATAAATTAGGCAAGTAGGTGGGTGGTACATACCGAGCTGGTTTTAAACCTGCTAGGTAGCTAGGTACCTACATACATCTAGGTACACACCATTTAATAAGGACATCCTTATCACAATCTTACACAATATTTCCTTTAAGTTGTTCGTATCTGTTATGTAAAGCAACTGGTTATGTTGAAACCTCGATTGTGAATCACTTGTGAATCGTTAATGTTCCCCGCTCCGGGAGCATATCGTCAATATTTTAATGTCTGTTAATGGTTTATGGACCCACGTCATACTTTGAGGAAAACTAACCCGTAACTTTCTTGTTTCGACGCTTAAAATGTTGATTGCGGTTTTATGCCTACTATAAATGTTTATCTGGGCTTAAGAGTAAAGCTGGTTCTTACTGTAGATCGAATCAAGTCATGGAGATGATAATATTCTTACGCTTACGTTTACTGGATAGTTTACGTGTCTCAGTATCAGATTTTATGGAATTAGTCACTTTTCTTTTACACGTGTTAAATGATTTTAGTATGTACCTACCTTTATCTAATATCTCCAATGTTTATATTTGACAATCGTCAATCATAAAGAACAATAAATTACTTTTTTATATTTCTTTGAATTTTCGCCTTCATTAAATCAACGAAGTAATAAAACATAAGCATCAGGCGACAAACTAGTTGCAAGTTTAAGCTTGAATCTTGCTCGTGAAAAATAAAACTTTCCCTTATACCTACAATGATCTACAACCAGCGAGTACATACAAAGCGTGGAGCCACACAGTTACATACAACAGTCTCCAGGCCAGGCCTAAGGCCGCAGTAGAGTGCGCGGCAGGATAATGACCCTGCGCCCGCGCCGCGCCCGTGCCCTCATAGTGCCATAATGCCGATGCGTACTAGCGTACTACACTGCTAGGCGAACCATGTCTCTCACCATTCCTGGATAGTGTTTTTTTTTATATTGAGGACAATCAAGATGACCCCACTCCGCCTGATGGTAAGCGGACCGTGAGATCCAAATATGAGATTGACAGGCACAAAAGAACAGACAGTGTCCATTGAGTCTTTCACTCTCACCCTGAAGGCCTGCTGAGTTTGCAGTTTTAAACATTAGAGCTATTTACCAAAATTTGCCGGGTGAAAACCAGGTGCAACAAATGCCACGACATCGCTATGATATCTCTCTAGCTAGAGTGATTTGGATTCAATAGTTGTAGTAGCTGCCTAGGTAACCTGTCTGCGTTAAAATATTGGTGTAAAGCTCTGTAATTCCCAACATTCTGAAATGCTGGGTATGAAACTTGCCGTGTGTTATATAGTAATATAAAAAATATTATCAGACCATACTCCCAATTTGTAGTCTTATCGAAACCTTGCCACATGTAGGTACTTACTACGCTGCTCAGCGACTCGAAGTGGATATTGGCCTTCGACACGAGACTTCGCCATTCCGGTCTGTTTCGGCCACCTATCGCCAGTCCTTTTTCGACCTGGCCATATCCAACGATAACTTGCCACATGTAGGTCGGTAAAAAATAAAAATGCATATTCCTGATTGTCTAACAATTAGAGCAATTAAACATAAAGTTCTTATGTTTTCTTTTTTTTATATTCAGGACAATCAAGTTGACCTCACTTCGCCTGATGATAAGCGCCGAGATACCCAAAAATTATGAGAGTGCACAAAGAACAGACAGTGTCCATTGAGTCTTTCACTCTCACCCTGAAGGCCTGCTGAGTTTGCAGTTTTAAACATTAGAGCTATTTACCAAAATTTGCCGGGTGAAAACCAGGTGCAACAAATGCCACGACATCGCTATGATATCTCTCTAGCTAGAGAGATTTGGATTCAATAGTGTAGTAGCTGCCTAGGTAACCTGTCTGCGTAATACAAAATAATATTGGTGTAAAGCTCTGTAATTCCCAACATTCTGAAATGCTGGGTATGAAACTTGCCGTGTGTTATATAGTAATATAAAAAATATTTTCAGACCATACCCACAATTGGTAGTCTTATCGAAACCTTGCCACATGTCGGTACTTACTACGCTGCTCAGCGACCTCGAAGTGGATATTGGCCTTCGACACGAGACTTCGCCATTCCGGTCTGTTTTCGGCCACCTATCGCCAGTCCTTTTTCGACCTGGCCATATCCAGCGATAACTTGTCACATGTAGGTCGGTAAAAAAATGCATCCTGATTGTTAAAGACCACAATTAGAACAATTAAACAAAAAGTGTTTGTAAATCAATGTTTTCTTTTTTTATATTCAGGACAATCAAGATGACCGTACTCCGCCTGATGGTATGCGGCCGTGAGATCCGAATATGAGATTGACAGGCACATTTGGTACTTACCAATTTCTGTAAAACGAACAGAGTTCGCAACTTTACCAACGCATGGAGACCCTGTACAAAGTACATTACATGCCGGCTGACACGCGCAGTATACACACCTACTTGACATTGTGTGCCGAACGTGGGCCGCGCCGAGATAAACGCAGCCAGCAAACATCACTGTTTGTAATCATTCAATACATCTGTTATCGAACGTCTGATCGGGAAATCCCAAAATTTGAACGTTGAAATGAGGTTGAGGATCTGTGACTATGCGGTTTGTGACAAACCTTTGTTGCTAAGCCGCGTAGCAGATCTGACCGAAAATAGAATAAGTACCTGACGGTACCTAATAATTTGAAAATAATCTTGTATATCTTTTCTTTACTATTTATAAGGAGACAACTACCAAAGACAACCACATGGCCATACAAGGACACCATGTAACCCAAAAACACGAAACACTAGCGCGATGCAATGAATGCCCAGCGCCATCTATTGGTAGATTGGAACTAATTTCCCTCAAATGAGATATAATATAATACTCTGTCAATAAAGTCGTGAAGTTTATTCTTGAGGAACTATTACGCTGTTCCATAGCATTATTTATTATCTAATGGGGCTACCAAATGAGCGGCAGTGACTTTCTTGATGCATTATTTTATGATGTATGAATGGAATAAAAGTATGTACCTACTTACTAGGTAAATATGTACATCTAGTAAATACAGAAATGGTGTGAGAAATTCTTATTTAATCAACGAATAAAATGTATTGTTGGACCGAAGCTAATTAATTACTGAAAGCCTTTATTCGTCTTCAAAGTGCAAACCTTATGATACAAAGGCGTTTGATTAACTTTGAACAATAAACTTGAAACCTGAAAAGTACTCGAGTAATCTACTGGAGTCGAGGTAAATGAGTATTAACAAAAATGGTAATTTTTGATGATTTAAATGAAATAGTTTATTGTAATAACATTTGGATGTTTGTAAGTAGTAATAAACCTGCTAAAGGCGCTACCCTTCACCTACCTATATTGGTTTAAATAACGGGCCGTGTCGAGCAAAAATTATGTTTCGATTTTTTCAAACATAGCTCGGGTTTGAGATCACCAATGCGCATCAGGTAAGCGTGGCGATAAACCCAATCCCATCGTAGTAGCGATGACTTAATGTCTATGATGGAGCCCTCTGCCCAGCAGTGGTATAGTATATAAGCCGATACTTTAAAGGCGCCGTCTCTAAAACTTCGGAGAGCGATTGTTCAAATCCTGCGTGGGATTCGAAACTTTAGGTTTACGTTTTCCCAGTTTGTTTAGTAGGTCATCATAATGCATTACTAGAGTCACCGGCCCGAAAAAAATTGTGTCGGTCTCCATCTTACGGAATTGACGGATCTATCAATTCGTATTTTTAGAGTAAGCCCTGATCATTATGCATTGCTTGCTTTAGGAAAGGTATTCTGGCATCAGAAGAACTGTCAAGAAAACTTTATTTCTTACGAGTATATGGTCAACAAAATATCATCTTAACTTATTGCAAACAATCGTTGCTTCTCTTTTTACAACACATTTTATAAATTATATAAATGGCATGACAGTGACAAAATTTAACACATCCTACATTGTCTCTGAAAAACTATTTTATTTATCATAGATTAAGACATTGTTACTACGATTTAGCTTTCATGGCCGGTTTATACCCCCGTCACTGACTATTTGGCTTTAAATTCTTGGCTCATGTCTCGAGAGATCGCGATTGAGATCTATGAAATTTATTTTCACCAAAACACTCAAACCTCGAAAATTCCCTGCCCGCAAAAATGTATGTTGTTATTCTGGCGGCATCGGCGATATGAATGGCGAATTCCTCTGCCCACTTACTGGCCTGAATGATTTCAACATTCTTGGCGCGGCTCCGATAATCTGAGAAAAAAATAAACGAGCTGCAACGTAAATAATCCACTCAGAGTTGAAAGTGCGCACGGTGGCATGGAAAATAAATCACCACGATATGGTACGGGATAACGTATTTTTACGCAACAGGCTTTGTTTATAGTTAGTCGTGGCCGCAGACGCTGGTTATTCAACCGGGCGCATTCCGCGACGGACCCACTTTTTGCTCCGGCGGCCGAGCCGTCCTCGCCAATGAAAAACGACCAATTAGAGCGTTTACGGCAAGAATTAAACTCGCGCATTGTCCGCTCAGCCGCTCGCTCCGCTCAGATGCCGCACCTTCCTGGCTCCGCGCTATCTCGGGACGGATGCCTTCACAATCTTGGCAGGGCGCTCACAAAAACATACCTACTAGTGTAAATTAAGCGCAGTTTATCTGGAGACAGTCCCTTTGAGGAATAATGGGAGGTAATAGTTGTGGCGCCACGGCGTCGATCCTGCGCCATTGTTTTTGTCGGCTGCCAAGTGACAGCTAGTCAATAGCGCACCTCGGTACCTCTGAGCTTTGCGTTGAATGGGGTGCGGCTTATTCATCCTTGTCAAACCTTTATACCTCGCCTCAGGTGGCCAATGCTCCAAAAATTCAATTTATATTTAGCTCTATTTCAATGCGCTTTGTATTCGGCAACTGCATAAAAAGTGTAACTGTGATTTATCATACGTTTGCATAAGTAACTAATTATTATTCATGCATTTGGTAACTTTCTTTATCAGTAAACATTTTTTACTTTAAAATTTTAATAGACGTTACTACGAGCGAGGGTGAGTTTAGGTAACGTTGTTTCGAAAGAGCGCTATCTCTGATCAAGTTCTACATACCATACTGAAACGGATCAATCGCCTTTTTAAAAACGAAATCAAGCCTCAAATCACATGAAACTGCTTCTACAAGCCAACTCATCTCGGCTTAATCTCGAGGCCTAGTGTCTGACAATGTTGTCGAGTAAAAAATAAAAAGACGGTTTTTATTGGTGTACGTGGCCCCAGTGCAGGGTAACCAGACATTGGACCTTAGTAAAATATATTCTTCATTTCTTTAAACTTAGTCGGACTTAGAAAGATTTGTTTATGTAAAGATATCAACGAGATCATAAAATATCTTGCTATTATTTAGCGGTTTTGCCACCAAAACGCCTAAAAAAGTTTGAAAAATAGCACTTGCGTCTATACAAGGCAACTATACACCGTCCAATTTAAGTCGTTTATGAGTATCACGAATAATAAAGAGTATAAATAAATAAATGATAAAAATACCAGCAATGATGTTGTACCAATATGAGATTGTTAGGAAAGGTTCGGGTAGTTTTCACCAAACGTGAGGAAAGATATTCGAAGAAGGGTAGCTCGAACAGAATAAAATACCAATGTACTAATTTTTCTGCTACCTAGATATCGAGGAACATATGAAATCTAAATAAATCTACTCATATATTCCGAACGCATGGCGGCACTACCCGCCGCCAATAAAACCGATCACCGCCGACCCAACGCGGGGCAGCTCCCGGAGTGCGCTATCAACATTATTTACATTTTTTTCCATTTCTAAGGCAAAGTGGCGTCGAATTACTATCTCGGAATGTTTAGTACGAGACGGAGGTTTTTTTACTCTACTACGTCTGGCAGACGTATAATAAATTCACTTAGGAGCACCTTCGGCCGCGATAGGACTAATTCTGGGATGGAATTTGATATGAAATGTATCTGAATCCATTGTGTTGATAAATTCGAATGGCATTCAAAGTTTTGTGGAATGCTGGAAGTATGAAGGACGTGTTATTTTTTACATACTTACTAAATGGTAAAAAGCAATATGCAAGATTTATTTATTGGTATTGACTAAGTAATCTGTATGGACAGATCATTCCTAAAAAAATCTATTTTTTCATTTAAATGTCTAAAGTAACTACTCGAGTATTTCTACTTCTAGGTTCACTCATCAAATTTTTAAATATTTTGTTTCGGGTTTTCTAAATACGACTATGTCTCTTAGTTACCATTTAACAACTCAAACAGACGGAACCACTACCATTGATAGAGTCTAGCAAACTATTGGCAGTACCCAGCCGTATTACAACATATCCTGCTGTGAGGCATTCTGATGCCAAATGTGGCTTCGGCACAAACTGGGACGGACTCCATAAGAAACACCAACAAAAAATGCCCTGAATATATACGACACATTGCACAAAAACCGATTATTAAGTCCTTTTAAGTCAATAATTTTAAACATTCGTTTAATACGTCATTAAAACATGTTTCCTCTAAGATTGATGGGTTGTTATGATCTCTAGGAAAACCAATTTACTATTTATTTTTAAAGGACTAAATCGTGCAAAAGAAACCTAAAGGCCCGGTGGCAGTTATTCGATAAATACTTATACCTAATTAGCTTCCTAATTGAGAACTAAAAAGTTAAGTAATTAAAATGCACATTTATATCTGCACATATTCTCAAAACCTACAATATACAAGAAGTAGGTATTCAAGTTGATAATATGGAAACCGGCTATCTTTATCTTTATTCGAAAATGTAACCACTTAAAACGAAATGACTCAAACAAAAAATATACACCTCCGAGTCGTTAATTACACAAATCTCTATACGGAGCTTCGTTTATTGTTCTGCTTTGTTCGGCTGAAGTGGTTTACACAATAACTACCTACCTCAAGGCTTCAAATAATAATACCATAACTTTATTTGGGGAAGACCAGTTCACAAAAGAGTTTTGCCAAAAAACACCATACCTGTGACTTCACGCGGCGACTCGAACTCATTTCAAATGAAATCTTACTACGAAATTACGTTTGGAGCAGAAAAAAGTCAATAGCCTCTACGAGGTGGCGCTTACCACTCAAAGCGCGAGTAATAGCAGACTTTCTGATACATTTAAATCGCCTTATTACTTCTTGCCTTAGGTTTAAATTTGTCTGCGAGGGTATCGGCCAGCGTTTCAATAGTAAATAGTGTTGAATACAATCTCGAGTGTCTATTATGTCGCTGGTTACCTGAGGAGATGTTCCCAGTACCCGATGGTCCGTTAAATTTACTTGCGGCGACAGAGAGAATGGATGTAGGTGCCTTCCTACCTTTGGAATTGGTACAGGAATCAATTTAAGTCGGTGCCTAACATTTTGATATGAGTAGGTACATCGGTAAATAACCTATTGTAAACTGTAATCAAAAGATATATACCATAGATAGTATATTTCTATATAGATTAATAATTTAACCGGTACAATTTATAATAATTTAATTATATTTATAAGGACCAATCGAAAATGTAGGTTCAGATGTTTATTATTAGCATCTGTCCAAATCTTCAGCCGATTCTCATCATTTTGTTTAACTCTAAGTTGAATACGAGAAGTTCTGTGCCGAGTGTTCCGCCTACCTCGGTATTTCTGTAAAGATCGAGTATTAACTCTTTATCTACCTAGCGGTTACCGGGTACTTATACTTGTTATAGCAATTGATTCAAACAAGTTAAAGAACAATAGACCGTATCTGTTTACTATCGGAAATCGCTTCTGCTCAAGCTATTATATTTAATCTCTAGCCCTATAAATGAAAGATAAATCAATGACCACCGTGAGAACCTGACTGTTATTAACTTCTACAATACTATTTATAAAAATAACACTTGTAAGGACAGTTCCCACACCAACACCATTAGGCGTAGCTCACAAAGGACAATGGACATATTGGCCCCATGTGTGCTGAACCCTTCACGGACGATTGTCCCCATATTGTACCCAAATCACAAATTTCACAGAAAAAATGTCAAAAGGCTACCCCCGACTTTTGCACTTCATCAAAAATAAATTTATCTCGAAATAATGCAGTCCCAACCTGTTTGAATCCTTTGTTAGAGATACAATGGATTTGAAAAAAATTAGACCCGTCTTTTTTCTGGACTATTGTTAGAGTAAACGAAGAACCGATTTATTGTTTTTAAATATTTTTTACGTGACATCAGCATGAGAGTTAATACACATCCTACCTCATAAATTGGTAATAAAATATGCTTAGTTAAAAAAATAATATTGGTAGATCATCAACTCCAGATCTACCAAAAAAATTATCCAATAAATCTAAACATATTCCAAGGATTTGATTCGATTCTAACTTGGACTGAAGTTGCATTAAATTTAATAGATTTCATAATAAATTAATGGTCCATTAATGGTGATAATTGTTCACAGCCATTATCATCATTCTTCTTGATAATGGTTGATTTAACAATGACGATTACTTCGATTACACTTGACTGGTAAGGCTTTGTCTATTTCAGTAAGATTATTTCCTCTAATTACTCGAAGTTTGACGATCATCTGTAGGATTTTCTTTATAATATTCTTAATCATGATTTATAAGGACTACAGACTACGACAAGGCTTATAGTGAATCGGAAAAGACAAAACACTTGTTTGCGTGATGTAATTGACACCCAGCACCATTCTATTGTCAAATATTTGAACTACTTAATCGCAAAATCCTGACCCGGAACAAAGTAAGGGAAGGTCATTAACTTAAAATATATGTGTATCGATAAACGAGTGGAAGACAGATTAATAAAGACTTGCATAGATTTCCAATGCTGTATCATATTAAATAACGGTTTTATATCAATTATTTATACTAGGTATACCTACTTATTTATTTTTGAGATAGTAGGTAGATAGATAGTTTACACGGTTTTAGCAAATTAAAAAGGTAGGTAAAGCTTCGATGCTTATATTCTTGTGATAGTCGAGCGATGATAAGTCAGTGGATAACAACGAACCTCTATGTTCCATACGGAGGCTCGTGGTTCAAATTCGAGCATGCACATCTAGATTCTTAGAATAATAACCTGAATTTTACAAATCTACATGCGTTTTTCTACCATTCACTCAGCGGTGAGGGAAGTCTTCGTGAGGAAGACTGCACGTTTCGGATAGTTTCTGAAACGTGTAATCATGTTCTGGTTCTCCTGTTAAAGGGTTCCGAAGGTCAGGCGGCTATCGCTTCAATATAATTACCAGATTCCCCAAACCTTGAATATTATATACTAAGCTAAGCCACAGCTTTGGACGTAACCGAGAATCACGCAAAGATGAAAGAGTCGTTCTCTACCACGTAGTATAGTATAACTATGATTTATTACTATAGCTACAATTTGTTATTTTCATTATTTATCCTACCTAACAAAAGTATGGTAAACACTTCATTTAACATAGTGATTTTTTTATTTAACTACTTAAGGAAATTGTATATTTTAAAAACTTTTAAAATCAGCGATGCTTCTGCCCTCTGGTTATACTACAGAAAACTAAAACACCAATACAGTCCGTGCCACTGGTGTTGCTTTGTACATTCGCCCTACTTGATGATCAAGTATAACGACGCCAGATGGCGCCACATGCATTGCTAGTCAGCTCTCGATACTTCTGGCCACGCACTTGTGCAGAACAGCCTTTCTCAGGAGGGACCAGAGAAGAGGTGTGGGAACTGGAACTGACCCCATAAGCACAAGGAAGTACCTACTACGAATGATCGACTGACCATTGCCTTGGTCAGTGTTGCTACCAATGCTGGAAACCATCAATGCTGTGTAGGTATACAGCTTTATAGCTTTTATACTAAGTTATCGCAGTAAATTAATTTATGTCTTATCCTTTAAAAATAAAAAAATAGTACATAGCTGTCATTTGCACACGTCATTTGGTGTCATTAAATTTTGACAAACAATCAATTTGATATTATTGACAAATTTGTAACAGCGGTGTAATTTTTGGTAAAGAAAAATTAAACTATGTGTCTTTTAAAATAAAACTTTAAAATAATCATGTCACAAATATTTCACAAGAGTTGCTACACGTCACGGAGTTCTGGGTACAAGTACCGGACCCTGTCAACCAACACCGGAGAGAGGAAGAGGCGTGATAGCAAGGAGGACTCCACCTTCGACAGGAAGTTTAAGGAGTTACAAAGAGATATATCAGTAAGGATAGAGAAACAGCTGAGCCAGACGCAGCGAGCTCGCGACACTATCAAAGAAAAATTCGAAAAAATCGACGCCAAAATCAATTCTATGATTGAGTTACAAACGACGGTAGCAGCTCTAAGACAAAATTTACAGGTAGTGGAAAACAGCATCGTTGATATGGCTCAGAAAGTTGAGAAAATAGAAGCACTCACGTCGAACAGTGAAGCTTGCACTTTGCAATCTCAGAAGAGCTCCTTTAGATCCGAAGAACCAATTTTTGAAAGTGATGAGGTCCGAAGTATAGCTACAAATATTTGAATTGTTTTAGTTTGATAAACTTATTTAGTTTTTATGATAATTTTTGTAATGTTTATAGAATTATATTAAAGCCTATATTTTATGACAACTGCTCTAATTATTTTTAAGCTCTACTTTTCCATTTTTATTTGCAGCTGGCAAAACCATTCATTATTTAGTTATTGATCAAACCAAGTTAATGGCCTGTATCAGGTAGGTTGCTTGGTGACTACGCCGTGTCTACTGGCACTTACCCTTTGTTCCCTCTGTAGCACTATGGCTGAGTGTCGTAGCTAGTCGTAGTCTGTAGTGACCGGGCATGCAGGGTACATGGCATAGGCGTAGCTTTTGTAATTTCCGATGCTCTAGGCTACGCCGAAGGAAATGCTTCGTTCGCGTCCCATCATGCGTAGACTGCATTGATCATTCATTTGTATCAATGATGTTTAAAAACTGACTTCGGTAGTTGAATTTTCGTCACCATAAATACGTACCTAAATGATATAGGTATAAAAAATTAAACGAGCAGCATATTATATTTTAAAGAGTAGTGTTTACATCACCTATGCTCCTAAGAGTTAGGTAATGTCCACTGGCCCCTTAGGCCTTGTGAAATTAGGAACAACAGGGAGCATGTACTTTTAATCTGGATATCTATAAGGCAAGAGTGAAAAAGCATCTTCTAGGCAAACGCATGATACGAGTTAACCTAAACTCATGGTCGGACTAGGTGCGATGTAACAATTTAAATACTTACCTAATATTACCTATCTAAAAATAGAAATAATAACTCGCTACTATTTTAAACATCATATATTTGTTTCAGGATGGGTTTCATTACATAATTACAGCTCTCAGCCGAACACATAGATCAAATTGAATGCTGACGACAATTACTAAACTTTATCAGCTCATTGAAAACAAAATTATTTGACATTTAATGGGTAATAATGTGTTTATAGTTACAATAAATTTTAATCGTTTTTAACGCCACAAATACATTAATAGAATCACATAAACATTACTAATATTCAATATGCATGAGCTAAACAGCAATAATACAATGAGCCTCAATGATTATAATAGACATATGTTCAGATTTGAAGTATTTTTTGGAAAGACCTTAACCCTAAAATTGTATTTTAATTGTAATAATAACTAACAACTTTTAGTATTCGTAAGTATGTATATGGCACAGTATAAAAATAATTGATAGAATATACAATAGGGTTCCCAAAAGTTAATGAAATAAGTAGATATAGAGAACACATTTGAAAGAAAGGCAGATCGCAGAAGTCATTACGCTAACAGCTACGACGTTTCCATAATATACACTTAAGCTAACCAATCTCTAACTCATTGACATAATAAAATGTACTTACATACGACTAGGAAGGAAAATAATGGAAGAATTCTCTACAATAATAACAATTGTAACTAAAATAGCGGGCAAGCGTCACTTGCCCGCATCGCCCGTAAACAATAAATGCAACAAATTGTTTCTAAAATAAAACTAAGTTTGTGCACCAATTCATCATAATATAGCCTAAATAAAAATATTCCTAAAAATGCAAATTGTCGAACAATTTGATATGTAAATATCTAAAGAAACACTTAATTCCAACTAAATCAATAGATCGCATATAACATAGATATCACAACATTAAGATACACAAAAGTGCCTACTACACAAAGATACATGTAATTTAATTAATTAACTACAAAGCAGCTGAGCTGCATTCCATAATATTCGTATTTTTTAAAGTAACTAATCCTGTCTATGAGTCGGACGCGCAACAACTTGGATCTAACAACTTTCAGCTGCCAACTTCAAACAAAACAACTCACTAAGCGACACTCAAACTTTATAAACCCTCTTCATTTCTGTAACTTCAGCTATTTAACATAATTTTACCGTAAATGAACTAGAAAATTTCTAATAAATAATAAACTAGAAGAGTTAACTTTTCCGGAAATATTTGTTCTGATCTACAAATATTTTCAGTTCATAAAAAGTTACAAAAGAAGGCATTCTTTCTATCTGCTAAGTTACCTCTCCAGGTCATATTGCCTATAATTCTCTATATATTTTTCTTTACCTACAATCCATTTCCAACATTTTTATAGTCTGTTCCAGTCCGTTGTTCTAAGAGATCTCGTCCGTTTTCTCCCGTTTTTGAAGATCATACAATTTCACACCTTTACACCAGCGAATAGATCAAGAAATAATTATCTGACTCTCGCAGTTGAAAATCTATAGGTAAGAGAAAAAGTTCATAAAAATGTCGCAGAACATTATCCCTGTAGTTCCACAACACGAGCTTGATACCATCTCATATGTAAATTTATACATAGGAGGTGGGTGCCCTTTCTCAGTCAAACAAGCATATAAAAGCCCTCAATAGGCCATCCCAGAAGCACGCGCAGCATCCTTGCTTTTTGGTCTTGTCGTCGGGGTTGAAACTCGGCTGCTTGGGGCGTTTTCGACGAGAGCAAAGTTTGCTCGGCTGCGTGTCCTCGGGTGCCGGCTCGGACCGCGGGCTGAGGTGCACCGGCAGAGCGGCGGGCTCGGCGGGGCGCGGGCGCGCCCACCGACGCAGCAACCCCTCCTGTTCCGCTCCTACTGGCACCGGCGCCGACAGCTTCCTAGCCCGGGCCACTACCAGCGCTCTTTCCATGGGCTCCAACAATTCCAAAGCCAGAGCGCGCTCCAATTCCTCTCCTGACAGCAGTAGATACCTCGGACAGTACGCTAACTCTCCTAGGGCCGCTCTCTTGTTAGGTGATGTCAGCTCTCGTTTGGTGCGTTTGCACACAGCTGTTGCCCACCGCGACAGCGCTTCCGCCAAAACTAGCTCATTAGATACTCTAAGAGTATCACGTTTGACTATTAGCGCGAAATCTTCATACGTCAAATCTTCGATCCTCTCATCTGTTAGCGCAGCATCTGCGTTATCATCGAGCACAAGTAGAGCGTTATGCGCGAGTGAGTCGCACCATCGCGAGCACTGCGCTAGGGACCGGGCTGCAGCGTCGTCGGCAAATGCGGGCAGGGGTGGAGCTGAAGCAGCGCCAGGTAGCCTCGCGCACAGGAATCGGAGATCCCGCAATATCTCGAGAGCGACACCAGCGTCCAACATCTCATCGAGACGCCGAGCGCATCGTTCCGCTAGAGGTGAGCAAAGGAACTTGTACGCAGCATCGAGTGCACACCGTGCCGTAGCCACGGAGTTGAGCTGTGTTGGTTCGCAGTAGTGGTAGCGCAGGAGTTGCTCGAAGCCGCGCCGGTCGACATAGTCTACGACGATGACGTCTGTTTTGGCAGAGAGTAGTGCGGCGAAGACGGGGCTGGTGGCGGCCAGCACACGGCGGTGGCCGGGGTAGCGCCAGGTGTCTCCGTTGATGCCAGCCACGAAGACGATGTCGCTTTGCTTCTCGTCATCGTAGAGACGAGCGTTCTCGTCTAGCTCGAGTCCTCCTCCCCCACAGTACTCGCCGCCGACCTCACTGTCGCGCCCCGACTCTATGTCTTCCTCGGAGCTCGTTCGAGCAGGGTTCGTTACAACAGTCATCCTGATTTGTGAATTCCACTTCTTATCTGCACGTCACCTGGAAATAAGAGAAAAATAACATGAAAATACAATTCTCGTCGTAATTACACATGATTAGCATAGCTAGACTTTTAGGTCATATTCACTGTATGGAGTTACTTCCTAGCGTCATTATTTTGGACCCTTAGTTCCTGTGTTTATTTTCATAAAGTAGAGCTAAGTGCCACAGTTAACGCAGTTATAATGCATGTGTGAGCGAACGTATAAACACCATATAAAGAATCATTATTGCCTTGGTATTGTATTACGATTCATAGGAGGTGCTAAATGAACCACCAAGGCAATTGGTATTTACACAATGCGTATTTTTTTCAGTATTTTAGCCGGGTTTCGATTATCGATATGATGCCGTGAATTGACGCTAATAAAATTACTATAAATGTATGACCTAGATTTGTAACGGACATGACCGAGCTTCGAACCAATACAAACCAATGCAATTTACTATGGAATATAACGGCTTATGGCAAAAAATCTAAATGAATTTCGAGCACATCACTCCTAATCTTATCTCCGTTCTTATCTACCAAAAGTTGTTAGCATTTTGCTTAACAGTTTAGCAGTTCAATGCAGTAGCATTTCATTTCAGTTCAATAAGTAGGTAGGTAATTGTTATACCTTCGAGCCTAATCTTCGTATCCAATCAACAATTTTAAAAAGCTGACTGATTAAGATCAAGCGTACAGGTGGTTTACCTGTCATAAATACCTCTAAACTGTGCATTTACGCTTTGAGGATAAGAATGTGCGCGTAATTACCAGGAATCAGGTTTGTATGAATTTATTTATTTATTTATAAGAGCACACGTCTGTATTTGAACCATTCGATCACAGGGAGTTTCTCACATTTGTGCGATGATTCTGAAAGTGTTACCAAGTCCCAGTTGGCCTGATTTTCCTGTAAGAGTTGCAAAGGTCCGTTTTCAATTGCTTCAATGTAAATCGAATCCAGGATTGCCAAATTCTGGAATATGATGGAAGCGTACTGTTGGACGGGGCCTTGGATTAAGATTTTTTTTTAATAAAAAGGAGTATGCCATGAAAAAGAGTTCTGTGTGGCCTTGCCCGTGAAGTCGGCTAAGCCATATTATCAATAATGCTGACACAGCAGCATGTTGCGTCGTAAGTGACTTTACTTACACAGAGAAGATATAACAATACGCATAGCATAGTCGCTAAGCGACGCTAGGATGAAGAACACTATACTAACGACCTAACCTAACCTGAACCTCTTTTGATTCAATTGCCAACTGTGTAACGATAATAAATAAATAAATAAATTAAATAAATTGAGACAACATCACATACATTGTCCTGATCCCAAACTAAGTTTTTCCCTTGTACTATGGAAACCAGAAACAACGAAGGAACCACAAACACCCAGACCCAACACAAATATCTGTTTCATCAACAAACATTTGTGTTGGTGCGGGAATCGAACCCGCGACCCTTACGTCTCAACCGGCGCTCAACCATTGCGCTAAACGGGTCGTCATTTGTTGTTGGTCGTCATTAATAATGATGTCAATATCTAATGAAGTAATTACCACCTAATACTTAGTACCTACTCGCATAAGCCTTGTGAGCTACGTAGCATTCCTGTTCACGCATAAATGAAAGAGAGCGATGTTGGTTATTGATTTTTAGTCCCGGCCAATGCTATTATTGTAAACGGATGTTCTGTACTTCACCTTTACAATCATATATCATACTCGTGTGTTCGACATTTTCGCAAACAGATTTATTTTATTATGTCTGATGAGATTGCTCTCTGAACATTGGAAAAAGCTGGAGATGGCATCAAATTTTGGATGAATACAGATTGAATAATGCAAATGATTTTATTTCGATCTGAAAATATAAGTAGATAATGTTTTAAATGCTTGCTTCGATTCAGAAGACTTAGAATGATAAATGAATAAATTATCTGTAGATAATATAACGCCCCAATGACCTAATGGTTTAAGTACCGGGCCGTAATCTCAGAGTCCTGGGTTCGATTAGGTCGAGTATGTTTCGAATTTTTCGAACATAACTCGGGTTTGTGATCACCAATCCGCATTAGGCCTAATCCCATCATAGTAGCGATGACTTCACTTCTGTGAAAGAGGCTTTTTCCCCGTTTTAACACACGCCACACACAAGCTAACAAGAAAGTAGGGAGAGTAATAGAAGTGTATATAATATATGCGATCTTATCGCTAGAAGAGATCTCTACTAGATTAAGGATGATTATCATGGAATAGGTTGGTTCATTTGATAACAGAAATATCCCTTTCTAAACTTAATGCGAAAAACTAAATAGTAGGTAGCGCCTAATAAAAGTCAGACCTAGATACTGTCTTAGTTGGAAAAGGAGATGACTGAGATTCCTGCGGTGAATTTCGTAAAACTATGTCTGAATGGCCTGAAGCGCATTTCCAACAACACCAAGTGAAAAGCGCGCGCCGCGCGAAACGTGCGTCAGCGCGGTGCGTCGTGCGCACGCGCATTCTTCGCGTAAACAAAAATATACACGCCGAGTGTTTCGGCACCTTTGAGTGGACTGATCTCATCAGTTTAACAAGTTCGTGAGAATATAGGGAAACATTAATGGTAGCTATATTTTTTTTATGTGATAGGTGGCAGACGGATCACCTGATGGTAAGCGAGCCTTTAGACGACTTTCCCTCCAATTGGGCCATCGGTACACAGCGCAGGCCCTGCTTCACTCAGGTCATACCGGTACATTCATGCCGAATCGTGGCTCTTCCACGGTTAAAAAACTCATTCAAGTCATTTTAAATCCCATAGTTCTAACAAACTCTGTCACGGAATGTTCCTGATTGTACTTCTCGGGTATGTAATTTGAATCTCGAAATGGTTTGAAATATCTCCAGCCTAAATCTCAGACTATATGTTTACAAGCGTTTAGTAGACTAACCATTTAAAACTAAACGGAAACATAATTTATAAGCCATTAGAAATTAACACCTAATTTTACAATCCTTTTCGTGGTCTTCCTGCATCCGTTTAATCCTATAACAAATTGTTCCCATATTAACGTCGCATAATCGTAAATAATTTAGGCTTGTCGTCTGAACTTATCTATACTTCCGTGATCTTGATTATTTATTAGTGAAAGATTAGATCCATTAACATATTCCCCTTATAGCTGAGATTTGGGCTAGTTGCGCAATTTAAAATCCGCAGAATGGTTCCTCGTTATATTTCTGTCTGGTCAGAGAAATGTCTAATGCAATTTCGAAACAGAAGGGACATTTACGATAGCCAGTTATTTGTGATACCTCCGGTGACCCACATACATACATTCGCATAGCTCTGCGCTGCTGGATGTGGCCTATATTTAGAGGCGCAATCCGTGCGAGGTTACGAAAGCGAATGCGTTTCTCCCCTTGGTCCATTTGAGACGAATAAGGTCTAATGCATCGCAACTGTACTAGCTTTTATCACTTTTACTGCAGATGTCTGGAACAGACACTAGCTTCGAGTAATAAGCTTGTACATATTTACATCACGATAGAACTTATGTGCCTCATCTAACTTATTGACTTTAAAATTTAGAAAAACTCATTGTAATGGTTTATGATTTTTGTAATTTATTGATATGAATTTCAATAAATAATAATAAATGAATAATAATGTTCATTTATTTCTCTTTCACAATATGTACTTACAGCCATTACAAAAATTATAACATCAAGATTATACCATGGAAAAAAATCATAAAGAAATATTTCTAAATAGATACCTAATTTAAATAAATGTATGTAAGTAATTTATTTTTCTTCAGGTCCACGCTATAGAGTCGTGCTACTTAATCCTTAGAAAAAAAAATCTTTGTTAATTGGGCCCTAAAAGGAAAATAATAGTAGACTGTTAATAAACAATCTTCACCGTAATCATGTTAGCTCGAGCTAATTATATAAGGATAAATAGGTGTAGCCAAACTAATTGGTTATAAAAAGACAAGTGGAGCCTCAAAGAGATTCATTATCTGGATATGAAGAAGGTTTGTTCGGTCGCTGGTGCGTGGATCCTGTTGCCCAACAAATATTAACATCGATAAACTAGTGAATGGCTCTAACCTTGCACCGATATCAAGGTTTTTGGTTTATATTTTTTTGAATAATATTAATCTGACTGATATAAGACTATTTAACGTCGTAAGGACTCAAAAGCCTTTTAAAAGGCAAAATTAATTTTCTATTGTGTGTCTGCTGTCTGGGCAGGCAATTTTTCGAGTTGTAGTCAATTTTTGAAAGTTGTGCACAGTTATTCAATAAATAGTATAAGTGTTGGCCAAGAGACTGGGGTTCAGTGATAGGTAATAATAGATCCGGCTTAGTAGCTATAAATTTAAATCAATTGGCGGCGCTAGAGTGCCGTACCCTTCGTCTTAAGCACTTGTTCTATGCATATCGGAAAACTGAGGATTTACAAATATACACTGAAGAAACACTATGTTTGTCCAGGTTCACGACCTTTGGCGTTATTTTACAGGTTCTATTGAAATAAAAACGAAACTCACCAATTTTTTAAATTTCAGGAAACTTCCACAAAATCAACTTGGAACTTTAGAGAAAGTAAATTTTGAACCAACTGGCGGTTTAGTCCCCGTCCCGTCGCCGTCCCGACCCTACACTCAATGACCCTTTCGTCACCGATATCCTTAAAAATGCTTCGCCATTGTTTTTGTTTCAACTTTTTACTGAACCCTTAACAGTTGAACAAAATTATTCTTAATTTATTAGGTTTCTCAGGATTGTGACACTTGGCATTTTGTGTGTAATGCAAGAACAAGGAAAAAAATATCGTCTTATTTTGTGAAATAAGAAGGGAATCGAGCAACAGATTCACCTGATGGTAAGTGATGATCAACGCTTCTCGCAGACAAGATATCCCACACTAAAGCTCAGTCACTTAGTTACCTAAACAATGGGGGTTGTCGCGGGTGAAAAAATCGCTAGATGGCATAGATAGATAGATAGATACTCTTCATTGCACAACTCATTACATAACTTAATGCTAATAGTAATTTACAAATACAATATTGGCGGCCTTATCGCTAATAGCATACTGTAGACTAAGAAATATACGTACCTACAGTGAATGGTTATTATTGATGTGAGATGGCAAAATGTCAATAAACCAATAACGTTGAATTAGACCACAGTCTAACTACGCCATCTAGTGGATTTTACACATGCGATAGCCCCCCATTGGATTTATTTTTACCCCAACACGACGAAGCAAAAAGAGGGTTATTATGTAAATATAAGAGATTTTTCCACAGCTTATTTCATTGTCCTTGTTACTGCAAATTGCGTATATTGTTTTTACATTGTAGATTATAGGTAGATAAGTACTTGTCTGATGACTAATTAATCAGGTACCTACTGGTCATATTTCTATTTATATTATGTCAAATGTTCCCCAGATTTTAATGATACGGATTCCTAAAAGTTGGAATTTACAAGTGGATTCACTAAAGCTTCAAGTGGGTACCCTAACTTAAATACTTGAGTCAGATTTTAACTGATATGGATTTTATTTCTAAGCATAGTTATAACTTATTTAAATAGTACTGTATGTTGAGAATATAGTATAAGAGAAGCAAAACAACTCGATTGCGGATTGGAAGCGGTGCATCTGAAATAGCCCGCGCTGTACTGTGACACGCGGAAATGCGCGGTGAATCTGCGCAAGAGTCGACCCGAATATAGGACACAGCTTGCACCATTTTTGTTAAATTAAAATCTATGCTATAAACATGACATTACGTAATACCCGTAGGAATTTTGTTTTTACACCCATAGACTGAAAAAAGCTTAAAAACAAATTCAAAGTAGGCACTCAGCTATAATTGATGAGAATAATAAGTAAAAGAAATTTATTCCGGTAAAATGAAGAAAGTATTTTTTTTGGTTTGTGATCTTTACAATATATGTAGAAAGAAGATTGCTATGAAGCAATTAAATTTTATACACACGCATTTACAGATAAATATTCTTTAGTGCACAAATAATCATGAGTAAAACAATGAATAAATAAATGCGGTTCTAATATAATGTACAAATATGTTGAGATTTAATTTTATATTTATGTAATCAGAAGTACCTACTTGGTTCCTCACATATGGATAATTAGAAAAGCTAATCTCTTAGGTAATACAAAATCAGATATACCGTTTATTTTTACAATTTACATGAAACTAATATTTAAACAAATCATTATCTGTCCGTAACAAGACCTTTTATAAAGTTTGACATTGAAAATAAATATGAAACAACCAGCAATAAGTATTGTAATATTGTTTGTATGTTTATTCATGACCTCTAAGCTAATGTAAGTTACTGAATTGGGAAGAGTACACAAAGATTTACAAAGGAGTTATCAGTTAAACTAATATCGAAAGACTGTATGCACATATTTACTTTACAAGGATTCAGTAAGTGTTAGGCGTTAGATAATATCTGTGGCGTTGGTTTATTACTTACAGGCAGTAACTGGCAACCTCGGTACGACAAAGGCTAGCAAAAAAACGAGAAATCACCATTTTTTTGAAAATATTTTCCAATAAAACTGTTCAATCAAAAGTCCAACTTAGTAAGTAGTAGTCAATCAACACATTAAATGTGCACCGTGATATCAGTTATATTTTAATAAGTATGTAGGTACTGATAATTATATGAAAATAATCTTTTAGATGCCTTTTGCGTTGAGTGACTCAGTGGGCGGGCACACAAAAGAACACAAAAAAACTGTAGGAAAGAAAAAGAGAAATTTCATGTACAACGTACCTAAGTACCTATCGCGTGTAGTTTTTGTGAAGATAAAATCGTAGTTATCTTATAAAAAATAATCGCAGATAAAATAACTATTTTAGCAATTCAAAGTGATTTTAACTGACCTCGCATACGTACGACACTATGACCACTGCAACTAGTAAACAATGTTGGTTATTCAGGTAGTTCTTAGTTTAAATTAGGTACGCATTTAGGTAATGTGTTTTCAACCACAATAGTCTTCCTTTTACTATGAATAAGTATCTAGTTAATTTTTCTTTAGGCCACCAATGACAGCATTGTATGTTTTTGTAAAAGACTGTTTGGAAGGCCAATATCCTAATTTCCTTTATTAAAATAATAGTTAGTCGGTTATGAAAGTAACATATACCTACTTAAATCGATACGATATGATTCATTGGTTCAAAACTCTTGTGAAATATTAATTTTATTACAGATAGATAAGTAAAGTTGCAATTGATCTACTTATACTACTTCTTAGTAATTTAGGCTTTAGGTATGTAATAGGTATCTTCTACAAAGTACTCAAGTGGTGACAACACGTGGCATGTCAGTAATGGCTATATGCGACCGAGGGGAATTCTCGGGAAAAAACAACAATGTTCGAATGACAAACGACGAAATCACATTGTGAATTAATAAACTTATAAAAAGTTACTTGTAGATTACATTCTCATAGGCACATCTAATCGCTTTTTTATTCATAAAACCGTGAAATAAGCAGGTTTGAAAGATAAATAAGCCATAGGCGGTTAGATTATGCTTTTGAGTGTCGATAAGCGAGTAGGTAATAAGTTTCCTAATGTGAAACGATAGCTTAGTGGTAGATACCTATAAAGAAAAATCACAGCCTCTACCAAAATACAAATAGGTTATTTTAGGAAAACCAAACCCAAGCGCAAGAAGTAGGTACACAAAGTGGATAGAACAAAAAGACAGTCTATCGATACCTAATACTGCCAAAGAAATAAGAAGTAGATTTGAAAAACGAAGTCCTCATTACAATGTCTTGCATAAGTCGTATTATTAAATTTCCATTAATTGGCTTAAAAATGTACAAGGTGAGGTTATGAGGTGCGCTGGGCGGGCGGCGGCGGCCCGCCCTACTTTTAACGGGGTCAAGAGTAGCGCCCAAACGCAGCGATGGTCGGTTCATCTGCCAGTGCATTTTAACGAGCGGGGCGACAAACCGGGGTTGATATTTGAAACAGTGTAAAACTACCGAATAACTCCTGTAAAGCTATTTGAATAGCAATGAGGCATAAATGGAAGCAAATATGTGCATAATAATTTGCTTGACGAAAGAATGTAGGCTCGATTTAGTAATGTTACCAGTTAAGAATGAATGCATTTCTTATAGATATTTATATTTTTTTCAAGCATAGTCTCGCATTTCAAAAATAACAAATTAAGATCGAATCGCTTGACTCTACTGAAACAGTAGTTTCAAATAATGTTCCGTAGCCAAATGGCAAAAAACGGAACCCTTATAGATTCGTCATTGTCTGTCTGTACGTCCGTATGCAAGTCACAGCCAATTTTTCCGAAACTATTAGAGAACTATATTGTTGAAACTTGGTAAGTAGATGTATTTGTAAATCGCATTTAAATGTTTAAAAATAAAAATAGAAAAACATTTAGTTTTTTAATAAGTCATATATCTTATAACAGAATTTCTTCAATCAACTTAAATATGAAAAGAAATATTACTTGCTGCTACGAACCGAGCGTTTTTTTTTAAGTTGTTAAAATAAGGCTTCTTTTTCATGGTCATCCAAAATGATTATCAATTACCCACACTGTTATTTTTTCAGATATGAAGCAAGGACAAATAAAATAGAAGAGACTAAAATAAATAACTAAGAGATAAAGATATCATGTCGTCTACAGATTTTTCTCTAAGGCTCTATTGCCCGCATTATTTTCAGGATTCCAATTAAGATAAAATAACGAATTTCCAAGAACAGTGGTTAAATGAGATATTTGGACAACAAGGTAAACCTGATGGTCCAATTATTTCAAGTAATTTCAAATATGTAGGTATGCTATCAGTTTTCTGTTTGCCGCAAATTTCAAAAGATTTACGAATTCGATGGCGTAATGACTATGGTGTTAGATTCGATTCCCGTAATTCCCCATAATTTATGAAACGAACTGTCCAAATTGATGAATGGGTGTGCTGAGAGTCGCCCTAAGCTAGCGTTAGCTATTGTACAGTCAACTCCAAAAATATGTATACACTTTAGGACTTTGTCACAATACACTAAGAAAGTAGAGGTCGTTCTACTTTCTTATATTATGTATTGTGACAAGGTCCTAAAGTGTATACATATTTTTGGAGTTGACTGTACGTAAGGTGTTGGTATATAGTCTAGCGCAAAAAATATTGTCAGTTTTAGGTACTCATGGAATTTGAAAGTAAAACCAACACTATTAATATGCTATTAAGGACCGACGAAATTTGACAGATTATAGAAACCGAACGTAACAGTTCATGCCATGCTTGAAAAGTTAAAATAAATGAATTGAATTGAAAGTTTACATTCTGAGCACAAAGCATCGTATGATAATCGTAACGTTTTATTGCTAGAGAGGCGTTGTAGATGATCTGAAGCGATCAGAATAACAACAATAAACTGGAAGGCCGAAATCTTTGGCGATGCGTAACCGCAACTTCGCGAAGGATTGATTCACACCGCGCACATCATAAGGTTAACGCTATATGATTCACGCTACTGAAGTACTAGGGTGTTAACCTTTGCCAAAATATATTACATTATACCAAGTATGCTTTTGGGATTGTGATTGTCTGTTCCAGAAAAACAGTTATATTTCTTGAGAGAACTTAGGTACCTATATGTTTCGTCTAACATAAGAATGGTATCTAACACTTTTAGCTTTTTAGGTAGGTATAGAACAGTAAACTTTATACGAAGTAGTCAGAAGAAATAGCGCGGCAGGTTTTTATAGACTAGTAAACTTTATACCTACGAAGCAATCAAGAAATAGCTCGGCAGGTTTTTTAAATTTTATAAATACATAATAGTGAGTTTATTTTTTATTTTTACAATAAACGAGTTGAGTTTATTGCACAATAGCAAATAACACTTGAAAGATTGATTTAACTACCGCACTATTACCATTTTCAGGTATCACATTTAGTGTATCTAAATAGAAATAGAATCCAAGCTCAACTAATTCTTTAAAAAATATTTAATGTTCTTGTGAATTTTACAAAACGTTATATATGACTAATTTATTTATTTAGGTATTTAAAATTGTATTGCACCAAACTTCGTACAATAGGCATTATCGCTAAGAGACTTATCTACCAATCAAATATAAAGATTTAAAAAAGCTTGATCTCAAATTTTTTAATATTGGCCATGAAAATAAAATTTAACAGTTGAAATAACTAATGACACATCGGCAACCCTAGCCTGTAATATCGCCTGACCGCACTTGTAAACAATGGTTTTAATTTTAAAGTTGGTTACGTCTCTACAGATAAACCGTTCGTTAGGTAAATGATCTGTGCGCGTTTAATGATCTTGATCACGTAGCAGTGACTATCGTTCAATCAAATGGCTTTGGCGATGACACTCTAGATACATATAGATTTAGGAGATTCGTTGGTGGCTAAAAAGGCATTGACTCATCTTATTTCTGAAATATGTTTGATACAGTGGGTATCAACCACCCGGGGCGGACTATTTTGCCTTCTTTTTTTCCTCCCCCCTTCCCCCTCTCCAGGGTGAAGCCTAGATTTTGCTGCCCCGTAAACCAAAAAGGGGCAACTATATTTAAAAATATTCTTAGGGAACTTATGAAAACGAAAGTTATGAAAAGCTGCCTAGAGCTTTCTGGTTCAAATGCAGAATACCTCTTGCAAAGCGCCACGTCACTCTTGTGTGAGCTTTTTTTAGACATCTATTCAATCCTAACTTTAACTAAGTACAAAATAAGATAGAACTTAGTTTCAAACTTCATAATAAGTTCTACTTCTTTGATTCAAACAGATTCGAGCTAGACGTCATAAAGACGCTTTAGTAACAACCAAGTTGTTCATGCAATAAGTTATAATGATAAAACTTACTTACTTACTTGGTACGCTCGCGCACGCAATCAATGTGCTTAGCTCTAGGTCCAACTTACATACTGCGCATATACTGAAAAAGGTCCCAGTTAAGTACTGATTTGTTACAAATGTGGGATTAATCACAAATTCGCCATTATGGAATATTTTGTGAGCCATGGATTTTGTAAAAGAAAACATTCCATAGAAAATTACCGTTGAGACGTCCAGTGACTGAGTGACGTCAACAGGTATGCCTGGACTTTGGATTTGTATCCTTAAATGCCTAATACGAGTGATTCACAAGCCTAACAGTAATTTACATTGATTAACGTAGAACCCATGGTAGTAAGCATCAGACTAAATATCCTTATTCAAAAGAGCATAAGTTTCAAATTGCGGTAACCGATGATGAATATGTAGAAATAGGACCCATAATATTTATATTCATGCTAAAACATTCTTATTCAACAGGGCACAAGTTTCATAATGCGGTGACCGTGTTCACTCTGACTGGTCATTAGTCTTAGGAACTTATAACCTACCACACTAAGTTAGGTTTTAGTAAAAAACTGAATCAGGAGGTCGGGAAACTCAACCAAACTACGTATTTATTTGTCATTGAAAATATTCCTTTTGGTATTGTACCGCGTTCCGATATACCTAATCCAACCAAAGTTCTATTTTTGTACCTTACATTTTTTGTGCAATAAACAGTAGGTACCTTCCAACCTCTTTGCTCATATACTTTGTTTTAGTTTAAAGTAAATTTCAAGCTCCAAGTAAAATTATGCATTGATGGAACATTATACTTCGTACCTTATTGTTAATTTTTATCTTAAGTGAAGGTACTATTAAGTATTCTGTTCTTACATGCAAAAACTATAATGGTAAATAAATATTTTATAATGGAGTCTACCAAATCACTTATTTTCTAATTAACACAAGGATATACTCGTATGTAAGTAGGTGACCATATATATTAAACTCTAGAAATACAGATTTACCGCTTTGTACTCATAAAATAATGAATTTGCTGCAAGTACGAGTATTATAAAACCGATATAAGTAGGCAAAATGTTTTAATTCGTACTTTATGCAAATAAAGTTCAGCTTTCCATGTTTTCCTCATCACAATCATTGTTTATAATAATGGCGTTATTTGTGATAAAACCAACATGTAAAACAAACATATAAATATAAAGCAACATAATTTATTACATTATATGAAGACGTGCTCTTCTCTACTGAAACCACTAGGCAATGCTGCTACAGAGATTAATACGCCGAGCTAGATTAAAACAGCGAAACCAAACAAAAGTCTTTCTTGTAGAATAAGTTGTATTGTATGATTATACTCGTATAACATTACTTTCTTTTATTCCACGATTCTAATCTGGAACCGTGAAACACATTGTGCGTGCCCATAAGAGTGCTCAAAGTGAGATTTCTTGGAAATCGGCAACAATCATGAAGTTATGATTCAAATGGTCTGATCCAGCTTGGCGAGGTGCCAGGGCCGCAGGGTGAGCAACGTCCCGAACTACGCCTTGACTAACCGACATTTCAAGGTTGTAGAGATGGTTTAAATAATAACTAAGCAATTAAGTGCAAACTTGGCGGCTTTCTTCAGCTTAGTTGCCAAACGGGATAATGACAAAACTGATAACATCAGGATCATTTGGTGGCAAACTGAACTCCACGCGAGCAGAAGCTGCGGTCATCCAATAGTTCACAATTATATTAAAACTGACCTGAGCTTCAATTAATTAAATTATTATATTTTTTATCGTTTTTGGGGGATACCTACATTGTTATTCTTATCTAATTCTATTCGTTTCCAACACAGATCGAATAAGTACAAAATCGACGAAATACCTATATATTCATATAATAAACACCCCTACATGTACAATCAGAATTAAATGATGGCTTAATAATAAAGGTGACTAATAGAAACCTACATAATACCTACAAGAAGAAATATAAGTTTATTTACCATTTAACGTACATAGGTATCTTTTGCTTAAATTAATGATCTAACATGAAAAAAAACCTCGCAAAATCATATCAATTCATCTTATTTAGTTATAAGAAAGCATAAATTCTTATGTGAAATCTTAGGTAAGGTAAGTTCATTTAAGTTTCTTGATTTCTAGATACACTTTTAAACTAAGCGGTGCTAATTTATAAGGTCAAAGCATTCGCCTCAGGTGTATGACATGAATTAAATATTTGAATAGGTGTGCATTTTGTCAATAAGTCCAATATGACGCACCAGCTTAATTACCAAGGTAAGGACCTAATAAATATCAATGTTTAAATTTAACTATTAAATTAATCTTATACCTACGTAATTTTATTTCCATGCTATTTACGGATGAAAGAATTGAATAGACTGAAAAGAATATGAATGAAAATATTGGAGCTATTTATATCTGCCAGTTCAATAAAGTTAGGTACCTACTTAACAAGTTTTGCACTATAAATATTGGTCCAAATCCACAATTATCCTAAACGTTAGTCTATTATCTGTAAGAAACTGATTGAAGTTATTACGGACCAGAATTACGAATGGCATATTTTTTATATACCTAAATATTTTGCGGGTTAGATTCCCTCAGAATCAAATTCGCAATCATCTTGAGCGGCGCTCTAAGCCACTGAGATACATGGATAAATTGTTACCTGTTTAACTTTAATAAAAAACAAATTTAAAAAACAAAGTAAATATTTCTTTGAGAGTAACGAACTGAAACATTTTCCTGAAACGAGGCAAGTGACCGGAATGTATCATAAAGCCCTAATTTAACTTTAAATGAAATCCGCCTCAAGTCCGTTAAGCTCTCCTTGAAGTATTTTCTGCCTTTGATCTCGTTAAAGTACACAGAAATTATTTACTGCGTTCAGAATATTCATTTGTAAGGAACTAACTAGGTAATGATCAAGTAGATATTTTAATTAAAGTACATACCTATTATATTGTTGGATACAGTCGGTAGTAAAGTATCAGCCTACATATTATATAGTCTGTCGCAGGGCAAATGCCTCCATTATAAAAAGCAAGCCATCGCTACTATGATGGGATTAGGCTTAGTCACCATGCTGACCTAATGCAAATTGGTTATCACAAACCCGACCCGAGTTATGTTCGAAAATTTCGAAACATCGAATGCTCGAACCGGGAATCGCACCCGGGACCCCATGATCATGGCCCGGTACTTAAACCACTTGACCAACGGGCTGTTCCAGTCGGTAGGAAGGTACCTGAACAATGTTCTGACTGGCCCGATGGTGTATTTAGTGTAGTGTAGTGTAGTAACGACCTATCTTGTATGGCAAAGGTCGTGGGATCAATTGTCACTCAGTATAAACATTCGTGTGATGAACACTTGTGTTTGTTCAGTAAGTTCAAATTAAGTATTTTTATTTGTAATTACTCTTTATTTTGATACCTGTAACAACTTAGTTCGGAATCAGGGGTATGAAACGTTATACTTAACAAAATATTTAGAAATTCATGTAAAGAAGAAATCGCTTGAAGCGATAATACCGTCTTATTGTTCTGTCACCTATTAGATATCGTACTTTTGTAGCTAGTACGACGGCGGTAAGGACATCTTCAAAACGGCAAGCTTAGAATAGTTTTTCAAACTATAATATTTGGGATGGGTCCCCTATTTACTCGTGTTACAGAAATTCAAATTCTGGTTAAGACGTACAGCTGTACATCAAGTATACAAAACTGTCAAATTCTTCAATCGACTCTCATGTTACTGTCACACACATTAGGTTGAATATCAATTGAGAAAAAAATACAGGTTGTGGTAACCTGATGTGTGGCTGACTGTACATGGGCCAAACTTATTCCGAACTCGGGTGGCTTTAGACGCAACTGAGGACGGTGATTAGCATAATATTCTTATTAAAGAAGTGCAAGCAACAAGTTCATGTAGAAAGGCAAGTAAGCTTGTCATTCATAAGACACAGTATTTTTGTAATTCGAGTATTGTATATCCACAACGACCTACCTAGCTACAGTATCTATGTATTCAGAACACATAATACTAACAACCATCCCGTGGTGCCTTCCAGAATTGGATTAATCGATAGGTACCTACCTACGCACCTAGGTTTCATTCCTTGGTCGCATTTGCGCCCGTAAACATTAGACGTTGCAAACAAAGATCAAACTGCTGTAGTATATACTTAAATAATGAAATTCAAAAGTAAATATACAAAAGTTCGCGAGAGCTTTTGTTTGTTTTCAACAATAAACTCATTCAACAATTAATACATACATAAAAAACTAACAGTCAGTATACAAAAATAATAAATAATTCAGAGCTTAATAAAGGATAGAAAAAGTAATATGAACCGAGCTTTTTCAGCTACAATGTCCCACATTTCTTATCACAACATACATTGACTTATCAATTAATCAACAGCTACCGCTACATACAAACAATACACAAACAGTAATCAGCACAGTCATCAAAACATGGCGCCGCTCACCTCTCGTAGTCAGATGCGCCGACACTTCACATTTCAGTTTCACTGGTCAGTCAGCTCCAAAGCACTGCACAGTTCCAATGGTATCAATATCAGTGATGGGTTTAGTTCACTGGACGTGTGAGAGCGATCGCGGCGGCCATTGCATTGGGGTGCCCGGGCCCGGGCGATGCGCGCGCCGCCCGCCCTCGGCGGAAAAACCCGTAGCACGCAGCGCGGAAAGCGCTATTCTTAGCGGAGCGATTTTCGCGTGCGCGCCGCCCGAACGGTCGCAGATAAGTGGAGGCGGCCGCAACCCGGGCGGCCGCGCATGCGCTGAAACCGCAAACAAACGTAACTTGCATGAAACAAACAGCTCCCGTAGATTAATAGACCCTTAATTTTAATGGACGCGCTGCCTTTTGGGATTTGTATCTACTTGCTGGGATAACGTAACTGATTTAAAATTAACACGAATTAAAATTTGACCCTGAACTTTGTTGAATATTTTAGACCTAATACGAACGTAGGTAGGTACTTATATAGTGCCTACCTCTACTGAAAATTGTACTCAAACTCATTTACTTAGTCAGATTTTTTAAATGTAATAGGTGGCAGACGAGACGATTGCGGCCGCCCAAAGACACCCAACAACACCAGTAGAGTATCTTTTCCCCCAACTGGGCTTCCGGTACCCTCACTCACTCAACTCAGATATGAAAAATGAAACTCCTGGCGCCCTACTGGTTCGCCCTTGAATCCAATGAAGCTAAATTCTGCAGGATCTAATTTTACGCTGAAAATAATTGCACGATCTGCTAATCAAACGCTTACTGCCCTATTAACCGTGCGTTGACTCCTCATTTGTTAATTTTGCAAACGCGTATGGGTTTTATGAATGTAGTTTCATAATTTATAATAAAAAAACATCTCGCTCGTTGTAATAGCTTAAATTGTTACGAGTACGATGTATAAAGCTATCGAAGGTAATTTCTGCATGCGTCTTTTCCTCCTTTGCGCACGGGAAATGATTCGTTAGCCCATGGCGCAAAAGAGGAAAGCCGACTCTGGGCAAACTCTTTGCGTCCAACTCGACTTTAGATGATGGGGGCCAGGTACCACCGAGCATACCCGCAGTGCGATGGTGTATGCCCGACATCCGCTTCCACCAAACGCTCGGTGCGTTTAGCCCTCATGTCTCTAGACGTTCACAAGTCGAGTGGGCCCGATAGAATCCCACCCATTGTGCTAAAGATGTGCGCTCCGGAGTTGGCACCGGTACTCACGCGACTCTTTCGGCTTTCCTACTCTTCTGGCGTGTGTCCCGACGTCCTGGAAGACGGCCTTGTCCACCCGATCCCCAAAAAAGGCGACCCGCTCAGATCCGTCCAATTATAGACCGATAGCCATAACCCTCCCCTTTTCTCAAAAGTTATGGAATCCATAATTAACAGCCAGCTCCTTCGGTATCTCGAGGGTCAGGAGTTGCTTAGCGACCGACCAGTACGGCTTCCGCCAGGGTCGGTCAGCTGGTGATTGCTGACTTTCCTGACTCACCGTTGGGCACAGGCGATTGAGAGTAAGGGAGAGGCATTGGCGGTTAGTCTGGACATTGCGAAGGCCTTTGATCGGGTCTGGCACAAGGCGCTTCTCGCGAAGCTTCCTTCCTATGGGCTTCCCGAGAAATTATGCGAATGGGGTCTCTAGCTTTTTGGAACATAGAAGCATCAAGGTCTTAGTTGACGGTGAATGCTCGACACTATGTCCATAATGCTGGAGTCCCGCAAGGCTGTGTGCTATCGCCCACACTGTTCCTTCTTCATATCAATGATATTTTGCATAAACGCGATATTCATTGCTATGCGGATGACAGTACGGGCGATGCGTTTTACAACGGCTGCGCTAACATTTCTCGGGGAAAACGTCATCGAGAGCCGAAACAAACTTGTGTCTGAGATGGAAGCATGTTTGAACGAAATCTCAGATTGGGGTAGACTTAACTTGGTCCGATTCAACCCCAGCAAAACACAAGTTTGTGCGTTCACCGCAAAAAAGATTCCTTGGGTCGCATTTCCTAATTTTGAGAGCACCCCCTTAAATGCCTCAGCCACTATTGGTATACTTGGTATCGACATATCGAGCGAAGTCCAATTCCGGGACCATCTAGAGGGCAAGGCTAAATTAGCCTCAAAGAAGCTTGGCGTGCTAAATAGATCGAGACGGTACTTCGCTCCGGCTCATCGCCTTCAGCTATATAAGGCGCAAGTCCGGCCGCATATGGAGTACTGCTCTCATCTTTGGGCAGGAGCACCTGCGTACCAGCTTCTTCCTCTAGACCGGATCCAGCGGAGAGCGTCTCGAATCGTCGATTGCCGGGATATCACTAGTCGGCTTGACCCCTTGGCGCTGCGGAGAGATGTTGCGTCTTTGTGCATTCTCTATCGCTTATACCATGGGGAGTGCTCCGAGGAATTGTTCGGTTTGATTCCTGCCGCCTCGTTTCGACATCGTTCCACGCGGCAGCAGTTCCATCCATTTCATCTGGATGGCTGGCAGTCCACTACTGTGCGCTTTGCCAGGAACTTTCTGCCGCGTACGACAAAAATATGGAACGAACTGCCACCTGCGGTATTTCCGGACCACTACGACCTACAAACCTTCAAGAAAAGGGCATATCTCGCTCTAAAAGGCCGGCAGCGCACCTGTGAAGCCCCTGGAGTTGCAGGTGTTCATGGGCGACGGTAATCGCTTAACATCAGGTGATCCGTATGCTCGTCTGCCCCCTATCCTATAAAAAAAAAAAAAAAAAAAAAAAAAAAAACGTACAGCCACACATCAAAGTATACAAAACTGTCAAATTTCCTCATTCCATTCTCACCTTTATGTCACACGTGTTTGGTGTTCATATCAATTGAGGAAATTTGACAGATTGTGGTAACCTGATGTGTGGCTGTCTGTACCTACCTATGTGGTATTGCGTAACAAATATACTTAGATATTCTGCATTTGTGCAATAAGCACAGATACAAAATACTTACAAAATAGGATACAACAAAAACAGATACTTAGTAGGCACAATAAGGCGGTCTTATAGTCTGTAGCGATTCCTTCCAAACTTTTGGGTAGTGGAAAGAAACAGCGTTAGTATCTTTTGACAAAGCATATTGCAATATTTCAGTGAGTAGGACATTTTAGAGTCGTTCTCGCTAACAGCGTTCTAAGAGATCCGCCGCTGAAAAACACTGCGACCATGGTGTCCCTAGGAGGCGTTGATCATTTGCTTTTCTTTCATATAAAAATCTTAATACGAGCAATTCTACGAGGAATGAGGTTATCCTATTGGATTTTTTTTTATATTAAGGACAATCAAGATGACCTCACTCCGCCTGATGGTAAGCGGCCGTGAGATCCAAATAATATGAGGTTAACAGGCACAAAAGAACAAACTAAATACCTATTGAGTCTGTCATCCTCACAGTGAAGGCATGCTGAGATACCGCTTCACGCCTCGCCCTAAAAAACCCAGGTTTGTAAGGAGGAAACACATGAACTGGAAGGGCATTCCATGACTTGATGGCTCGGGGCAGGAATGAGACGCTAAACCTCTTGGTGCGCGCCAGCATTGTCTGGATGGTATGCGGATGGTAACGCTGTCCTGCACGTGTTGTTCGGGAATGGAAAGGGGAGGATGGGATTACTTACTTTGTAAATATTACCATATAGTAGAAGATCCGTAGAACATCGACCTTCACCGAGCTGATAATCGAATGAAATATCCTTTATGACAAATTTTATATACTAGAAAATATATTAAAAATAGGTTTGCTAAAAAAATCCTGGACAGACTATTTTTAATTAATTTTTTAAAAATAAAATATTTAACTAAATTTTGCAACATTAAGATAATAAGAAAATTTTCATTCTTACTTAAAGTATAAACGTATAGAATGTGCCGCCATTGGGTTGTCTATTATTTACCTGGACAGAGAACTCGGTTGTCAGGTATAACAGGTATGTCGATGGCAGTTTACCTTCACTTGAAATGATAATAAAAAAATTGGCGGCACATTCTATACGTTTTATACTTTAAGTAAGAATGAAAATTTTATTAAATATTAAATTTAGTTAAATATTATTTTTTAAAAAATTAATTAAAAATAGTCTGTCCAGGATTTTTTTAGCAAACCTATTTTTAATATATTTTCTAGTATATAAAATTTGTCATAAAGGATATTTCATTCGATTATCAGCCCGGTGAAGGTCGATGTTCTACGGATCTTAGACTAATAGTATTTTTAAATAGTTTATTTTACCATTAAAAAAGTAAAGTAATAATTTCAAGTTTTTTTTTACGTAATAGGTAGCAGACGAGCGGGTGGATCACCTGATGGTAAGCAATTGCCGCCGCCCATGGACACCTGCAACATCAGTGGAGTCACAAGTGCACTGCCAACCTTTTACCCCCTTCCCCCCGGTGGGCCTCCGGTAGCCTCACTCACTCGGCGAAACACAGCACAGGAGCTGCTTCACGCCGGTTTTCTGTGAGGCAGCGGTCACTCCGGTCGAGCCGGCCCATTCATGCCGAAGCATGGCTCTCCCTTGAATTAAAAAAGTTTAAATCACACGGGTAGTTACTTGTTCGTAGCTATAACATTACAAACAGTAACTTATAGACCCCATTCTGTAAATTAAAATACAGAAATAATTAATTTAGAACGGCCTCCGACGCAGTAGCTATTGGATTCCCGATCGCGCATATCTAGGAAACGATTCTTTTTTTTTATTGACTTGATGTGCCCCCGACTATTATCAGCTATAAAGGGCAGGTACTACACCTACAGGGACTATAGGTACCCTAGTTTGAGACTAACTCGATATGACTTTTTTATGTGATATGTGGCAGACGGATCACAGCTGATAAGTAGACCACAAGCATACGTCTAGTAGACACTTTGTTTATTAGTAGACTTTTTTTAATTTTTTTGTTACTTATAAACTTGCGAGCGACGTCAATGAAAATAAAACATACCTACCCCGGCCGCGAAAGCGACAGCTTTGAATGCAATCGAGAATTACACGCTTAGATGAAAGAGATGGTAGGTCCCAATAAAAAAAAACATCGGCTAGTATAAGCCCACGTGCCGGCCGGTGAATGGCATTCATTGTAGACGCTAGAGTGTTGGCTGTGTAGGCACGTACGTCTCGGAGCGCGGGGGCAAGCGGTAATGATTCATGGCTAGGGTAACCACACTATACACCGACACGCCGTTCTATTTTAGTCGTTTTAATTCCGAAGCCATCATAATATAGGCAACATAAAAGTTTGGCAGCGCACTTGTAACTCCACTGGTGTTGCAAGTGTCCACGAGCGGCGGCAATTGCTTACCATCAGGTGATCCGCCTGCTCGTCTGCTACCTATCACATAAAAAAAAACACAAATATAATCCCTTTAGCATGTAACATCATCAAAATAAACAGAATAAAAAACAGCTGTTCCATTAAAAAAAATATTCACCAGGCAATAATGAATGAACAACTGATTTTTATTTTGTTTATTTTGATGATGAAAGCCATGTCATTTGACCATTTATACGAGGTGTAATATGATGTCATAAGTCGAGTTTGTAATAAGGTAGAGTCGAATGTTGTATGTTGTATGATGAAGTGTTGAAACGACACTTATTTAAGAAAATGTCTGTGTAAGAAAGTGCTGGAGTATCGAGTTCCAACCAATTCCATTTAAGTCAACGCTCGAATCTCGATTACTGTCCCATGACCTCAAAGAGGAGCATGCTCATGCTCATTGCTCACTCAAGTTATCTAAATATTTCTCACATAACCGTGTTACTAAATAAATTTGCGATTACGCGACCTGTTTACTTGAATTATTTTAATCATTCATGAATAGATAATTTAAAAGGAAAGTGAAAAAACTAGTCCATGTATGAAAACAACATAAAAAGATATTATAAAAACATTTGTTATTATATTACATAGCATGGGTTAGTATAGATTTTTAGTTTCAACATTTCTTATTTTTATGTCACACGTCGGTAAAAAAATTGGCTAAACTAAAAAAAAAAATTTTCACTATGTTTTTATTTGAGATGTACTCTAGCTAAGTTACCTAAGTTCAATTCAATTCAAATAGTTTACTACGAGTGCCAAGTAATCAGAACAAGGTTGATTAATTTTCTATGTTTAATTGCTTACCTACATTTGAGACTACATCACATATTGTCCTGGTCCCAAACTAAGGTTTTCCCTTGTACTATAGAAACCAGGAACAACGAAGGAACCACAAACATCTGTCAGACCCTACACAAATAATCTGTTTCATCAACAAACATTGGTGTTGGTGCGGGAATGGAACCCGCGGCTCTTGCGTCTCAACCAGCGCTCAAATCATTGCGCTAAACGGATCGTCAAATGAAACCAAGAAAGTACCTATTATATTATTTTGTAACTGACCGAATCCATAAAAGCAGATTGCATGGTCACCCCAATTGCACCCAATTTAAAATTATAACAACAAAACAGTAAACATTGTTAGCGTCGAGGTTTTAATCTCGCAGTTAGCTACTTTTGCTCCATTCAGTGTAGAAAGGCGTAATATTACAATATTACGGACATAATTGGCCGCGAAGCAATTCCGGCTTCCGTTTCTTAAGGCTGTTCCGGACATTTAGCCTAAGTTTAATTTAGCAAGTATTTAATATAGCGCGTGATGCGAACAAGGGCGGAAAAGCAATTTCGTTAGAGACGTAAGATAACAATGTTATTTTACTAATATGTTTTTTAATGACTTACGCGGGTTTTGCATATTCAATGTCAAGCTAGAAAATTGGTAGAGCCTTTTGTTGTACGAACGAAAATAACGAACTTGTATGCATTAGGTAGGTATACTCGTATTACATGGTACTAGCAAATAATACCTACTATTTCTTATGTTTGCTATCTGCTGTCATTTCCCTGAAAATTTTATTATCTAAGTTTATTATAATTAGTGGTACCTATTCGTACCTATTTAGAAAGCGAAATAGATAAATAAGTATATCTACTTAGGTCGTAGGTACATAGGTAGGTACTATAAGTAGGTCCAATTTACTCGTATCTACTTGCCTGACTCATTGTATAAACCTTGGTAGGTACCTACTAGTCATCTGCTACTACAAGAATTAGGTGTCGTTATTACCTACTTACTGATAATTCATAAATGAGTAGTAGTAAATAAGTAATGTACCTTACCTACCTAAGTAATAGGTTTTTGCTTGCCCCCAATGGAAAAAAATGGTTAGGGCATAGTAAGGTAGGCTATATGATTGTGTGAAGAACCGTAGTCATAATGACACAATATCGCCTAGCACAAAGCAAAAAAAAAAGTTTCAGCATACGTAGGAATCCCTTCTTATGTTCGTTTCTATGTCGCTCTTTTTTTTCGGCGTCGGGTAGCCATCTATGTAGTACCTACCTAAACCGCGGACTCTTGCGACAAAATGTGAGTTACACACGCGTTTTGATTATCAGATTTATAACCACGTGTTAGTGAACGTAGAACTTAAATAACTGTTTGGTTCCAAAAACTAATTAAACTACAGCCTTAATGACATAAATGAACGGAAAATTTCATGGGTTTTCGCTTTTTTCTTTACGTTGTTAGGAGGATTCAGGTCAAATTAGGTGAAGGTACAAATACCCCCTTACCTGCCTTGCCCCCTCTACGATTAATTTGAATTATCATAAAGTAGGTTATCCATTCCCAGAATAGCATTTTTTCTAATGGATACCCATAAGATTAATGAAAAGGGCCAAACCATGACATTTATTAAGTGCACATAGAGTTCGTTGGGCACTGCGGACATTTAACATAATATTTCTTAACAAACTTGAGATCTTTGTGTAGGTAAAGACTCTACCTTTCCGCATAATCATTATGTATGTAGAGTAGGTAACAGTTTATCGGTTGTTAATTATTTGCTAACCGCAGATACGAGTCGAGTAGGTAATAGTAGGTATTTGGACTATGACTACACAGTACTCAGCTAGTAGTGTGGAGTGTACACTGAGTCAAATAAAAAGGTATTTAGGTTTTATTACAGATAGTAGGAGCAAAGATTAATATCGAGGACATTGCAAATATGTAAACATCCCATTTTATAAGTAAGTACCTGTGTGAGTGGTACTCGTAAGCAATTGGATGTTTACTTAATTTGTCAGTTGCTCTAGTGTTCGCTGAATTTTTAGTTAACAAACATTACAATATAAAATAAGTTAACAAGTGTAAAAAATATTCTACTTATTTGAAAAAATCTTTTTAAATCATCAACAAGTATTTAATTTTTTATCGTTGCAGCCATGCCTAACTCATTCAATTTTAAGTTAACAGAGATAGGCATCATATACCAATAAATTCTGCTACTTAATCTAAATCTGTTAACTTGAAGTTGAAATAGTTACGCGTGGTCACTCGATGCGCGCGGAACAGTGGGCGGCGTGCACCTTGCGGCCATTTATTTCTTTACAATTCATGTCATTCATCATCAGCAACCCACACTCGTCTACTGCTGGACATAGGTCTCACCTAATACACGTCACTGCTCCAGATTTTCGGCCATTCTCATCCAGCCCACACCAGCCAGCCTTCCAATGTCATCATCCCATCTTGTCGCAGGGCGTCCAACACTTGGCTCACCGAGTCGCGATCTCCACTCAAGGACTTTACGGCTCCAATGGTTGTCAATTCTGCGGCTAATGTGACCAGCCTATTGCCACTTCAGTTTGCTAATTCGGTGGGCTATGTCTGTGACTCTGGACTCTGGTTTTCTGTCGGATTACATCATTTCTGATGCGGTCCTTCAGAGATACTCTGAGCATAGCCCTTTTCATAGCTCTTTGAGCGACTTTAAACAAGTGGACTAGTCCAGCCGTGAGTGTCCACGTCTCGGCATCGAAAGTCATGACCGGAGGACGCACTAGTTGAAGACTTTCGACTTAAGACTTTGAGGGATGGGCGATGAGAAGACTTGACGAAGCCTACCAAATGCTGCCCAGCCTAGCTGAATTCTTCTATTAGCTTCTCTCTCGAAGTTGTTTCTGCCTAATTGGAGCGTTTGTCCTAGATAGACATATTCCTGGACAACTTCGAGAGGTACTCCATTAACTGTGACCAGTCCCGGATCAACGAGCTCGTTGAACATGACCTTGGTTTTATCCAAGTTCATCCGAAGACCGATGTGTTTGGAAGATTCAGCCAGGCTGCTCACCATCTCCTGTAGGTCATGTAAGGTTTCTGCCAAGATGACGATGTGGTCTGCGAATCGCAGGTGTGACATCGCCATTAATATTGATTCCGCGCTCTTTCCAGTTAAGCGTTTCGAACATGTCCTGCAGCGCAGCGGAGAAGAGTTTCGGAGATATAACATCTCCTTGTCTCACACCACGTCGCAGCAGGACAGGCTCGGTTTGGCCATTTTGGATTACTACGGACATATTAGCGGCGTCATACAGACACCTTAACACCTCGATATATCGCCAATCGACTTTGCACCTCTGCAAGGCCTCGAGAAGTTCTCGACGGAGTCAAAGCTTTTTCTTAGTCCACAAACGCCATGCACAGGGGCTGGTTATATTCTTTGGTCATCTGTATAACCTGTCTCACTGTGTGAATATGGTATATGATGCTATAACTCCGTCGGAACCCGGCCTGCTCTGCAGGTTAAGCTTCGTCAAGTCTTCGTGTAAGGTGATTCGAAATGACTCTTGAGAACAACTTATAGACGTGACATAAGAGTGAAATTGGTCGATAGTTCTTCAGTAAGGTTTTGTCGCCTTTCTTGAAGAACAATACGACCAAGCTCCGCTGCCACGCCCTAAGAGTTCTTCCGGAGAAAAGTTCCTCCAGCACCGGCTTTCAGAAGCTCGGTTGTGACTCCGTCTTCTCCCGGGGCTTTGACTTTGACTTTATAACTGGCTATAGAAGGTGTAAACTTCCGAAAGAATCTCTGGCTTTGACGTGGTGACTTCTCCATTTGTTATGGTCAACTTCGACAGGTGGCTCCTTCCAAGCTGTTGTACGAAGACTTTGGGCCCCTGGTTCTGCTCAATTGCTCTCTGTATTGAGAGTGCATTGAAGCTTCGGAGGTCACGTCTTAACAGCTTGGAGATGGACTTATTCAGAGCCCGTTGTTCTGCCGAAGTGACTGATGGATCGTTCCGCCTCTTGTCCATTAGGCCCAGAGTCTCTTTCGAAAGTTTAGACCGCTTGCCCGTACGTCGCAACTCACAGAATTTTGCACCCTCGTCCCGAAGGATTTTCACCACTTGGTCGAGTTCTTCGGTCAGTGTGGTATGGCGGCCTTCCTTATCCCGGAGATTCTTAGCACCCCCTGCCTGTCTGCCTGTCGTTAACAAAACCAGAATAGCAGGGCTGCCGGGAACTGGGGGCCGAGGCAATATTGTCTTCTTCATTAGGAGGATTATACCATAACCCACCACGCTGGACCAGTGCGGGTTGGTGGGTGGTTCGCCAGGGCCTCTTTCGTTGATTAGCAATCGCTTATTGGTTCAGCTAACTATTGGTCAAAAGGAATTCATTAGTCTTGTCTAGGTATTTTATGGCAATTGATAGATAAGTACAAAGTCAAGGTCCTACTTGCCTGTTACACACAAGTATGCTATTTTAAATTAGACGAGTTACGCGTAACCAGTGCGAAATACTCTTAAAAAGTGTGATCTATATGGCACTAAAGACAGTTTAAAAAAAAATGTATCAATGAGCCAGAAACTCATATGACAAATTCGTTTAACTTAATTTTTTATCGTTGCAGCCATGCCTAACTCATTCAATTTTAAGTTAACAGAGATAGGCATCATATACCAATAAATTCTGCTACTTAATCTAAATCTGTTAACTTGAAGTTGAAATAGTTACGCGTGGTCACTCGATGCGCGCGGAACAGTGGGCGGCGTGCACCTTGCGGCCATTTATTTCTTTACAATTCATGTCATTCATCATCAGCAACCCACACTCGTCTACTGCTGGACATAGGTCTCACCTAATACACGTCACTGCTCCAGATTTTCGGCCATTCTCATCCAGCCCACACCAGCCAGCCTTCCAATGTCATCATCCCATCTTGTCGCAGGGCGTCCAACACTTGGCTTCACCGAGTCGCGATCTCCACTCAAGGACTTTACGGCTCCAATGGTTGTCAATTCTGCGGCTAATGTGACCAGCCTATTGCCACTTCAGTTTGCTAATTCGGTGGGCTATGTCTGTGACTCTGGACTCTGGTTTTCTGTCGGATTACATCATTTCTGATGCGGTCCTTCAGAGATACTCTGAGCATAGCCCTTTTCATAGCTCTTTGAGCGACTTTAAACAAGTGGACTAGTCTAGCCGTGAGTGTCCATGTCTCGGCATCGAAAGTCATGACCGGGAGGACGCACTAGTTGAAGACTTTCGACTTAAGACTTTGAGGGATGGGCGATGAGAAGACTTGACGAAGCCTACCAAATGCTGCCCAGCCTAGCTGAATTCTTCTATTAGCTTCTCTCTCGAAGTTGTTTCTGCCTAATTGGAGCGTTTGTCCTAGATAGACATATTCCTGGACAACTTCGAGAGGTACTCCATTAACTGTGACCAGTCCCGGATCAACGAGCTCGTTGAACATGACCTTGGTTTAATCCAAGTTCATCCGAAGACCGATGTGTTTGGAAGATTCAGCCAGGCTGCTCACCATCTCCTGTAGGTCATGTAAGGTTTCTGCCAAGATGACGATGTGGTCTGCGAATCGCAGGTGTGACATCGCCATTAATATTGATTCCGCGCTCTTTCCAGTTAAGCGTTTCGAACATGTCCTGCAGCGCAGCGGAGAAGAGTTTCGGAGATATAACATCTCCTTGTCTCACACCACGTCGCAGCAGGACAGGCTCGGTTTGGCCATTTTGGATTACTACGGACATATTAGCGGCGTCATACAGACACCTTAACACCTCGATATATCGCCAATCGACTTTGCACCTCTGCAAGGCCTCGAGAAGTTCTCGACGGAGTCAAAGCTTTTTCTTAGTCCACAAACGCCATGCACAGGGGCTGGTTATATTCTTTGGTCATCTGTATAACCTGTCTCACTGTGTGAATATGGTATATGATGCTATAACTCCGTCGGAACCCGGCCTGCTCTGCAGGTTAAGCTTCGTCAAGTCTTCGTGTAAGGTGATTCGAAATGACTCTTGAGAACAACTTATAGACGTGACATAAGAGTGAAATTGGTCGATAGTTCTTCAGTAAGGTTTTGTCGCCTTTCTTGAAGAACAATACGACCAAGCTCCGCTGCCACGCCCTAAGAGTTCTTCCGGAGAAAAGTTCCTTCAGCACCGGCTTTCAGAAGCTCGGTTGTGACTCCGTCTTCTCCCGGGGCTTTGACTTTGACTTTATAACTGGCTATAGAAGGTGTAAACTTCCGAAAGAATCTCTGGCTTTGACGTGGTGACTTCTCCATTTGTTATGGTCAACTTCGACAGGTGGCTCCTTCCAAGCTGTTGTACGAAGACTTTGGGCCCCTGGTTCTGCTCAATTGCTCTCTGTATTGAGAGTGCATTGAAGCTTCGGAGGTCACGTCTTAACAGCTTGGAGATGGACTTATTCAGAGCCCGTTGTTCTGCCGAAGTGACTGATGGATCGTTCCGCCTCTTGTCCATTAGGCCCAGAGTCTCTTTCGAAAGTTTAGACCGCTTGCCCGTACGTCGCAACTCACAGAATTTTGCACCCTCGTCCCGAAGGATTTTCACCATTTTTGTCGAGTTCTTCGGTCAGTGTGGTATGGCGGCCTTCCTTATCCCGGAGATTCTTAGCACCCCCTGCCTGTCTGCCTGTCGTTAACAAAACCAGAATAGCAGGGCTGCCGGGAACTGGGGGCCGAGGCAATATTGTCTTCTTCATTAGGAGGATTATACCATAACCCACCACGCTGGACCAGTGCGGGTTGGTGGGTGGTTCGCCAGGGCCTCTTTCGTTGATTAGCAATCGCTTATTGGTTCAGCTAACTATTGGTCAAAAAATACAATTCAGCGATATTTAACAATTTGTTAAGGTTTTTTGACAATTGGTTAACCACTAGTCAGAAAACAGGGCCTTTTAGTCAAACGCATCTAATACAACTAAATAGATAACATAGATAGGCTTTCCCTGCATCGTGTGTTTTGGTTGCACCCAACTCTTCTAACTTAAGTTATCACACGACGCGTAACCACATTTGTATGAAGTTCTGGTTATGCGAAACTCGTTTATCTCAATTTAAAAATTAAGTTTTATAGATATAAAAAAAATTATATGTCAATATGTTCTAGAAGCATTTACACACCTAATCTGTCAGTTTCAATTATATAGCATGTTTCCTTAATACGCTACAAGTAAATGTTTGTTTAAAACTTCAAAGCCATTTTTCTCAAAACTATGTTTTTTGAGATAGCAGAGTTGTGCGTAACACGGCAGCCTAGGTTATCTAAACTTGTGTAAGTAGGTATATTTTGGTTGCTGAATTAACAAAACATACCTTTATTATTTTAGTCTAAGCCGTTCGTCTAAGCCTGACCCCTTTTCGGTCGTATCACACTGGTGACCCATCGAAATATTAGGGTAAGAAAATAGAGAGTGGACGGCCTGTGTTTGCGCACACATTTGAGGAATACCAATGTCCGGAGTAAGAAGCTGAACATTAAGATCGGCCGTAGCCGAATCGGTTGGAGGGTATTAATATTACTTAGCTGACGAGTTTCGGCGCTGGTCACATGGGCCATTTCAGGTTTAGAATAAAACTTCTCTGGATTTACATAGGCAGAAATGGACATAGATCAGTAGGTAAGCCAAGACAGTCAAGTTCAACAGCACCGTATTGTGGTAAAATTCCGTCACTGTACCTAATCAGTTAATCACTATTTTAGCTAGGTAGGTACGTAATATGTATTTTGTAACAAGAAAACCAGAGTGTCAGCGAAGGTTTCCACAAAGGCATTGTGGCGTTAAATTAAGTATTTCTTCGGTTCAAATGGTTTGATAATTATGGAACAGACCGAAAAAAGGTTAGGTAGTAGAAAACCAAAATTCTATTTGTAAACACTGAAGTTATCGTCATATTACGTAGGTAGGTAAGTTGATATTCTAATAAAATTGACTCAAAAATCATCTAACCTTCGCTCTTTTATACAGGGTGTATCTGTGAACATTTACATCCCTTTAACCACGTGTTCCACCAATCATAAATTCTGAACAACATTTATTCTATGACTTTTAAATATTCGCATAAAAAAATGTCATCTTTCCATACAAAGTCGGTCACGTGATTTTGTCATTTTGTATGGGGAGCCGAAAGATTTTACGATTAATTTCGAAATGTTGTTTAGGTACAGACAGCCACACATCAGGTTACCACAATCTGTCAAATTTCCTCAACTGATTTTCAACCTAATAAGTTTGACAGTAAGATCAGAGGCGATTGAAGAAATTTGTCAGTTTTGTATACTTTGATGTGTGGCTGTACGTACGTACCTACAAATGTTTATAAGTAGGTTGATATATCCTTCTGGCCTCCTACTAATGAAAATGTAAAAATCAACCTAAGTACAGTACATACCTACCTACCTATGACTTTTTTACTGAAACAGTTCTCTTGTTTTACTTTAAAATTCCCTAATCAAAGCTCGAACCTGGACTAGGGTCCTACAGAAGCTTAGCGACCGACTCACCAGTTTGAGTAACACACTTATCTAAATTACTTAATTTAGATAAGTAATTGACTGTGTTAAAGATGTATCTACTTATATTGACGTTTTATTGTAGCACTTGAAATATCGGTACATAATTAAAAGAATTTCATATGGTTGTTGCGGTAACCTGATGTGTGGCTGACTGTACACCTGGTCTATGTACCACACATCAAACCATCAAACAACCACCTATGCTCCACACATCAAATTCCTTCAATCGATTCTCTAATCAAACGCATTAGGTTGAATATCAATTCAGGAAATTTGACAGGTTGTGGTAACCTGAGTGTGGCTGTCTGTACCTAACTTTAATCCAAAGCACAGGAGCCCAATTCTCGTGCACTCGTTCATATGTTTAATTCGATATAATCGTCTCGAATTAAACATATGAAGGGTATACCTACCTACATGCAAAGAACAGGGAATGTGCTAGTGAAACGATTTTGAGAAAAACGCAACGTAAAATATTTATGTAATAATTTCTATAGTTTTTTCGGTTCGGCCATAGATAAAAAAGTTTTTTTGGCGCCATCTTATTACTTTTTTTAAAATTAAGTGATTGGGGTGGGGACTAAACTACATTAGCCAAAGCCACATTAGCCAAATTACATAAGCAAAAATTTGCCTTCAATAAAATTCTGAAAATTTTCAAAAAAGTGACAATCCCTATTCTTTGCCTGTACCGCCTGTACCCTTAATTTTTAAGTACATACTTAAATGAACATTCATTCATAAAGTTTAATTCGTTATGTTTATCGAGTGCACGAGAATAAAATTGGGCTCCAATCTTGAAAGCTTGAGTGTTGTCAAGTATCGGAAAATGATACGTTAAAATAGTTGTAAATAAAAATATTTGTTTGACATTGACAGTGACGTTCAATAAATACTTTCTGAGATTTACAGTTCTACAGAGTTTTAGTTTTGTGGAAAAAGAAACAGAAAACTGAAGGAAGAGAAGGGATTACATATAGAAATTAATAAATGGAGAAAGACCTTGTAGGTTAAACAATTACATTGGCCAAATCTGTCGCACAAGGCGATTAAGAAACATGTCGTCTTTTCTTGAAAGACAGAAAAGCCTTTTCAATCATTTAAAAGATGCTGAAGAACAGTACAGCTTTTCCAAAACAAACAAAGCAAAGACTGACCAAGACCAGGGACAATAGATTCAAGACTTTATAGACAACGAAAAAAGGAAATGAAACAGTTTAAAGGCAAAGAAAGTATATTCAAAAAACCACAAGACAACTTAAAGGATTGCTTACGGGCTAGAAGGATCCCAGACTATATGAAGCATCCTGAAAAATGGGTGTATTATTCACTTTCAGATGTAACCCCAGATCAGATGTCAGATGCAACAAACGCTGCTACTGCTCAATCGTTTATTCGTGAGTTGGAAGAAAGGGAGGATGCTAATGGAAATACAAACAAAGGTCAAGATGACTTTGTTTTCAAAAAACCCAATTTTTACATTTCATCAGCTATGAAAAAAGTTCCTATAAAATCAATACCAGAGGAAGTGAAAATTGAAAGCAATAAGGTGATAATGCCAGAATATGTTGTTGGTGTAACAAAAAAGAAAGAAAAGAAGAACAGAGTAGCGAGACAATCTCAACATAACTCTGATGATGTGAAAAGAAATGAATTGAAACTGCAACATCTGTTTGAAGATGAAGAGGACTAGATTATTTAAGATTAGATTAGGATTCATTACTTTATTGTAATACAATTTTATGTAATATACACACTGTGTTTATTTCCACAAATGTTGAAGGGTACAATTTGCTAGCCAATACATTATTTGGCTTATTGACAGTTACTATAAACCCTAATTAAGTATATTACTAAAATTAGTCACACCTAACAGAGGTCAAAACAAATCCAGTGTCAGTATAGTACCAACTCTTGAATGTGCACTTATTAGTTCATGAATAAAGCCTATTGCTCTAATTTAGTGTAGGATCGAAATTATAATACCTCATATTGTTTTGTGTAAGCTGGGAAAAAATATATTATGTAGATATCTTAGCATTTATAGGAAAACTAACTTCATACTAAAATTCTGTTTACAATACATACTAAGAAGTGGGCTTTACTAAAATGTAAAGAATAAATATTCTTTTGATTGCCAAGATATTTACTTTGGAAGAGATTAGATCATTTATTAGGTATTGCTGCTGACTGAACTTAAGTTTTTGTGAAAGTACTTTTAGGATCCAGAACCATCTTTAAGATGAAATTAAAACTCGATCAAATAGATTAATAAATGCTTTATTTACATTGACATCAACACTGCGATATAATTGCTGACTCAGACTTGATTTCCAAATTATCAGACTGTTGGTTATCAGTTTTGCTCTCAGCTGCAAAAGCGCTAAGATCTCTCATCATTGAGTATGCATCTTCGCCATCTGCATAGTACTTGGGCTCTATCTCCAGGATTTTGAAACCAAGCGAGTTTGTGTAAAGGTTGAGTGCAGCTCTGTTGCTTTTTCTTACATGCAGTGACACATATTTTGCCTAAAAAGTAAACAAAAACATTAATAACTAATACGAAATAATATCAACAAAGACCAATTATTTGCATTCATACCTGAAAGCATTCCACCATGGCTAGTGAAGCTTGATTCATTAATTTTTGAGCAAGACCAAGTCTTCGATGGGACCGTTTTACAGCCAAAGATGTTATGTGTCCGTGACGATTATCCTCACCGTCTTCCTCCATTTTTGCCAATACATAACCTGGAAAATAACATAATCAAAAATTATAACTCACAACCTTAGATGGATTCTAATAATTTATATACCCTAACAACAATTGCTGCTCAATACTAAAAGAAGTGGATAAGTTTTGCTTACCCACAATGTGTCCCTTTTCATCTTCAGCAACATAACTGAGCTGGGGCCATGAGAGCCCATGGTAGAAGTAGTACTTCATCTGATAGTTCTCTGGCAAGCAAAGCAAATTGCAGTGCTGCATGTTCATGAGGTCGCTGGGCCTTGCACATCTGATGTTCATTTTGACCTGGGATAATAAATTATATTCATATTGACGTAGAAAGTTGTGATAATAATATGAAGAAATACAAATTAAGATAATACCCATTTCACTTATAACCACTGATCTATTTAAAAATAGAGGAACTTATGGTTTTCATAACAGATAGGTGTCCACCAAATTGTTATGAAAACCATAGGTTATCAAAACAGATTGGCTAGAGGGACATAATAATTTATCTTAATATGTTTAGATACCTGTAATATGATTCTTTGGATGACAAATAACAATTAGTCTCTTCTAGTCTTTCTTGTTTTATTAGGCTGCCTCGTTTCAGAAGCTGGTGGGGTATCTGACATACCACCCAGGAGCTCCCTCACAAATCGAAATTTAGAAAGACAACACTTCCATACAACATACCAACCTGAAACAAAGAACAAAGACTTTCCAGACAACAATAATCAAACATCATCATTAAAAAGATCAACTACTCTGTATTTGTAGCTTAATGCAATTAAATCGACAAATTGGGCTACTTACAAAACAACACAAAGACAAAAACTAAAAATATGCTACATACGAAGGTTATAATAGCTAAAATCACTTCCTTCATATCTTACTAAGCATAGGTTAAGTAATTATCATGAACACGATATCAATGCATTCACTTTACCAGAACAACAAACATATCGCTACTTAATTATCAGTCAAAACAAAGTATTTTAATTATTATTATCGAGCCTGGTATGTATCATGCAACAAAAGCAACACGCCATTTTGAACCATCTCAGAGGCAGTCACAAAATTTATTTTACTTTTACTTCTTTACTTAGATTCACTTAAATACTACATTACAATAACTTCAAATATTTAATAATGCTCATCTCGTTATATATTGTGTCAAAAAATTAGTTACTTTTTATACAAATCTCCTGAAAATTGAGGAAAATTCCTTTCCTAACCTAAAACAAAATCTGACAGTGACTTTTTGTTTCCTTTTTTTTTTCAGGATAACAAGTTATATTTGGGGCTTTTATTAATAACACTATGTAGGTTGAATATTTTTAATATTTAACTTTATTCACTTTTATAAAAAATTACATGATGTATGTACCTATTCTTTATTTTTTTCAAAGGGATCATTGACACACCTATGAAATAAAAAGTATTCCTGGCTCGGAAGAATAGTCCGAGATTCCTGGGCCACACGTAAACAGAAAAAATAACATTTATAGTAGGGATGTGACTCTATGCTTAAAAAACGGTTATGTAATAATCGATTGTTAAAAAAAAACGATTTTATTTTGCAAAATCTTTTTAATATATTACTTTATCAATCATTAAAAAAATTATTATATATTAAAAAACCCAGAGACCACCGACCGAGACACGACTGAACTTATGACTAGCCTGCTTAGGCGGGTGATTCCGAGAAAGTGAGGCGTCCAGTCCAAATACTCCTTCCTCATAACACTATAGTTAATAACATTAGGGTTTTTAAATACTTAAAGTATTAGCACAACTATTAACACACAAAAACAGAACATAAAACATAGTTTTATTATTAAATTTAGATCAAACGTGCCTCAAACGTCATTATCCTACCATGTCCCACAAGGCTGTGCGTGGATATTAAGTCTGATAAAAAAATCATCCAAAACTGAACGTTTAATTCTTACATGACAATTTGTTCTCAAATATGAAAAGTGTCTAATTAGCGCAAACTTTATCCATAAAAAAACGATCAGAAAAAATCAACTTTAAAAAAAACGTTAGTAAAAAATCGATTATTTGTGCTACACGAGTCGGTTATTTTAAAATAATAATCGATTAATGTAAAAAATATTGATTTTTCAATCCCTAATTTATAGTTATCTGTGGGGTAATAAGAATGTCATCAAATTCGAAACAAAACGTCAATCATCTTGACAATATTTTTAAAAATCAAAAATCATAAGAGTTCATGAAAGAAAACCAAAGTAAATAGGAATGAGAAATTAATTGTACATAATAACCGTGAATAAAGTTTCTTAAATATACGTACTAAAGGTTGTGTTAAATATTTTCACTCACATTGAAAATATTTAAAATAATGGAAGATCAAGATAGTCAGGATGAAAAACCAAATGGATCGTCATTTTCGTTAGTTGATATCAATCTTTTGCCTTAGTTTATTAATTAGTAATTGAGTCTGCAGACAAAATTATATTTGGTATTTTTAATTTTAGGGGACAAAGATGTCGAAGTTCCAATTTTAGCCCGAATGAAATTCAAACTTTAGTGAACCTGGTTGCAAAGCACAAAAATGTAGTGAATAGTAAATCCTGTAATAATTCAGCATTACATGCCAAACAAGTGGCTTGGTCAAGAATAACAAAAATGTTTAATTCGCAAGACTTCACACTTAATAGGAATATGGAATGTTTAAAAGGAAAATGGGATAACTTAAAGAGAGTTGCTAGGAGACTGACAAAGAATTTGGTGGATGGTCAGAATGAGTTTGATGAACTCACCACCCGTATAGTTGCAATGATATGTGAGGCAGACAACAATGCTAATAATGACACAGCACCTATGGACCTTGGAGATGAATATAATGGTACTTACTAACTATAAATTGACATATCCCAAGAACCTTTGATGGCAAATGCCTATTATACAGTTGAAGAATACCTAAATGACAAGAATTTGTGGAAATGATAAACTGTTCACCTACACTGTGTTATGAATTATGAAATTTAAATTTTATTTAATTCTTTAAAAATTGTGTGATTACAAATTCGAAAAAGATTAAGTTCTACTGAGTTTCTTGCTGATTCTTCTCGGTAGAAATTGACCTTCCGAATCAGCGGTAGATTATCAAATTTGACTTTAATTGAATAAAGACATTTTGATTTTGAACAAATTCTTATCTGCTAAGTAAAAACATTGCAGATATGATTTTGTTCTTGGGACCTTCTTAAAGTTTTAATGTGTGTAACTAAAACAATTAATTTCTTTTATTTTCAGATTCAAATTTAGAGAACCAAAAAGAATTAAAAGAGGATTCCTTAAAATTTTGGGATGAAAATACTGAAAAAGAAGATTGTGAGAAAGGTTTACATCTGCCATCTAAAGTTAAATGTTAATTTGATAATCTAAATTTGTTATTGTTTTCTTAACTATTCTTTTTATTTACAGATGACAGCAATTTAGAAACTAAATATAGAAAAAGGTAATCAAATAGATTGTAAATATGATTATAGTTTTAATCTCGAGAAATCTTTCAAATGCTCAACAAATTTTCTATTTTTCTCTTTCAGGATAAATAGGTCTATAAATTTTACACCTAAGGAATGCAGACTTTTACTGCAGTGCGTAAGACGAGAGAAAAAATATGTGTTTAGCAAAAATAATTCCACCAAATTTAACATACTAAAACGCCGGGCTTGGATTAGGGTAAGTGATTTCGTCATAAACTATTTTTCATGTTTCATTTACCACCTAACCTATTGATCCTATTTAGCTCAGTGGTGGTATTCAATAATAATTAGTTGTGGAGAATTTTTGGTCAGAGTCAACTCAGTGCAATTTTATTATTAAGGGGCCGTCCATTAATCATGAGGCGTTAGAAAAACAATGCATCCTAGCAAAGAAATTTATACCCATTGTACGGTCCAACCGTGCATTTTTGTTATTGTAGCAATATTGTTAATTACGTCCAATTAACGCACGTCAATCACTTAAATTTTTCATTAGTTCATGTATCTCATCGACACCTGGCGGACGCGTTCTCATCATCAATCATTAGCAGTATCAGTAGTCTAAGTTATCATCAGCAATAAACTCTCTTCTCTCTATATCAAATCTATCATTTAAAGGTGTCCCGTACATCCATTAATATATTTTTTAATATTACTAATATTGTCACTCTTTTTAATTTCCAGATTACAAATAATTTCAATAAGCAAAGTGAGCAAAAGAGGTCAACTTCTATGTTGCTTAATAAGTTAAGAAACATGAAGAAATTAACTAAAAAAGAAGGAGTGGGTTTACCCAAAGACAATAAACATTCATATAATAATATGGAAGATTTTAGCCACTTGGATTCAGGCGAAAATCAGGTAAAAAAAGAAGAGACCAATTACTTATATTGTATTCTCCTAAATCAAATAAATATTATTAATTTATATAGTTATCTAAACTTCTAACTAAACTAAAATACATTTTAGCTTCATTTCAAGTTTTTTAGTACATGTTTTACACACAGATTTATACACAGATATTACACAAAGTAACTTATATTATAAGTAACTCTATTTAACATTACTAAAAAAAAATTCCTGAGGGTTGCTTTACCAACCCATAAGTCCAGTGTGGACATTACTTATATGGCATACCTCAATATGTAAGTAGTACAATACCCTTACCAGAGTTGAGTGGCATGCCATTAGAGAGGCTTCTCATAACCTGCCTATGTCCAATGATGGACAAATCATCATTTAATAATAATGGCCAGCCCTCACTTTTTTGTGGGATATTAGTTTCAATCTATACCAATAGATGGCGCTCGGCGTCGATTACATCGCGCTAGTGTTTTCTTTTATCAGTTTACCTTAAGCCTTGACGTTGTCTGTTAAAGTTACCCCTATAATATAGGTAAATGGTATAGAAAATGATGATGAAATAATATTATTATGTTGTAGGAAATAAAATCAGAGCCTGTCTTTAACATGGATGAAATAGAAAATGATGATGAATCAGAAGGGCATGAAGATGACATAACTAATAATAATGAAAACAATTTCGATGAGAATAGCTGTGATGATCTACATAGTAATATTGAAAGAAATCACATCAACTTTACTCCTGATCCCCTTAGCACTATTCTTAATGGGGATTCAGGATTAGGTAAGAACTTATCTGCTTGCTTGCTCATTTACTAGTAAACTGTAGTGTGACAAAAGCGATCAACCAGTTATTAACGATAATACTGAAGCCTACGCCAGCCTTATTGTGCGTGCTATCTGCTGATTATGTTTTGAATTAAGAAAATGGAAAAATAAATTAACCAAGAGAATGGATCTGTTGAGACTTGACTAGCCAGTCATTACATTACAATACAAAATGCATTATTTTGAAGCAATCATATCATAACACACCATCAACAAACACACAGTAACGCCATGTGTTGTGCCCAATAAAGCTAGGGATCTCAGTCCCAAACAAGTTATTCACTTTATTAATAGTGCAGGCCTTGTGATTGAATCATAGTGGCGATCACAATAGATCAAACTGGTCGCAGTGATACTGGTCTGAATAGGACCTGCATAGCCGCCCACGCCAAAATGAAACGCCATGTGGCGCATGTAAACAATCTTGTTATGTGACATTCTTGGATTGAAAGACCTACTTATACGTATTTTAAATTGCAGGTTCCCTAAAAATGGATACGTCAGAGAGTAACGAAATCACAAAATTAAAACTGGAGCTACTAAAATATCAGTTAGATAATGCCAAGGTAAGTTTCTTTTTATTATAAAATTAGCGGCCCGCCCTCACTTCGTATCGGTACTTAATTTCGTCCAGTACCAATAGATGGCGCTGAGAGTCGATTACATCGCACAAGTATTTCGTGTTTTCGGTTTACCTAGAAGCCTTTACGTGGACTATGAGAATAATCTCTTTACAGTAAACTAGTGGCCCGTAGTTTTAGTAGTTCTAAAAAAGTTTCAGTTTATTTTTAATGTTTAATTTAATATTGCAGTTAGAAAGAAAGAGGATAGAAGATGCAGCACAAGCGGAGGCTAAAACTAACAGTGCGAGAGAGATAGAGACAGCACTACGGCTCCGTGCCGCGCGGCTGAAAGCGGTCGCAGCAGCCCTGAAGCTTGCGCCAGCGCATCCTGCTTTACTTTACCCGCCTGAGGAGATCAGAGCACAACAGTACTTAGACCAGTATCATCCCACTTGAGTGACTGTCTCTTCTCCTGAGGTATAATATTCATATACTGTTTATAAATTCTATAGACATTGACAAATTTATACTATACAAACCGAAGAGGCGAGACACTAGCGCGATGTAATCGACGTCCAGCGCCATCTATTGGCAAAGAGTGTAACTAATGTCCCACTGGTTTAAAACACTGCCACTAGTTTCAAATATTTAAGTTTCGCCTACGTTGTAGTTCTAGGTGTTCGCCCGCAGGGTTTAATTCTCCGACATAACCCGCCTGCCCCCCGCAGGAGGGTATGCAAAAGGAGTCGCAAGACCACGTTGGCCCACTTCGGGTCAGCGGCATTCCCCAGCGTCAACAAAAAAAAGGGTTTAATTCTGGCGAAGCTTTTTGAAGATAGAAAACTAAATTGTGAAAAATGGTACAGTCATGTCGATAAAAAATACAGGATGCCAAAATTTTACACAAATCTGTTTACCTGGTAGCTATTTAAATATTTCTACTTGGAGATAAAGGCGTGGATGCATGATAGGATGGCAGTCATGATATTGGTTGCAGTTCGATTTGGGTTCATTCATAAGATTAACGCGCACAGGTTTTTGATAGTAATATGTAGGTACATAGTAATTAATAATAATAATACCAATAGGTATAATCCACCGTACCAATAGGTAACGGCAAATATACCTACCATGCTCATGAAAATATTCTGGGATCGTTTATTAAATAAAACAAATAATAATTAGATACGAAAATTTGTATATTTTACTTGATTGCGTTTTACAAGATGATTAAATTACAATTCAATAAAAATTATTATTTTTAATATGCATTTGTACAATTTCTCTATACCTAACTAAACTACAACGTCTATGAAATATATTACACATCACTAATATACAACATGTTTTTACACTGATATCATATCCTACATCTATCTACTTTCGCCATAATGTATAAAGTACAAAATGTAGGTACGTACATACATACGATAACGCTATTGTAGTAGATAAACGTTAAGTAAAGACAAGCCACAAGTAAGTATATAAAAGATGAGCTTTAAAATAATTTAGTACATAATTGAGCATAGATAGCTAATGGTTGAGTCAGTCGTGTTGTTCAATATCGTTTCAATAAATATTTTTTTAGATATCGATACGCCATAAAGTTATGATTTGCATTTAGACGTGAAAAAAAATACGGTACTTGACGATTTCTTTCTTTACCATAATTTGCATTGCGTTGAGCCTTATCCATGTGAGAATAAGCAAGTCTCTTTACTGTTAAATTAACTAGAATATCGCTCTCATCAAATCCACAATCGTTATTCCTTTTTTTGTCATTGTTGAAATCTCAACCCTATGGCGAATCAAACATCTTGTTAGGAATCAATTATGTCAGGATATATTGAACCGACCAGCGGTTAACAGTCAAGGAACATGATTATGTCTCGTATCATTATAGATAATTATCGTACAACATTTAAGTAGCTATTGTAATTTCGATGTTTTATTGTCTAAAGTCAAAAACTGTACTTGCTTGTACCAGAACCGACCCGTTTATAATAAACAGAATTTCAAGGAAGTAAAGTTATTGACCTTTTATTCTTTCGCCCAATTAGTTAATCTATGTTAAGGCGAGTCCGATTAATCTTTCAAGCAATTTATTATACTTAATATACCAATCTAAAAATACAGGCCGTCTACCATCGTTATTGTACTTTGCTTTTCTATAACAATTATTTTTTGTCAAGGGTGTATCATAAGATTGAAATATATGGCGATCTAAAAATAGGCTTACCCTGCAGATCATACAAATGCTCTTTATTTACGCTACATGGGCCCTATAAAAGCCTATATTTTTAGATTGATATGTAATAAATTTATTGAACCTGTAGTTTTGCCAGGCCTAAAAGGTAGACTCGGCCTTATTAATACTCACACATTCAATTTACTAATAAGTTGTAAGAAACCATGTTACTTACAAATTACTATTAAAAAGTCTTAAAAACTGAGCACATGCCGTTTACAAACATTGAAACATTAGTAAATACCTAAGTGATAATAACCATCGTTAGGCGTTAGTGTTAATGCTCACAGCATAATAAAAAACAGTAAACCGGTACAAATTCCATTAAGTACTAAGTACTAACGTTGGAAGCGATGCGTCGCGTCGCGAGTGGTTCCCGAAAACAGTTCTTTCGCAATAAACATCTATTTCCCAGCGACAAAATAAAGTCGCACAAACTCACATACACATTCTACAAAAGTTACGATATTGTTGCAAAATTGTATAAAACTGGACGGACAACTCAACTCACTACGGCAAAATGAGCATCCAGCAATTAAAACTCACTCTATTCCGGTGCGAATCTCGACTTTAAAATAAACAAATGTTCTAATGGCAGCCTTCGTTTACCGTAAGTATAACAATATGCTAAGTCTAAGTAGAAACTCGGTTATTCGTCTCCGTGTTGGCAGTCTACGTAATCGTATTGTACTCATATCTTGATAATTTCTTTGGTAATGTAGCGCACGTCCGCTTGGCCAAGCGAAAATACTTCGGGAGCCATTCATAAAATACTTAAGTACTGACGTCACAGGCAACATTTTGAGTAAGTCCTCGCTTACATTCTTGTGAATTCCACTCGTCTCTCACTGATACCCACTTCCTTCCAACTAGATAACGAAGTTATCCAAATCACGAGTCACATTGACAAACTTACAACTAGCAACTCAATGTTTAACCGCTCATAGTTTCCCCACTTCAACGCACTTCTCTCTTGGGCCCTTATATAAATACTCCTTTTTGTACTTAAACCAAGTTTTGACATATCAACAGCTAAAAGCCTCTAACTGTTTATACTCCCCCAGTCCCCATTTACTATTTCAAAGCATTCAGGTCTTCATTATAAATTAGACCAGTTCATTGTCATTAAGGTCCACAACTTCGACTGAGGAGCAGATAGGTTTGACCAGGATCTCGGAAGCACCTTAGTCCACTGGGAGTACCCGCACTCTACCTAATTTATTCTTATATCGGATGCGTCACGAGGACGCATAGGCGGGCCTTATATCTGCAGCGCGGCAAGTGACGGTGTGCCCGAGTTGTTGTGAGGCGTGAGTGGTGTTAGGGGGGTTGTGGGTATGGATGGAGCTACAGCTGTAGCAGGGGTTAGGGGGGTATCGGTATGAGCGGGTGGGGGGTCTGCGGCGCGCACTAGGACTCTGCGTAAGTCTTGAGCGCGTGCGGCTAAGTTCTTGGCGGCTTCAGCCATTTCCCCCACGGCGCTCGCGCACGGGAACTGCTGGGCTGCGGCTTTCGTCTTGGCGACGGTCGCGGCGAGGGCGTCGGAGAGAGCGTCTGAGCATCTGACCGCTCTCGTTTTGAGGCTTGCGTGCTGAGCGCTCCTGTAGAGGAAAAAAATATTGTTAAAATCAACAACAAAAATTGGTTGACCTGTTAAGTCATAAGACTCAAAAACAAACATTGATGAAAAGTTGCGTATCTTTTTTTCACAAGATGAGCTGAACTCTCAGGGCTTGTTACGCGCTTTCGCTTGTTTCGAGCTCGCGCCTGTACGCCTTGCTCAGGCGGATCATGTAATCTTTTTGTGTGCGCAGCCGAAGCGCTCATCGATTTATAAGACATACCTAATCACGTCGAAAATATCAATAAACTTTCATTGAAGTACTAATGATTGAGTTATGTCGGGCATTTAAATTTGTCATTACTAATATTAATTAGGTGCTTTTCGTGATGATGATGGCAAGGTCAAATTGAGTACACTGCACGCAGTTGTAATTAAGTGCAAGTTGCACTGTTTACACCCTTGTACGTACATTACTTGCTATGTAATTAAGATACTTTGTACCAATGGAGCATGCAATAAAGAATTGAATTGAAGTATAAGTATAACATGGATATCTTTAAGGCAAGAGTGAACAGGCATCTTCTAGGCAAACGCGTGTCATCCTAGACCTCATTGTCACTTTCCATCAGGTGCGATTTGTGTCAAGCGTTGGGCCTATCTTCATTACTTCTGTTATTTCCTACATATTTTTTCAAAACCATTTGATTGAAACAAGTACTTTATCTAAGTTTATAATGTAGTATGCTTATTTGAGTTCGTCATAACCCCCAAATTTTTATGTGCGAATAAACATGAAAGGGTAGGGGTGTTGTACCTTGATCATAGGAAAACAGTTGTACCTTGATCATATGGTCAAGGTACAAATGTACTATGTTAATTCTGTTTAGGAACGCACATATTTATAATTTTGTTGTTTTTTGTACAGGTAAAATGTCTCGTAGCAAAAACAACATCAAACGAACCCCTGTTCCAAAAACAGCACTTTCTAGTGCTATTAAATTAGTTAAAGAAAAAAATTATCATTAAGAGGGGTCTGCCAAACATTTGAACTTGTCAAGATGTACTTTAAAGAGGCAGTATGTACTTTAAAGTTTTTTAAAGACATGTTGAATCTGAAAATAATAAAAATATTTGCTATTTGTCGAGAAATATGGATTTTAATCTATACTATTTATAAAGAGGTTACTCTCACATTCCACGTCAGAGCTTATAGGTAAACCGAAAACACGAAACAGTTGCGCGATGTAATTTGCTAAAGCGCCATCTATTGGTAGATAGTGGAACTACTTTCCCGAAACGAAGTGAGGGCGGGCCACTAGTAGTCTAATAAAAAAATAAAATAATAAGTATGCACGTACTTATGCACCATATCCCCGACGTGCACTATCCTGTGCGCGCTGAGCACGACGAACTTGCCGTGCGCGAGGAACACGTCGGGCGGCTGCCCCATCTCGATGGTGCGCAGGAACGCCTCCACGGCGGTGGCGAGGTGCGCGCCGTACGTCGCCGTCTGCGCCGCGTAGAACGCCGCCAGCTGTCTGTCGTCGGGCGGGAGTCGCGTCTGCTCCGCTACTGCGCTCACCTGTCGATGAAAAATTATCATCAGTAGATGTCTTTAGGAAACTAGGTAGATACTTATTTTACTGTATAGCATTATGTTACTTTTTTTTGTTACACGGTATACGATACACGTTTGGGTACACGATAACAACATTTTCAAGTGTCAGTGGCAGTATCCCGGCTACTCTGGTTACGTGACGCCAGGGTGGCGGCATCCTAAGCGAGCGCCCTGCCGCTACTGTTCTGTCCTGCTTATTTTTTGTGCAATAATGTATTTTTTGTGTACATACGTATACCACATACTTTATAAGATCCTCCAACCGATTCGGCTACGGCCGATCTTAACGATCAGCCAACGTACGCAGGATATACAGTGCTCAATGTGTACGTAAACACAGATACACTCCCTGTTCCCTTACCCTCTTAATTCGATGGGACACCTGTCCCCATTCAGTGTCACACGAACGAAGAGGGATTAGGCGCAGGACCAACGGCTCAATGTGCTTTCGGAGGCACGGATCACTATAAAGCGCATATTCAAACTTGATATAAAAAACCTGATAGCTTACCTCTCCGCATGATCAGCGTCTCTGACGAGCGCGTCGAAAGAAGCTCTAAGTTTGTCAGGTAAGGCGGCGCGGATCTCTGCGTTCCGCCGCCCGACGGCCGCGCGCGACTCCAGCCGGACGTAGTCGTACTCCTCGGTCCACTCGTGTTCCGGCACCGATACAGTTGCCGATCGTCTGCAAATGTTCACCTTGTTACTATTCGTACTAGGGTTTAGTTTAGTCGACATGGCTCCTGTCTTATCTATGTACGGTTTTCGCTCCTCGGTGAGGGAAAACATCGTGAGCAAACCTACATGCTTCAGATAGTTTTTCAGACAGTGAGACAATCATTCTGGTGTCGCAATCGGGATTAACACGAGGAGATGACGATGACGGATTATCATGGTGATTCACCGAAATGACATAATTATCATAATTGTATTTACTTGAATATAATTTATCGACTCGGTTTTTAGCCGCAGACAAGGATAACTTGGAATATGGAAACCCATGATAATGCTTGTCGTACCTACCTATTATTTAATGATTATTTCAATCATCAAAATTGAGCATTATGGATTGATTTTTGTGGTTAAAACAAATATACTACTTTTATAACTTAGCCTACATCGTTGTTTTGTACCTTCCCTCTACGTTTTGAAACCTCGTAGAGTCATTTACCTCTCACTATTTAAGCAGTTGTTGTCCTCAATACAATGAATCTATTATGAATAAATGTAGCTCAACTCAAAGGAAAATGATAGATGAGTTTTCATCAGTGTCATGCCTTCGAGAAGTTGCTCAGATGGTTAAAAAGAACGGTCTACATAATTCGTCAAGAAAGTCATGACCACGGATTTTCAAGGAACTAACGGAGTGACCATGCTATAATAACCAAAGGGGCCACCATACTCTATGACGTAAGCGGCAGTGGCGCCATCAATTAATTTCACGATTGCATCCCAGAGGACTGGGCGGGGCAAGATCTAATTTTGATGTGGGCAAGTCAGATTTCGTGAGGCCCTTTTCTGTAGCGACCTATCTCTATGCGATTTTTTAATTCTCTTTTTTGAAGCATAAGCAATGCATATTTTTTTTGTGGCGCGAGTACCTTTGTACTGCGAGGCCGTAGGCGGTGGCTCACGTCGCTCACGCCTTACGCCGCCTCTGCCAAAAGACACTCACCTAAATAGTAGCGACGCATTTCCATTGATGAAGGAGGCTGCTCTCCGCACGTCCTCGGTCAATGACCTCGCGCAGGCCACCAGCTGGTCGAGCGCGTCCTGGGTCCCGTCCGTGGGCTCCCGGTCGCGCTCCAGCCGCTCCGGCGCCCAGTCCCCCGCGTCCAGGGCGCTCGTCGCCTCGTGCGTTATCCGCTCCGCGTCCTTCAGGGCTTTTACGAGTGGTCTTAATTTTACTGCGATACCTGGGGATGGAGGAATTAAAAATATAAAATAAGGTATAAATTAGGACCTACAGGATCTCTAACTTCAACAGACGGTACAAAGGATTTTGGTCCTTCGAATGAAACGGAATATTATTCTAGTCCTTCGAGCTGGATTTAAAGGTAGCTCGTTTTGTCAGTCTGCGGTCATAATGAAACAAATCGAGCGAGAAAACTCGGTTTTCCGAGGTTACTTTAGCTCAAGCCTTTTACTCGGGCCAAAGACTAGTGGCAGAAGGTATCTGTTTTGGCCAATGGCAACAATTTGAACTTATGCTTTCTTCTTATGAAATGTAATGAATTTTGACAATTCTCTGTAGAAATTTGCGTAACAACAACTTCCATCATCGACTCCATGACAATATCAACAGCCTTGAATGTTCTATGACGCCGTCTGCCCTCATCCGTCCGTCTCACCGTCTTTTACGCCCTGCATGACCGGCATTTCGTCTACCATCACCTCGTTCTAGTTACCTTTATCTTGCGCATCATGCGCGTTGGCCAGCGTGGCGTCGGCGAAGACGGCGAGGTCGTGCAGCGCGGCGCGCAGACGCGCGCCCGCCACGCGCACGTCCAGCACGCGCGCGCGCAACGCGCCGCGCCGCCGCCAGCCCGGCGTCACGTACGACAGCAGCCGGGATACTGCCGCTGACGCTTCCTCCTGTCAAGTACATCGTTATTGTAAAAGTATTCCCCATATACGTTTTTAAACTTTCGCGTTGCCATTATACAAATACTTGATATACTATACGGGACTAAACGCCAAGACTGACGGAAGAACGCAGTTTCCCAATTTAACAGGACCGGCCACTTATGATCCCAGATGTTTCTTCTATTCGTGCCCATGAGCAGCGGCAATCGCTTCCATAAGGCAATCCCTATGATCGTTGTGCCCTTTCACTTAAAAAATAAACAGGTCTTGCACATTGTGTTCTGCAGATTTTGAAGATCCAAAATTATTCGCTGTTTGTACCTTGTTGTTTGTTTGTTGTACATTATTGAACATTGGTCAATTCTGTGTCATTGATTCCGATGATAAAATGGTAAAAAATGGTTCTTATAAAACTCTTTCTTAGGATTTTTCAATCCCTTACTAGGTTATTCAAACGAACGATCTTAGCTAACACTTTCAATTTGGAAATCGTAACAACAGCGTATTCGAAGACTATTTTACTAACCTGTAATCTTTCTAAAGCCTCCAAGGCCGCATCACAGGGCAGTGGCAGCGCGCGCGACCTCGGCACATCGTACGTGCTCGACGCGGACGCCGCGGAATGCACTGAGCTGCCGGAATTGGCCGACGCGCTGGAGGTGGCAGAGGTGAGGCTGCCGGTCCCGCTGCAGGCGGAGTCGGCGCTGGCGGGCCGCGGCGCGCGCGGCGCGTCGTACCAGTCCGTGAGCGGCCGCGGGCAGTCGTACGTGCCTATGCGCTGCACCGGCATCGGCGCTCTCGGCACGTCGTAGTGTGAACATTCTTCAATCTGGAATTTCGTAAATTTTTGTTAGATTTCTCAAGTTTTGTTGTGGCATACCTTCTACCTACTTCTTCTTTCAGTAAAGATGTGAGCGGTGATCTCGGCAGAGAGACACGGGCTCAGGAATCGTGGGTCTACTCTCTCCCACTTCCTATGTCCTCCTATTTGCAAGGAATGGGGGACAACCAAAAAACTGAAATAAGTAAGAGAAGTTCCAGTGAACCAAGTTACATAGGTACGTAAACCGCATCCGACGCTATCGTGGTTCCTGGTGGGTATGGATCGGTGCATAAGGTGCTGTTGCCACCTCTTCAGTGGGGCACTGTCGGATCCACTACGTAGTTGGGAATCCGTCTGGAACGTTGTGGAGTCAGGACTCCTTAACGTTTCAGAAGAGAGTGAAGCCTTGCCTGGATTTCCACGACTGTCTTCCCTTAATATGGCGACGGGTGTGTGTCGGTAAAAAGAGTACCTAGTTAAGATCTTTGCTTGGTGATGTTGAACACGCTTTCCACTATCTGCAGCCCTGTCAACGTGTCGGTTCATATGGCTTACCTTAGTAAACGCCGGCGACTGCTGCGCCGGCAGCGGCTGGTGCGCCACCGGCGCGGGCGCACGCGTGCGCCGTCGCTGCATGGCCGCGCTGGCGTCGAACACGCCCGCCACTATCCGCAACCGGTTGCCGGGACATATTCCCTGGAAATAAACACGTTGTTGAATTAGATAACGGTACTTGCTGTTTTATTTCACTGCAGTCATAACCTAGGATTCCATCCGCCCATCTAGATAGATCCCCACCTATTGGGGATTTTTTTGACACGCCTTCTCACTTTCCGCAGCGGTAATCGAGCCTAAATCTTTCCAAAAAGACCGTCCATTTCTTCTGGAGTAGCTAATGTTTATGACCCCCCCACACGGCGCGGATCCAGACCTCAAAAATGGTTGCGAGCATCAACCCTTAAGGCTCAATCCATTGCCTCAGTAATTAATTCATTACAATTTCTGAATAGATCTTGAATCCTTATCTCAATAATAATGGTATATTTCGATAAATAAATGGCTCTTGGTAGGTATTTCCAAACCGAGGGAAACAATGTTAACCACAAATTGGCTTTAATGAAATGGGGTGTGTCACTTCATATATTCGATAAATAATATTAAGTATATAAAATAAATCATTAATACTTATTGAATTGAAAATAACATCATATTATACCCATCATCTCGTGAGGTTTTATCATTTTGTGACGTTTAGTCTGTGTCTACGTGAGCTACGCAATAAATTCAATATCTGCATTTGTTTTGGTCATTGATGCGTCATTGCACACACAATGGGATGAGTTTAGTGACCTCATCATTAATAAGGTAACTATGATTATGACTGTATCATCAATTTCCACAAATTCTAATTCAAGACGTTCTTCCAAATAGGTAGGTACCTACACTTCATTGTGCTTACTACGAGCAAAAAGGAAAATAGGGCATAGTTTCAAAGTCTTGATAGTTACTACTACTTTGGAAGTTCGTTCGAACAACTAAGTTACTTCTAGATGAGACTCATTAAATAGTCTCTCTCATACTTCGGAATGTTGTTAGCAGTTGTGATAGAAAAGTGTGTTTATAAGTTAAGTCTACTAATCTAGTTACAGAAGCATGTTCATAATGACATGAGCGGTGTGTCGTGCAGCGAACATATCGTCCGCTCGTCAGACGTCTTTGTTCAGCTCAGACTAAGCTCTTACCACTTAGTTATCGTATTAGCAGAACAATTAGTTGAGTAGACACTGTATTAAGTTTTGACCTAAATTAGTGGGTATAGTAATAGAACTAAGACAGTATTTAGGCTGATTCTTATAATGCATCAAGAAAGTCATGAAACTAATTAATGGCGCCAACGTCGTAGAGTATGGTAGCCCCATTGGTCATAACATAATACTAGAGAACTCCGTGATAGTCCATCAAGAATAACTTTCACGACTTTATTCACAGAGTATAATTAAGTTGAATCTCGTGCAGCACACGCAATCTACAGAACCTGCCGTTCAAAGATCACAGTTTGAATTCACACTTAAAGCGGCAATGCTAATAAGAATAAGAAAGGGTCGAGTGTTTACCTGTCTCCCTCTCAGTGAGCACAGCCACCAGCCCTCGCTGCCGCCGGTGTTTTGCTCGAGCACCGTGAGCAAGTCGCCGCGCCGGAACGCCAGCTCGTCCGGCGACTCGGCGATGTTGTCGTAGAGCGCTCGCGCCATGCACTGTAACGAGGAGACAAAACGTTAGTTTTATCAAGAAGATCAATAAATTAGACACTTGGGAGTTGCGACCATTCAAGTATCACGTTAGCAGATTCTTTGGGAAATTTAACCCCCCTCCCAACCTTGTCATCAAAAATTGGCGATAAAATGTTACCTACTTTCTCTCCCTGAATTTATCAAAAGTAAGCAGTGCCAAGACCCCCCTCCCCCCATCGATGCTTACGTAATAATTGAACGGTCCCCTTAAGGTAGGCGCGGAATCACTGTGGTAAGGTTATACCACCAAAGCTTTTTTTTTATTAGCCTACTAACTGCGCTTTTAGGTTTCATCCGTGTTAGAAAGGGACTCATAGTAGCCGATGTCACTCTTCATCCCATCGAGTATCTCCCAGTGGCGTAGCGTGGGGGTGCGAGAGGTGGTGGGGACTTTTAGGAGTGGAGGTGGAAAAAAATCTGCTACATCTTCAACTCGACAAATACAATCACCAATTCTTCACAATTTGTCGCTCCGTGAAAGAGATGTGTCTGTTTATTTTCTCATTTATAATATCGTGTCGTATGCTATAATTGCTGGGCGAAGACAAACCCAAATCTGTCCATTGTATTCTTAACTCTTGGACCATGATAGGTTAATATTGAATTGAAATCGTCACACTAAGTATCTTTTTAAGGCCTACCGTGTAATGTCGGCGTCCATTGGGTAACGATTTTTTTGTTCCTTTTTACGAAAAATCATATTAGGTACCTATATCTTATAAACAATATTCGAACACCCCTTTAATTGTTCAAGCTGAATCTTTAGTTTTTGTAGGAAGATATTACTTTATTATAGATAATACGTAATATGAATATTACGTATCTATTATCTCCATTAAGGTCCCTTCACCTTCAACCTTCTTAATCGAAATAAACTGCCACTAGATTTCTATGTAGGTAATTCAACGCCGTAACAGGGGATTAGTGCTTAGAGCTCACCGTTTACTTGCGAGTTTCGTAGCGCATTATTACCCGTCCCGTACCCGTCATTATTTTGAGACACTTGAATAGGCCGGATGATGAGCGCCAAATGTTTTGAATCGGAGGTAAACGCGTGTACGTCTCATTATACATGCCTATTAGTATTCGACACCGTCGCGCCCACATATGCGCAAGCGCATGTGGGTAAAGCAACGTGCAGAAGGGCTGTAACTAACTGTTTTATACATATTACGTATGATGAACAAATTCCGATAAATGCAGTCTGAAAAGAAGCTTTCTTTTTCTTTTTAATGTTTTCAGCAAGCTTACATGATAGTTTATTATAAAAAAATATTTTTTCAGATGGCACAATATAACATAAGACTGAATTATCGTACAATGTAGATACCTATAGACACGCAGCATGTCAATCTGAGTACAAGCGAACAGAATCGAATGAATTAATCTTGGCTTAATTTTAAAAAGATTTGTGTGTAGGTACACTTTATATCTAGATCAACCACTTTTAGTTTTAATTTTGATATTATTTAGTATAATCTATTATAAGATTACCAATTCGAATAAAAAATTATAATAGATTACCTAATTCGAAAAATTTTATAAATAACTCATAGATCATCTCATCCCCACTTATGATGCATCAAGAAAGTCATAAAATTAATTGATTGCGCCACTGCCGCCATAGTTTATGGTAGCCTTATAGGTTGTAATAGAATGGAACTCCGTAATAAATAAATAACGTACGTCCATAATTCAAATTGCAACCCAGCATCTCAGAGCAAAGTGTCCCCTCTGTCAATCTGTGGCGGGCGCAGCTGCGCACGCGTCCCGAATCAGCCGATAGTGCAGATTGCATTGTGCAACAGCCGGCTGAGCTTGAGGCAGGCCATGTCCGTTTCCGACGCCAATGCGCCGTGCAACCAGACACTGATAGCGCAGGGGCACACTTACACGTAGTAGAGTATGCGCTTGTTATGTTATACCCATAAAGGTTGCAAACTGGTAATGTTTGCTACCTATAAGATTTGTAGGGTGGAAAAAAAACATTGAGCTTGGACTGAGATATTTATTTACCTTTAATGATGACGTTATCGATAAGTAGGTAGAATAAATTTACCTTTTTTTTTGTCTGGTAATATTCCTTTATTGGACAATTAGGAAAAACTCCGGACCCCCTGGACCCCCCCCCCCCCCTTATATACGTTCATGCCCAGGCCACTGTGGCAATGTCCCTAAAATGCTGGCAAACTTTTTTTATTTTTCCAGAAAGGGTACATAGCGCTTGTGTAGTACTTATAGTCTACTCAGCTTGTAATTTTAGAAAAAAAGTTAAAGATAAATAATATAATGCAGATTTAACTGTAGGTAGACAATCCGCGCTAGCAAAAGCTAACATTTGTGTTGAAAATAAAGCTACTCAAACCTTTTTCTCGGAAGCTCTCCTGACGCTACTCCTGTGGGGAGCTTTGCAGTTGCACATGCTGACTACAGTGGTTCTCGTTTGCAACACAAACACTTTCATAAGTCTCGCTCACTGGCTCTACTTCACTATGATTTATTTAGTGCACTTGGCTTCAGGTGCCTCAAGAGTCAAGAGCTTTTAAATAAGAATAGTACGCGAACGTAAGACTTAATACTCGACGAACCTAATTAAATTAAAAACTTAAATTAATCTTAAAATATTATAATAAATTTGCGTGTGACCGGCGCAAAGCGAACTTTAGCACTGAACTTACAGCTTCAATATTACTTGCGAATTCAATAATAACAAAATGTTTATTAGAACTGCTCGCGCATGAGTCATCTTAATCAAATGCCTACGAATATAATGACGTAGCAGTGATTTTAAATGTAATGGAAACATATTTTTTATCTTATAAGTATTTATGAATAGGTAACCTAACCTACCTCATTAACCAATAATATTACATTTAAATAGAAAGGTTTCCAAAAAAGAAAATTGTGCGTTCCAAAAAAGATAGTCATTGTTTAGTTTTTAGTCCGCAGTCCGACGAAGTTAACTTACCTACCTACTTAAAGTAACATTGTACCTACATAACTTATTTTAATATCTTCTTTGCCTACACTCAATCCTACACTTATATAATAATGACAATAAATATTTTATGATCTAATGAGTGAAGCTTTGTGGTATCGTGACAAACCGTATTTGGAAATTTTGCGGGAAATACGCAACACTTTCCATCTAATATTGCCATCTGAGGGGGTGAGGCTACAGCGCAAAAGGGGAGTAAGTCCAGATTAGTTTTCTACCGGCGACTATTCAATTAACGTGTAAGACCCAAAAGCCTTTTAAAATGCATAAAACAATTGATTTTCTATTGTGTTTACTGTCTAGGCCTTACGACGCGAGATAATGAGGAATATTTTTTTTATAATGCATTTTATTAAATTTAATTAATTTTTGAACAAAAACAATTTTATTTGCTGACTCATCTGTTCAGTTGAAAGATAGTAAAAGGTGACTTACGCCACTACTGAATTGAAAAATCATAATGTAAGTAACGAATGTATTATGACGTACCAAATCGAAGCCAAATAAAAATGCGGGTTACACCACTTTTGCACTGATAGCCTAACTCATCTTGAGCCACTTTCTTGCTCTTAGGCGTCATCTTGATCCGTCAGATGCCGGAGCCCGGACGCATGAATCACGGCGCCAACATTCGCGGAATCGCTGGACTGCGCGCGCGCCGCTCACGTAGCCTACGGTGAGGTCATTGGCTGACCTTACGATAATTTGAGTATTAATGCTCCATGGACTAGTACGTAATCGTTTTCCCTATTTGTACTCATTGAACCCGAAATAAAGTTTACTTCGAAAGGAAATACAAGGTTAACTGCTTACCCATGGCTGTGGTTGGCAGATACTTTACTACTAGGTATTGTATTTTTATCTCTGCCTGCACAACAAAATAATATAGCTCAGTGGCTTACCCTATTTAGGTAAATGTAATGTACCCATAACAAATAACATGTAATGTAATTTGTTATGGGTAGGTGGTACCCATAACAAATTACATTACATGTGCTTATGACCAGCTCCTCTCAGTTGCCTAGTTATATAAAACATTTATCTAGGTAATACTTACTTACCTATTAGTACGATTGGTGGTAGAGAATGTTGTAAGGTATTAAGTCAGTGAATTGGACTTATTTATTTCGTGCTATAGATACTCGTGTAATATTATTATGACAATGAACGATTTATGATTATGATACACAAAATAACTACGTGACCCACCTATAAACTCTTTGTAAAAATACAATTTCATTAATGTTCATCACCAAGTCCGAAATAAATTATGAAAACACATTAATTAGCTTACTTACCTACTCGTCAGACCGCAAAATAATGTTCAAGAAATTGAAATAGGTAAGTTTACTCTTTGTCTTGTAATTTGCGGTTAATGTTATATTGTCATTCATGAAAGAATAAACCAGAATAAACAAGTTACACACCAAAGTTTAAGTTGGCAAGTTGAGTAAAACACTAAAAATATCTACGTAAGTACCTACCTTGTTCGTGGAAATAAATATTACGGCGCCAGTATTTAACCACAATAATATATTAAACACAAATAAATAACCTTTCAAGTATAAAACACTACTAATACCTAATATACTAGTAGGTATATTTAATTGACATACCTATTTGTCTATTATTTTCAAAATTTTAAATTAGGTAGGTAGGTACCCTATCTCTTCTAAACCTACGTATTCGACCTAAAATCTAATTAACATTTCGCAGTTCAAATATTTAGATATTAAGTTATCAAAAGCCAGACGATCACATCAGCTCTAGAAGGGTCAAAGACTTAGCTTAGTTATTGATACCTAAGTGTCTACCACCTCACCTGCTTTTGGGTGACATTCTGACGCGTCAACCCGAAGATGCAGCACATATTCACAAAATAACCGTTGTTTTAATTCAATATTTTAAAGTCAGTCCTATGACCTTTTATTCAACCCTGTCTGCCGTATCTAAAGGTGAAAGAGATAAAATTTGTCTCCAATTATTGGTGCTGGCACAGATTTATCAAACAATTTTACGGACCCGTCTTAATTTTTAAACTCTTTTCGTACAAGTTTAAAAAACCGGTATAAGTATTGAAATAATTTAAAACCCACTGCAAATAGGATACGGGAAGTTAAACCGAATATAAATGACTTGTCGCACTACATAATAACTGTCACTATTCTTGCTCCACATACACAAATGCACGTGGCACGTGCAACTCACACCAAGTCAACCGTGGCCGGCTTTTTCGCCCGATTTGGCCCACCATATGGTAGTGGGTTGAAAATCAATGAGAGTCGCCAGGGGACTGAATGGCGGGGCGACCTCCGAAGGTCGCAGTTCACTCGCGTAGTACGAGAGGGTTAACGGACATGCGCAGCCCGGCCCATCCCAGAAATCCTGTTACGCTGTTAAAACGAATTCTACCCCTATTAATTTATTTGATTGTGTTTGGATATTCGATTACGCTCGGTCTCCAAAATCCTGGCCATTTATGGCACAATAATAACCTTCCATATCGTTAATTTACTTTTAATTTTATTCGTTCCTTTGTTCAAAATCCAACATACCTAATTTAGAGGTGTAGGTAATTCAATAAGTAATCGCACTTGATGGGAAGCGATGATACATACCTATGCGTTTGCCTACAAGATACTCCTTCACTCTTGCCGCAAAGATATCCAGATTGCTTATTATAAATCAGAGAACAGACTTCGACAATTAAGTATCCACTTATATTTATCAATTATTGTTATCGTTGGAAGAACAAAAAGTTTGAAGATATTTTATTTACTCTCTTGTGTCTCAACCCGGTCCGGTAATGGTCCATATAAAAATATTTATAACTCTTACTAACAATGCCTTTCATCGTTTTGTGTATGAAATGGAAACGCAAATATATTTTTTATTATTCATACACGGATGCACTTAGCATCTTTTATTTTCGCATAAATAGGTAATCGGCGAGTTGTAAATGCGCCAGCAATATGCGCGCGCGCACAGATGAATGGACCAGGAAACGAGTCGCCCACTTAAAATAGTCGGCGATGCAGTTTTAATAAAGAGGCATTAACGTAGGGCTGTCAGGTCACCATCGTTTACTTAATATAATAAATTCACACAACATCTTATACATTGACCTGACTCCGTACTAAGTAGCTTGAGCACTTGTTACAAGACAACACAGGAAACAAAAGTAATAATCAAATACATATATTATACCCAGACACTGAACAAACACGTGTTCGACACACGAATGTTTGTCCAGGGTGGGGATCGAACCCACGCCCGGGATCTAGGCCGCATGCGTATAATCTTACTAGCATGCTTGCAGCTAATCCGTACTCCGCGTGCGCGTAGTCCGAGATATTGGATAAAAATGTGCATGACAGGAAAAACTCTCTAAATATAGCAGAAGGTGTTACTAACCTCAAATCACAACCACTGACGCCCTACCCTACACTGGACCTATACATAACTTGATGCCGATTCTAATTTTATGATTTTCACGCAACTTCTCTCCTTATAGTACTCAAGTATCCTAGCGACACTAGACATAGTTTGTTACCTATAATAAACGTGTCATCTGTCGACAGCCCTACATTTACATTGTCGTCTGGCGCCACGCGTCTAGTCTCCGTTTTTCTTTTTTATAATTAAAAGCTTATGTACATCGATCATGATTTAATAGTGAGTCCAATTAAAGGCATAAGAAGTAAAAAGTATTTCTATTTTTTTGCACATTTCAGCCATATCAGTGACTAACTTGGATCGACGTCTAAGTTCAAGTTAATAAAGTTGACGCTTACAAACAAGTGACACAACTCACGAGACAAAAAAGGAATATTTATTTCCAGTACAAATGTTACTTTGTATATAGGTAATTTTTCAGTAGGTAATAAACTTGACTTAATTTGAAGCTGCGTCAAAGTTAGATTACTGAATTAGGATATAATTTATTTTAAACATTTGCATTTACTACCTTATCCAAACTGTTATTTAGATAAAGCCAAGCACGACCAAACTACTCGTCCTTTGCACTTTTTACTTTACTATCTAAATTACCAGACAGAGTGCAGAACCCAATAGCCCTTAATATGCTACTAACATCTTTTTAAAGTGGCAAAAACCACAGACAAGCCGCTAACATTTGCATTTTCAAGTGCACAGAAGTGGAGTAGATGGCAATCAGTGTCGCAGAGACCGGCGAGATGCGCGTACAAATGCCACCGAAGTGCTTCCAGACTGCAGACCGGTGGCACAGTACACAAGCTGGTGAGAAACTTATGTAGGTTTCATACAATACGATAGTTCAATTTTAGGTACGGGGGCCAGCACATCAAGTTACTACAATCTGTCAATTACTTCCCATCGAACCTCACTTTTATGTCAAACGTGGTTAGGTTCAATATCAACTGAGGAAATTTGACAGATTGTAGTAACTTGATGTGCTGGCCACATTCGGGATTTACTTACTATTTTAGGATTACTTCTATAGACAACGAGAACAAGGCTTATAAATAGGTAAACCGAAAACACGAAACGCTAGCGCAATGTAACCGATGCCCAGCGTCATCTATTGGTTCATTTGTGAACTACGGTTCCGAAGCGAAGTGAGGGCGGGACAGTAGTAATACGATTAAAGGAGTAGAAATCAGTGTCGCAGAGATCGGCGAGACATGCGTACAAATGCCATATAGTGCCAAAAAAATTTGTTAGTTAATATTAGAATCCACGCACTACTGTAATACAAGTTTCCATAGTTACATCCATGATACCTATCAGAAGAAATATAGGAAAAGGGGACAAAAAATTGAAATACTTTCTGCTAAGTTCCCCACTCTGCGCTGTGACTCGCGTCGAGCCGCAAGGAATCCCGCGCTCTGCGATTATTGCACAAGATAATAACCGCGCATGTATGCAGAATGGAGACGTCGCAGTTTTTTTGACAAGCAAATAGACCAGTAAAGTGGTCGCACCATTTAGAAATGCGTAACGAGCTCTGCATAATGGAGGTGAATGCACTCGTACCGAGAATAACATTAGTAATAAGGAAGAAAGAAGACTTTATTAGTTAGCTGCAGTTTGCTTTGCTGCCTGGATGGCAATGGAGCTAACTAAACCTACCTACCTACTAATAAAGTTAGTGAATTAAATCAAAATTAAAAAAAAATGGTTCTGATAAACGTAGGACGCCCTCAGACCAGAGGAGTACGATTTGCGCAAGGTAACATAACATTTCTTCTTTCTTTTTTTTTCAAGAAGGCTTGCAGGAGTTGGATGCAACTAAAAATAGATCGGAGAGGTGATGATATTTGGAGAGGCTTATTTCCAGCAGTAGACTGCAACAGGTTCTGACCAAACTTTCCGAGAATATCTACCAACATCAGATGAATGAAAGACTCATGGGTGTCCTTTGATAATGATAATGAAAATCGGATGATCCCTAAAAAGATATAACCGTTTCTCAGTCAGAGCCAACTTTATCGATAAACATGTAGAGGACAGTCAATACAAACAAGTCTAGGCGCCAGGTAGGCAGGACCATCCGAAATCGAAACAGCAATCTCGAACGATAAATTTTATTGACGCACACGATAATGGCACAAAAAGGTCGCCGTTTCAGACTGCCCTTTCGTTACACAGCTTTTTTATAAAATGGCGCTAAAAGGTTAGTATTGAAAGCGCGTTGTACCCTAATAAAGAGCTGGCCGGTCGTTTTACCTAGTAAATCTTTTTTATTCTATTAAGTTTTAGATATTGGGAAGAGATAACTAAGAATGACTATCGGATAATGTGGTGACACGCTTCGCACACATGTTTATCTCCTCACATCGAATCAGTAAGTTTCGCATAAAAACGTAGGAAAAACAGGTTACCTACAAGGCGATGTCGCTATTAAACGCACTTTTTCATCAAATATCCTTATTATAAAATAGCTTTCCATCACATAAGTAATATAATAGCGCTCGTCGACGTCCAAGAAAGATCTGTATTTTTTGTGTTTGTAGCAATTATAAACCAGCTAGACGCTGAATAACGTAACCTTCAACCGATTCCCGAAGCCAATTTCAAATTCAGGGAGTAATCTTCGAAGTCAAACTCTTAAGTATTCATAGATGAATTGGAGAAAGTTTATACAGCTGCGGTAATACCGCGTCTATGGATCTAATAATGGTATAAATTATTCATTCTTAGATATGATATTAAGTACCTAAGTGAATATCCACTGTTCGACAGTGGATGGCTGCCGCGTCAACGACCCATCCTATCCTACAGATAACCCTCCCACACGAAAGGTAAATCCTAGTCATAATATTTGTACGAGTTAGGGAAAGGGAATACCGTACACAAACATATTACTCCGACTAAGCATAAAGGATAGGAACATTTTATGGTTAAACTTCGAATAAACACAGAATTTCTCATGACTGGTTAACCTTTAATATTTTATACATTGCTTTTACTTCTAAAAGTTTTTGCGATGCACGAAATAATGCTTTATATATCACACATTATACAATTGCTTATCATCAGGTGATCTGCCTGCTCGTCTGCTACCTATCACATAAAAAAAAAATTCAACTAAACTACTGAGCATGTGATCTAGAGCCTAAACTAGTGAGAGGTGGCAAACGAGCAGATGGATCACCTGTTAAATAAAGAAATACATACCAGTTTTTCTTTATAGAAATGCAGGTAGATATACGTACCTATTATTGTTTGATTTCTTGCTGGAGAACTACCTACCTACATACCTATTTTAAGAAGATACTTAAATAAGAATGAAAGTCACGAATTTCTCCCTTACTTAGAAAGTAGCTAAATTTCACATTTTAAGCGATTAAGAAGTTGTTAAGTATGTAAAATCGCTAAAAGCTTCTTTTGATTGCGTTCTAAAGGTAGAAAATGCGAACAAACAGGAAAGAATAATTAAAGTCTACTTTACCAGGATTTACCTACTTAGTTCACGAGTTAATTCCTATTAAAATGCCGTATATTCTCATTACATTCAAAGCGCTTGCATAAATCAACTACCCTACTTTTCTCTTCAAAGAACGCACTAAGCAAAATACGTAAGATACCTACTTAAAAACACGGTTACAAAAAAGGAAAACAAAATTAATTGTTATGCGTAAACCAGAAATATAGAGTAGGTGCAATAAAGGAAAAAGTTAAATTAACGTTGTAACAGGAAAAATACAAACCTTTATTGAACGATCCGTTTAAGGAATCAAAACTGGAGCCCTGAGGGCCTAAACAACCGAAGTTTCCCTCCCTTTCATGAGCCCTGTGTGTCACCTTTGTTTGGATGCGACAGGTATATTCTTATTCTTTACGGGACGGCTTACTTATAAGTCACTACTACGGAAACAGAATTTCAACTTTGGAAGAAAAGGCAGATATTCTAAGAAGATTCTATCTACATATTTGAAGACTGTATTTAACAGACGCTTATTAATTAGTACGCAGCATTATTTTAAAAATAGGTACTCAACTTTTTATAAACACAGTCATTTAGAATTAATTTTCTTGTATAAAATGAACTTTATTTTTGAATCGTCTTAAATTTTTCGCTTCAAATAAAAAGCGAAATATATATCTACTTACTCCAGAGTCTCACGTAGACGCTATAAATTGGTAAAGTCAATAAAGGGCATGTCGCAGACGAAACGAATAAAATATCTTAGTAGGTATTCACATACTCAGATAAGTTCAATCACAGGAGTTTACGCAAGTCGTATTTTGGCAAAGGATTGAGAATTTGAGATATTTAGTAAAACACGGTTTACACGGTCAATTAAAAAGACACTTTTTATGATCATCCAAAAGATTTAGTCTCTTACGTAGGTACTTTTACCTTTTATACAAATGCCTAACTTGATAACCTTACAAAAAGAACACAGATACTTAAATATGTACTAGTTGGTAAACCCTAAGTTCGTGATCATTGCCGGTAGGTAATTCAGTAAAAAATGGTTCTAGAAGAGTTTAATAACTCCGTGGGAAAGCAACATGTCGTAGGTGTCAAGGCATGTTCCCAGCAATGGCCAGACGAAAGTGCCGGTCGGATGGGAGTAAACATCGTTTGATGCACATGTGCGATGCCAAACACGACACACGAGTGATAGCCGGGCCGCGGTAAGCCAGAGGAAATTAGGTTTGGGACGCGCTTTGGATACGCGGCCGCCCTCCAAATTGTGCCACAATAAAAATGCACGATGTTATTTTTTGCGTGTAATCCATTTACGATGGCAGTAAGCGCTTAATCCATTTATTTGACACAAGTTTCAAAATCTAGACCTAATAATTTGCATCAGACCAGACAGCGGGTAGGTGTGCCGCAGGGTGGAGTTTTATCACCGATCTCTTAAATAAAAATAGGTAATTTAAATAAATGATATAAATAAGATTTGAAAGCTTTTCTGATTGTAACAAATTAGGATAGTACTTTATATCCAAACTAACGCTTCTATTAACAAAGTTATCAAATGAATAATTCATCGCAACAAAACATCAACCGAACACCAAAACGAAAAATAAAGACATAACACCATCGACACCTTAATGGTTACTTCCCATTCGTATTCATCGCTTACAACCTATTCCCCTTATTAATATGATAATTAGAGTCTTTATTGCTGTTAACACAAAACGATATTATAATATTACATTATTAGACCCCCGCTTTAATGTTCATGATATCGTTTAATGACTATTATTACGACTATGAAGGACTTTCTACATCATAGATAAAATGTATTACTAATTTTGAGTAGGTATTTGTCTTTCAAATTACTTACATTAATATTAACCAAAATCAAATGACAATATTACGGGGTACCTACTCACTTGTAAGTAACTAGGTAAGTACATGTATCACGAGAAGTGTGGAGTGAGCTAGATTTTAACCCTCGCATGTGAAACTTAATTAAAAATTCAAATTAGGCAGATACTCGTAGCTAATTCTATTTATCACGGGAATTGAATACGACATCGCCACATGAACCAGTGTGGATGTCTGTTGTATACGAGGGAGCGAATTGTAAAGAGTTCCCTCGGCACCCTCTCGTCAAGAGGGTCGGAGGGACTGGACGACGCAATTTGCACCCACATTGTACTTTCCGGACGAAAAACAGATTTTAACAATTCCAACACGGCTGCAATACTCTTTATGCTGGCAAAGGAGGCTTTTTTAAAAGTCTAGACGGGAAAAATGTTGCAATTTTTCTCCAACAACGCTGTAATTAATGTCGAGATCCCCGTCCTCATTTCCGTTACCCAATTACGTATCTGTCGCAAGGGAGAGCGATGCCAAGCCAAGCTGAATCTTGACACTTGTAGCTTGTGTCAACTGCGTTGATTTGGCTCGCCTCCAAGCGGCACACTCGCCCAACGCTACCGACGGCGACTAGCCGACGTGCCTCGAATACAAACAGGGTTTTGGTGGAAAATAATAACAATTAATATGCAAAGTCCTAATTAATGTGCTGCTCAAGCGCGGTCTACGTCTTCGGATAATTGTGCAATGACGTCTTAAAGCTAAACGTGTATCGATTAACTTTTATTGCGGATTATGAGCTTATTTGGAGGTGAATATGTTTGTATTTTAATCAAGTCGATGTCGTGAACGTGATTAATTCAGATTATTGTAAAACTTAGAACTTACAACCAACCTCATTGTTATCATCACTCATTGTTGTATTTATGTAAAAGTCTACTTACCCTATGCAGTTAATCATGTGATTACCTACTCCATAGGTTAAACATTCTGCACAATTCTACTTCATTATAAACACGGGTTAGACTTCATAAAGAGATAACAGAAATGAGAATATTGCACCTAACCTGCCCAACGTTTTAAGTAAAGCAAAAAATACTTTTCAAGCAAGTTTTTTGCAATGTTATGAATAGTCGAGCGCATTCGGCAGAAAGCTAGAGAAGACCTTAAATATTTATATCGTCTAGACCAGACAATCAGCCGGCGCAACCGACACATTTGCATCGGCCACCGAACTGCAGAGCTGTGAGGGTTAACGGATAGCTAGATCTAACATATATTACATTTCGACAGATCATTAAATTATGTCAAAAATTAATTATTTTCTACTGTGAAATATTTTTTTCTCTGCCTCCAGGAAGGTATTATGATAGTTACATGTAGGTAATATTGCAGCCGTAGAATTTAATATGCACTAAATGAACACAAGTATGTTAAATACAACATAGTGAAATTTTCTTCCGAGAATTAGCGCTTAGTTGAAGTCACGGGAGACCACTAAAATACACTTGATTGAACATACTTTCTTTAATATTTAATCTATGTAATAGCTTAGCGTTTATATTTTTACTGCAAATTGAAGAACAGCTATGTACTCTTCCTTTCTATGAGTAGGTATTTGCCTTTTCGAGGTCTTGTATGACTTTCTGTCTAATGCTCTCCCTGTGTTTTAATTAGTATTGAGGACAATGACCAGAAAGAAATCTTCAAAAGAACTGTTATGAAGGAATCTCTTCAAGTTTCTTCTCTAGAGGTTTCGTTGACCTTTTTAGCCTTTATAAAATTAAAATTCCTTTCAAAGTTCATTAATAGTTTCATAATTACGTAAAACGTTATCTAAAGGAAACGAGGTCTTTTAAAAATAGGCACTAGAATTACAAGAACTCCTTTGAATAGAACAGTCCATGAAAGGATGTCTGAATTCAAAAAGTCCACCAAAGCTAACTTCAAACTTTTAATGAAGATATTAACATAGTGAAATGCTCAAGACATCATTAGCGGGGTTTTAAGATTTCAAAACTGCGCTAATGAGAATGGATTATAGAAATGGGTTAATGTGAACTCTACATCTACATTGTAGAGCATTATTTTTGTGAGGATTGCGTGTGCGGATTGACAGACACCCACGTCTATTGCATTCTTAAGTGATGAGTGTCTTTTACAACACATCATCAAATTATCGTTAGTTACCAAGCTTTAGTTTACGTGAGAACTCGATAAATTATATAACTATAGTCCGCGGCATCTAAAATAGCGATGACCGTTAGTTTGCGCACTTGTAAAAAAGAAGACTTTCTACTTAAATTTGGTTTCTGCGCACTCAAGGTCATCGCTATTGTTTCATGCCGTAGACTATACGTGTCTAAACTTATTACTTCACCTACCAAGTAAATGACAGAGTTAAGTTCAGACAGGCTACTGTTAGCTTCGTTCCATTGTAAATTACTTAAACTATGAAATTAATGTCACAATAACAGTCGTTGTACTCTACAAAGATCCTTATAAATGGACCAAACGTACAAGTCTGAACAAAATGCGCCACTTGAAATAATACTGAAGGAACAACTGTCGAGATTTATAAAAGTGTACATACACAGCGCTTACTCTACGACGATAATGGACACGCATTGTAAGTCCAGGCAATTGAAGTAAACACATTAGTTGGACTATCGTCTTTACTGAACGTCCCACTTGTAACGCATCAATAGACTCGGTGCATGGTGCATGTTGTATAAGCATTAAGCATGCAAGTGTTGTTTGTAGAATGGATTGCTTTATTTGTCTAGTTCGTTGGATTATGTCCTTAAAGGTATCTTTTGAAAGCTTTTCTAAGTTATCCGTACTATTTATAATGAGGTTAATCGCATGCACGTCACGGGTTAATGTAAACCGAAAAGGCGAAACAAAGTGAGGGTGGACCACTGGTCATTACTGGTTAGGCATTAGTCGCTATCAAGAGATAAGTAATGTAAAAAAATCTCATTGACTTACAATTTTTCATTTAATTTTTGCAGTTAACGTTTAAGGTGGAAAGTTTCCTTTAAAAAGAACTGAAGTAGGTAGAGCGTTACGGGTCCTGAGCAACTTGCAAATCTGCTGGATAAGATATTGCTTCTGACAGCATGCTCGGTTCTCTCGGAATTGCCTTATTATCCAGCTCATGCGACATCTGGCTAGACTTAGAAAAATGGGACTCTTTTTTTAACGGAATATTATCTACCGAAAATCACATAAAAGGATTTTTAGGTATGATACCTTTCACGTTAGATTGGAGGCTTCCAAACATTAAAAGCAAGAGAAACTGGAGAAATTACAAGAAAGTAATTTTTATATGTCGGTATTATTCATCATGAAAGAAAATTAAACATTCTGGAATTATTGATTAAGTATACTAACTTTATATGTGTTGACGTCAACATAAAAAATAAATTTAGCATTCATGCGAATGGTGACGGCTAATTTTCGCATACACCTATTTTTACATGAATACTTGACCCGAAAATTGTAAAGGATCGCTATTCCTAATTATCATAGATTTTATGGCGTCAAAAATTTACAAAGCACGAGCTAAAGCTTCCTCCTGCATGGAAAGAATCATGCGTAATCTGATGACGAAACTGCACGTCGCGACTGTGTAATCGAATAGTACCAGGTCCTAGCCAAGCCTCCTTATAATCTGAGACATCACCTTCGATCTAAATTTTAATACGTCTTAAGGATCGCCACCCCTAGTTATCACAGGTTGTATGGTGAATAAGATTAACAAAGAACGAGCTAACGCTTCCTCTCGCGACCTGTACGAGTGAATTCCTGCAGCATGCGTAGCCTGATGACGATACGGCACGTCGCGCTGCGTGATCGACCGGCTCCGCCCGAGTGGCGAATGTTGCGCCCTGTCTATGAATAGTGCACGGCAGGGGTTGCTAACCTTTTTGGATTAAACACATATGAACTTAAATAGGAAGGAGAACTCTAGTCTCAAACCACGTACGAGGATACCGATAGTTTGGTATCCTTCAATAATGTGAATAAGGTCCAGAAGTAAGTAATGGGTATGGGACTAATTTAAAACTCAATAAAGTAATCGAGTAGCACGTAATGAGTCTGTGAACACTAATGTTGGCACCAGAGGGACTAAAACGACCGAATCGTTAAGACCGAAGCGCCGTGCGTCTCTTTTGTTTGAATGTGACAGGTATAATCTCATTCGTTATAGCACGGCTATATTACACGCCACCAGTTTTCAAGTACATCCAAGGTTACAAAGTATTTGAAAAGCAGTTCCTACTTTGGAAGAATAAAGTCATCGAATCCTAATAAAAGTCCACTAACTTTTATTATTAATCATAGTTACACACACGTTTCAGAAACTATTTGATAGCGGAACCAGACCAAAGATTTAATCATGGTTAAACGTTTCAGAAACTACATATTTAATCTGATGTATAAGCTATATTGTGGTAAAGTTTCATTCAAATCCATTCAGTTAGGTTTTTACGTGAAGAGTACCAAACATCCATACATCCATACTACAAACTTTCGGCCTTTATAATAGTATAGGATTGAACCAGACCAACAAATGAATCATGGTTACACGTTTCAGAAACTATCCGAAACGTGCAGGTTTCCTCATGATGTTTTCCCTCACCGCCGAGCGAATTGTAGAAATATGCACAAAGATTCGAAAAATCTAGAGGTGCATGCACAGTTTCGAACCACGAAGCAGGATGGCGTGCTCTTATCCACTGAGCTACCATCGCCCGAATCACATTTAGAATTTATGAACGCAAGTTAATCGACGTCTCGGGTTGTCGAGCCCTGCCGCAGACTGTAGCTGTGTGCGCACTCCAGGCGACTTCAAACAATTTCGTCTGATGCACAACTGCTCTCGAGGAGAGGGCTCTGCTGATTAAACTCAGCCGTCGCCTCGTATTGCTTTATTTGTCCGCGCGAGTTCATTTGAATCTTAGTGTGATTGTATGTTCATCCTAACACCGGTAGCGTAGCGTGGGTGGATATCGGCTGCCCGGGCTTAAGACCATTTTACCGCCATCTTTACAAGCCTAGATTTTGCCGCTCCCTAAACTTAAAATGTTCCGCCCCCATACACAAGTGCAATGTCACCTTCTTTTCTTCCTGGACTCTCCCCTCTCAGGATGAAGCAGAGATTTTACTGACTCCTAAAAAGTAACCTACCGCCTCCACTATTGCTTAAAAACCCACTATATGCTAGGTTCTAATAATGTGAAATGTTTTAAGTAGGTGGTAGATAGGTACCTACTTAAGATAGGTACATAAGTACCTATCTCAAAATGTTTGTCTTTGTTCCTACAAACGTTGTCGGACATTTCTACGTAACATTATCAGAACATGCCTGTTATCTACGCCACTGCAAAAATTCGTTATCCTTTTAGGACGACTCCAAAGCTGAAATCTAGTAAAATAATTTTGTTTACTTTTCTCAAACTGTGGTAAAACAAATCCCTACGAAATATAGTCATTACATTGACTCTATCTAGTCATAGCAGAGAATAATCTAGTTAACCACACAAAAGCTATTTTGACACGGCAAGACCCACGGCTTAATTCAGCAATTGTGCACCTTAATTGCAGTAGTCGGTGCAACTTGGTAATCGTGTTTGTAATAATTCGATGTAATATTTAGCGCGCAGGTACGAGTAACGGCATAAATAACGCATTAAAGCGGCAGCAGACGCGCTAGTTTATGCATTAGATGGCGCCCGATGCAGGCGCACCCATCGGTTCTCAACATAAAATGTTTCGTTTCTAATCTATATTTATTTTATGGACCTCCAACTATGATCGTAGTAGCATAATATTCCTAAAGTAATTATTACAATACTTGTCATTGGTTATAGCTCTTACAATGAAAGGTATATCTTTGTTATCTTTCTTAATTAATGGTTTCCAAAGCCTATATATCACAAAAGGTACGTATTATTGATACCTTAGTCCCCGTTTTGAATTAAAGTGGAACTTATCAACAATGCACTTCTGTGTATCCAGCTGTTATGAACTGAACCAACCTACTTACAATTTATGCATTAGATGGACGCCCTGGTGCAGGAAACTAGACTTGGGATTAAATGTTATTTTTGTTTAACATGTGAATAGTTAATGCTAATTAAAAATAACCGGCTATCTTAACTGTTATTTGTTATAACTTTAGTATGCAGTACGGCAGTGCTCCCGCCAAGTCGAGCAAAAAAAAAAAAAAAGTGACAAAATTAAGAAACTTTGACCCGTTAACCGTTTGCCGAATGCCAACCTTCCTACCTTTTCCTATCTTCCTGTATCACCCCCCCCTCACCCCCCCCTTCCTCCCCCCCCCTCAACCCCCCTCCCCCCCCTCCCCTCACCCCCCTCCCCCTCGCACCCACCACTAATAATTATTTTCACAGACTCCTAAGTTCAATTAGGTACTTTTCAAGTAAAGTTCAAACAAAACAAATATTACGAAACAACAGTTTTTAAAAATCTTATGAAACCACATATTCATCAGAATCTCACGAAACAACATAAATTCTGTTACTTAAATAAAATACCGACGCCATGAAAGCAAATTCGGATTCAATAATTTTAACAAAACGTAATTTTAACAAAACGTAATTTTAAACAAACTACACGAAATCAGTTAATTTCACAAAACGTATTTTTTTCGCATAAACAATAAAAATACCAACTCAACGAATTAAGTTAATTTCACCCAAAGGTTATTTTTAGCTCATTCAATAAAAATACCAAATCACTAAATTTAACACACCACTAGACGAATTAACATTAACTTATTTTCAGTTAATTTTTCTCTCGGACAATAATGAACCATATTTTGTTTCTAATAGACGTCATTTTCTCTCACTCCGTAACACAGTTTTTAACAGTTTTAAACACTACCGCCATTGGTGCCATCTATCTGAGTTTCGTCGCATCGTCGCATTCTCGGCGCCATATTAGCAAAAAATAAATACGCGCTTATTGGTACATGATTCCGCACGAATCCACTAGGTGATGCTGTAGTGCAAGAAGCTACATAAAGAATTACGAAAAGTGAAATTTAGCTTTTACGGGGAATTTTTCTTAACATTGTTAATGGGTATTTTTTTTATCGTGTTAATTTAATGGTTATAACTATTAACGCCCACTACTACAGGAAACATCGCTCCTGCATTAGCCTTTTCCAAACACACTCGTACGTTTGCGACAAACCCACTCACATGTTCTCTGAATTTAAATCACCTACATTTACCTGACATGTAATCAGGGAAATAGGAGCGCTTGGAAAGGTACGTTTCAACATTGCGGTACGGTGCGTTAAATCTGCGTACACTTACCCACTCTGCAGTTACTCCCTAGCTACAACTAAATAAATGGGCTGATAATGTACCAGTGTATACCTATACTTGGCAGTTTCATAATACCGTCATATGTCATAAAAGACTAAATTAAAAGTCTACATCCGAATGAATTGAAGATTTTCAACGCGCTTCTTAATTTTTTTTATCAGTAAATATGTAGATACCTTCTAGTATATTCCATCGACATTGTCACCCAACAGACTGGAATACAGCTCTCACATTTCGAGCACTCGTAATCAGTCTGAAGACAATAGGAAAGTTCGTGGTAGACAGAAGAGCTGTTTCCGATGGCAAACTTTGGAGTTCACTGGCTAAGTCTCCCAGAGGATGACGCAGACTTACGCCCGTAGGTACACATACATACATAAAGTATAGGTACGTGCGGTGCATGGCGACCCTCTAATGCTAATAAGTAACATAGTTTATTGAGTGCAAATTTAATTAAAACTTGCTTGAAACTGGCCATAATCCGGTAGCCTGAACGTGGGATTCATACAGAGTGTATTTCAAATAGTGTAACTGTGTAAAGATTATATCATATTGATTAAGCTACTTCTATAAAAATAATTGTGCACGCCTGTTGCCAACATTATCATATTTATAGAGCTTGTGTAAATCGTTTATACTGGTACCTGTGCAAATAAAATTTGTCAGATATCTAAAGATATTCGTCGTGTGAGTGGAATGAATTAAAAAATGTTTAAGACCTCCTTTTTTGCGGTGCGGCACAGTCTGCAGGTATTACCTCTTTACAGAATGTACCAATAAAGTGTACCTACCTATGTAGGTTCATGGGTGCAGATACAACCGAGTACCTACTGTCCAATGACGTGGAAAGTAGTAACTTGTAGCATAAACAACGAGCACTGATAAAAATATAAAAAGGAAGCCGACCCAGTTCAGTTGCCGTCTCTAACAATAGCTGCACACACATCGCACAGTATCTATGCAGTACTTTTACATTAAAATTGCAGAATTATGATAAGCACTAAAAATATTGTAGAAAATTTCGAAATAAATGGAAATAGTCCGTGAGTTTGTAGTCAGACAATTTTGTAATAGTGAAAGCAACCATGCAACAACGGGTACAAGATGCAACGAAATGGGTCTCAGGAGACATGCATCCGGACACCCCAGTGCAGTGCGCTCCTCTATGGATAATGTTTATTGGTTTTACAATTGAATTTAAAAGCTATTAAATGCAATAATCATACATCTTGACCATGAAAAGAAAACAGTAGTGGCTAGAATAAACAAATAGTCTCGTCCGCAGTATTTCAAAACTTATCTACATCTTACATCCATTCGTTGCTTTATGATTCTAAATTCAAAATTACTTAGATAATGTTCAAAGTTGTTACTTAGACATTCACTTAGCTTAATACTAAAACCCAACCCATGTTGGTATTATGAAGGTATGTGTGTAGAAAATGTTAAAAGAAAAATATTATAGTATTTCAAACTAATATGAAGAGAGGAATAAAGTGTGACTGAAGTGTATTGAATAGCTTTTTACGAGTCAATAACATTATCGTATTTCTAACATTAGCCACCCTATACATATTAATGAACTTGGATCATGAGACATGTAATCTAACCGATCAATACCACTTTTACGTCGTAATAAATTCCATTTGTAAGTATCGCCGATACTATTGGGAAAAAATAGAAACTCAATTTGAGTCAAAAGTTTACAGCAGAAATTATTTTCTGATTTTATTGAATAACATATATTTTCAAGGAATTCTAATATTGCCATCATTGATGTATGAAATGTAAAATAGGTGTAACCTACTATTAGTCCGTCCTCTTTCTTCTTTTATTCATACCTACTAAGGTACATATCTGAAAATAATTTTATTCATACCCGTAATCGAGTAATCTAATTGCATTTATCATACTCATACCTATTTATTTCGCTACACTACACCTATTACTGACTGAAAGTTGTTAAAGAGAGCAAGAACACGGGTAAGTATACAAATATCTGCAAAAAGCTTCAAGTTTGAGGAAAAACCTTTTGAAATCCTACAATTTAGCGACTAACAGAGACCGAATACTTTTTGCGATCTCGGCTCATCCCCTCAGCGTCTCTCGCAGGGATCAGTCTTCCACCCTCTTTTTTTAATATACATTCGTAGATATGTAGCTATGAAGTACTCTCATTACTGCACATTTGGCTCCCCTAATGGAAGCAAACAATGCCGCAAATAATACTACGTTCACATCAAATACCTTAGGATTACGTATGTCGAGGTCAAATCGCCTTATCCATCAAGCGGGATACTAAATTGCTCACTTCCTTTGTTCTTCATCGGGAACTATCTCGGCCCTTCGTGATTCGTGAACAAAAAGGAAAACAAGCAATTAGATTTGTTGCTGCCTCACGGAGACTAATGAAGAGGCCTCGGAACTTCTGCCGGAGGTACGAGGTAAAGGACTTAACTTTGTAAGTGATATGGAAGCTCGTCTTGGCTTGTTTATCTTGAGATAACGTTGACGAAACATTCAACTTGCTTTAGTTGTTAAGGAAATTGTGAATCGAAAAGTTAAGGATGTCTATATTACATTATTAAACTTACAAGTCTTGTATCGTCAATTTATCCTATAAACTCGAGACTTGTTAGCAAATAGTTTTTATAAAAACTCTTTAGATAAAAAAGTCGGTTCCCTAAAATGTTTTATGGACGGTCAATTCGCCAGATTTTATTTGAAGACGTTGCTTTCAGCAAATAGAGCCGGGTGTATTTATTTATTTATTAAGGTCCGCCAACTTCTGCATTATTTAGGAAAATAACGAAGTTCAGGACTGTTAGCCTACGCAAAATTTGGACTTGTGCTGTGAGATGTGTATCTACAGACTCCCTACATTATTAGCCTCTAGATCTTGTCAATCCCTTCATAGATGCTCATTCAATAGATAATAATACATACAAAATATGGAGATAGATCGAAAGTAAATGATATCCTCACGAAAATGAGTCGTAATTGTACAGCTAGTTTATTAATAGTTAGCACTTGTGGGAACCCAGCTACTTACCGCGATGGATCGATCAGATAACCGGCAGCGTTCGGCTGCAGCCCGCTCGAGTAATATGCACCGACGTTTTGATGAATAGCCCGTCACGTCGTCGCTTCTGTACGTCACTCAGATGCGGGTAGTGGTGGGCCCGTGATTATCGCTGGGACAATGTCTTGATTTAATTTTAAACATCGAGTCATACAGTGCAACTTAGGTGTTTTTGAAGATTACATTGACAAGGGGCGTCACCATTCTATCTATCTATAGTCTATACCATTAATAAAAAGGGTAATCCCATAGTCCACAACTCAGGCTTGTAGGTAAACCGAAAACTTGCGCGATGTAATCGACCAGCGCCATCTATTGGTACTAGTCCAATTAACGATACGAAGTGAGGGTGGGTCGCTAGTTTGATATTATTACAATGGATATGTCTATTTTAGGTAATGTTTTAAAATTAAAACTATAAATTTTTATATAATAGTTTCAATTTATAAAAACTAAAAATTTCCCACATGCCAATTTATTTTTTCGCCAAAAGAAGTTTTGTCCCAATGTATGGAGATTCTCCAAATATTACCTATCGATGTCAGAAACTGTGTAACTGTGTTATCTATCAATGTTTGTATACAGTTGTATTGACCGGATATAAATTGTTTGGGGACGTCATAAAACTTAACAACGTCGCTATGGAAACAAATTAAACGATCGCATGATTCGTTCACAATAATTGAGCCAATCAACTGGCGACCGTTGCGTGAACCCCCGAATGTCGTTTATTCTACCTAGTATTAACTTCTCTTTAGCCACTAATGGTTTTATTCATACCATGTGTAAGTTACAACTTATTATTACTGTATCACTTTAAGGCCCTACAACGATTTATTTGATTTGAAGAGACTCCGCCCATTCCCCCCGCACACCTCATGCAACACTCGTAACTTTGTCACTTGATTCGCGTCAAATCGCACTTTCGCATGCGCGGTCACAGTAAATAAAGCAGTAAGGACATTGTGTCTGTGGTATACACGACCGACGTCTATGAAATATCATATTCTTTTTTCGAAATTATTTACTTCACAAATTACGTACTTTCTGGATCGGTACCGCCAGCTTAGTGAAAGTCTATGAAATATAGCATTCTTTATTCAAACTTGCCTACTTCATAAATTACATACTTTCTTGATGGGTGCCGCATACTTAGTGAAGTCATTGCGGACCCATGTTGCGGACTACAAAATGAGATTCGAATCGATGAACGATAAATAAAAAAAATAATAATAGGATATTTGACTAAAATTGAAAAATAAAATAATAGGGTATTTGATTAGTCAAATACCTATTATTAAGTTAAGTTTAATGTATAGAAATTAGTCTCTATACATTAAACTTTATCAAAATATTGGTAAAAAGGAACCATTAGCCAAAATTTTCAGTTAAAAATATAACGGCTAGCTGGTTTTGTAAGCATTCAAAGTTTCATGGGAAAGTCAATTTTTAAAGTATAAAAATTCAACAATTACCTAAATATCATTGAACTACCAATACATTTTACCCCAACTATTACTATAAAAACCATTTATGTATTTATTACAAGAAATATTTGATATGGCTACCAAACAAAATTTACTAGATGCGCACACAAGATACAAAAAGTGTGACGTCACTCGTCAGTAATTAAGTAAGTAAGTAAAATATTTACTGACCAAACAAAAAGAGATACAACACAACAGTAGTAAGACACAGAATACATAATAAGAAGTAGGTACATACGAGAAACGGAAAGGAACATTAAGTGCTTACATACTTATACAGATAGTTGGTCAATAAGGTCCAAACTCAGCATATGCTGCAGCTGCTTCATTTAAGCCACTGCAGCGCTAGTTTTCAGTATGTACCTTGAGTGACGTTTTATAAATGAACGAATGAATTACACGCACATGAAACAATACAACAGATAAACCAAAAAAACAAACAACAACAATGACACTTAGTAACAAAATATTAAGAAAAAAAAAAACAACAAATAATAAACACACAATATACAAACCATTATAATAAAAAAAAAGTAAAAAACTAAAACCCAACTACGACAAAAAACGACGCTGAAAAAGTATAAAACAAGCCTAGTATGCAATATTCACTATGTAGAGATAAATTTTCATGTTTGGAAAGGCGTAGTCACACGTTACATATATACATACCTTTTGAAAACGTGTGACTACGCCTTTCCAAACATGAAAATTTATCTCTACATAGTGAATATTGCATACTAGGCTTGTTTTATACTTTTTCAGCGTCGTTTTTTGTCGTAGTTGGGTTTTAGTTTTTTACTTTTTTTTATTTGTACTATTTTGGTGTCCAAATGCTAGTAATATATATATATTCACAATGTACAAGTCAAGCGCTTTCAAATGATACCAAACACGGGATATTTATCATAACTTTATTTTTTTACTCTATATGTTTTGTCCGCTAGAGAGCGCCACATTAGATTTTGTGAAACTTCATATAGCCTATAACCAGCGGACGATTAAGACGCTTATAATGATATGTCATATGTCGAATTCTGATAAGTAGTTTAGAAGTTACGTGGAAACAGATGAACATACATACATACATACATACATACATACATACATACATACATACATAGCCTGCCAAAATCATAACCCTCCTTTTGCTTTGCCGTAGTCGGGTAAAAATAATCTACCATTTGGGTATTTTGACTAATCTCGATATAGTAAAAAATATTGATACTCTTTCAAAATATTGGTAAATAAGAACCAATGGCCAACATTTTCAGTTAAAAATATAACGTCTAGCTGATTTTGTGAGCATTCAAAGTTTCATGGGCAAGTCCATTTTTAAAGAATAAAATTTTAAAAAAATAATTATATCATTGAACTACCCGTACATTTTCCACCAACTTTTATTATAAAACCCAAACAAAATTTACACAGAAGTTTGAGTTGTGACGTCACACTTCAATAGACATTTGTACAGAGCGTTTTTGGAATTGCCCAAAATATGTGCTCTCAAAGTTGTGATATCTCAGCTAATTAAAATGAGAATCAAGTGATTCTTTCAACAATGTTTCTTAAATTGAGGCATCTTTGATATGACTATATTTTTTTATGTAAACACATTGTGTTTACATAAAAAAATATAGTCAAATACCCAAAGAGCTAAATCACGCTAAATCGTGAAAACGATAGCATATCTGTGACATGAGCGACAGTGAACTTGACAGCCACACCCATTCCGGCCCCACCCCGACCACATTTTGCCACGTATCGGTCTGTACCTCTTGGGCAATGATAAAACAATGTTATTATTCATTAATACTGAACAAAATCAAAGTATGGATGAGATCTGCCATGACAATAACACTACTGAGCAAGCTAAAGTATAAAATTGTGAGAGATGGTGTATTGGTGTGCTTGTATAGTGTTTGAGTATCTGGCGTCAAAGCAGGAGGAAAGAATGTGTTGCACAGTAGCCATTACTACCCACCCGTGCGGATAAACATTGGGATTAGAAATTAAAACGGCGAAACTATTCACTTCTCGCTCGCACACTATTTGCGTCTATACTCGCACGACTGACAAAAAAAAAACTGCGTTTTAATATAAATATGTGAGCTAGACGCGCTCTCAGTTTTGAAGCTTTCGTTAAAATTGTCTTTTTTTTATGAGATAGGGGGCAGACGAACAGACGGATCACCTGATGGTAAGCGATTACCGCCGCCCATGGATCCCCGCAACACCAGAGGAGTCGCAAGTGCGCTGCCGACCGACCGGACCGCTAATATATGTATCCCATCAAAAACAATACTCGACAAAAAAAACCAAGTCTCCCAACTACCGTAAAAAGTGGTGAGATCCATGTTTCGCCAAGTCCATTTATTGATTTGGCAATCACACAATATATCTCACAAGCAATGCATTAATTGATTCGGTTGTTTAATGTGATTGCCATTTAATGTGAAACTAACGATTAAAATTTCTATGAAAATAAATAATCGAATTGAGCCATAAAAGGACAACTCTAATCGTTCTCACCAAAAAGGCCGACTTTCGATACTGTTTTAGCTATATTTACTGTGGCACGGTCAACACACGTCATCAGAAACGAATTAGGATACCACGGAGACGCAACATACCTAATTAAAATTTAAAAAGGTAAAAAATGAGAGGCGATAAAATATCCCAACTAATATTGAAACTTCGTGAGATTAACTCCTTGGATTCCTCTGTAGCATGCTATTGTCGCAGGAGTTCGAACGGCAAGGTGATCTGAACGGGTAGGTTGTTGAGAGGTGCGATGTCCCTGATAACGTCAATATATGCTTTGTGTCTGATAACGTCAATTGAAATCACGATTCCAATTCTGTAATTTTGACCGCTGTTGTGACAATTAACTTTGCTCCTATACTGTCGAAGTGCACGAAGGTTCTACGTTCTTCTGACAGACAACATCGAAAATCCATGAACAGCCTCGTTAAGTGCTGATGTATGCTGATGATATGGCGCTGATAAAGTTTTATCAAAAATTGAGTCACGTACCGACTCCAATGTTGGTCTTTGTTCTTTGCAGATTTCGTTTTTCTGACTAATAATGACATACTTCAATTTGCTCGCAACTGGCATAGGTCCGTCGTCTAAGAGAGCTGTCGCAGCACTGAGCAGGTGAGAACACGGCTACACAATTATACTCAATGGTCATGTCAATAAAGTCGTGAATACGTTGCACCCAGATTCTATCAAGTTGCTCAAAGATGTCGACAAAATCACGAAAAATTAATTACGTATTTATAAAAAAAACTAGGCTGAATAACAAAATTCTGACAAATGCCAGACATCAGTATTTATAATATCTACTAATTAAAGGAATTTCCGATTGAATTGGTAATCTCGCTCAGTAAATATCTGGAGAAAACGTAATTTTTAGAGGTATTTTCAAATCGAAAAACTATCGAACCAAACTCGCCAAATCGTGTTTTTAAAACATTACAGACTTAGATAAAGGTATGAATTAATGTTCACCTTAGTATCAGATTGTACCGTCTCCCAGGGACCTGGCAAAGCCACAATGAAGGTAAGGTTTTTTTTTTATATAGCCCCCTTCCTTACATACTAGTTTCTTTTCGCATGTTAAAACTTTTTTCGGGTTAATATGAAAACTCTTTATAAAACAGTAGAACAAATACCTATTAAGACTTATTTCTGTTTGATAATTACTTAATTTGGCATTTGTATTTGGGTTTACAAGTATACAAGCATTCTACCAGATTCTTATTACCTATATTAAGTATTAGCCCTAATATGACTCTTAACTTCTCTTTTTACTACGATTAGTCTCATGCCGTAAAATGTATCTATTAATTTACACCTGTTACTAAATTATTCTTGTAAGCACGTCCCTATATCTGGATGTTGATTGGTTATCAGACGAATATATCTTTAATCCAAACTCTACAGTCACCGTTTAGCATTTGCTAGTAACAATTTTAAGATGCGAATATAATACATACTAAGGAGAAGTAGTGGCGAAAAGGATGTTCTTTACTGACTGCTTCCTAGAAACTCATAAAGTGCAATGTATTTAGAAGCCAGGAGCTCTACAGCGTGAAATGTAGAGCAATATTGCGCTGATCGGACCATTCCGAGCTTCCTATTGGACGTAAAATTAGATAGAACGGCAACTCGATGTATCACACGCTTAACGACTAAGGGCGGAAACTTACGGAGCGATTTTCTTGTAAGTTCTATAAAATGCAATGAACATACACCATAGTATTAGATAATATCACATGCACAAAAGTAAGCACGTTTAGCATGGGTTCGTAGCCCATACCAAACAAAAAGAGTGCTTGTATTATGTGTAAGTGTACCTGCGTGAAAAATATTTGGCACATCCTAAGACACGTTTTAAACCATCAACCCAGTGACGTAGCTGAGAAATCAAATCTATGAACGATTCAGCCCATAGGAGCTGTTTCTGAGCTTGAGGAACATTATAGTGATTGAGAATCGGCATGCCAAATAATCTCCAATTGTTTATGGAGAACCTCATGTTACTGACCATATGGCAGTATGACGATTTGTATGCAATGTGCTGTGAAGAAGCCTATGCAAATAAGAATATTTTGACTTTGAACATCTTGGGATTCTGTGTATTCGCGAAGATGGGATTGTAGACACTGGATAGGGTTCAAGGGACCTTCAAGCTTAGGAGGAAGCAAAACTAAGCGGCAGAAAGCCGCTCCGTGTGTTTGCCCCTTATTGCTCCGAATTGCGTTGAACTGAATTGATTCGCCTCGTTGCACCAAGTGGTGAATGAATGGAGGACGTCATAACAACAGTTATTACATCTTTCGTCTAATTGTTAGATCAAGGACTGAAAGGTTGGGCCGTGAATCAATAAACTTTAAACTTTATGGTTTGTGGCTGCAAACTCAAATTAATTTTATTGCTTTCTGGTCCGGGCGTGCGTGCAAAGTCAATTTTGTTTTAAACAACTGCGTTAAAAACTAAGAAATTTATAAAAATCTAACTGTAGAAATATGATGAAATACAATTAGAACAGAGTGAAAGATCCTTAATGCGATAATCAATTTGCTAAATTCATGTCTTATATTTCGAAATGCACGTGCAGTGACTCTTTAACATATGAAATCTTTAACATATAATGAAGTAGATAACTAGTATTCAATAAATAGGTACTGTATCTAGCAAGCACAGGTTTAGAGACTGAGACATAACTTTTAACATGGAAAATTTGCGGGAGAGACACTTTTCGATATTACTGCTTTTTAATAAGATATGTGGCAGACGAGCAGACTCTCGATATCAATGTCAGCTAGTGCCAAATTCCCGTGTACCTATGTATATTGTGCTCATACATTCAATAGCTATGGATGTATGGGCCCCTGAACGTGGATTTCGCATAATCACTCAGGTTGGAGTGAGGTTCGAGGAGCGAGCGCGCGTCACACGCGGGGACAGGCTCTCAGCGACGCGTATGAGTGCTGCTGACGTCACTGTTGTTGACTATCGTTTCGAGTCTAGGGTGCAAATTAATCGATCAATCAATATCAATTTGCTGGCAAGTTTCGTTTCATTTGAAACAGAACTTGCTATAAGTAGATAAGTACAGTTGGTTTCTGTTTCATATTACAAACGGACAGAAGCCTTAAATTAAGAAATACACACATAAAATCATCTACGTTTTCAGTTTCTAACAAATAGCAGACTCGTGACTCTGTCAATCAAAAATTTCACCCTGCAAATAAGCTAAAAGTTGAACCGACCCAAAAAAAATCATATCAACTCGTAGCCTGATTTCAATCAATACTTTTTCTTTGGCGCAAAAGATCATTGGAGCTCAGAGGAATTCCGGCTATAGGATTGGCTAATCGACTCCTTCGAATGTAAATAAGGCTTAAAAATCACTTCGCCTCCACTCGACTCCCCCTCGAGCGGTTAAGTGAGCGGGGTCTGGGGGATTTTTTCGATTTCACGAGCGAATATAGATAGACGCAGATATATCCATGTCCTAATCCATAATGCAACCGCGCGCGTGCCAACCATCTAGATACGCCTTTACGTGTTTCTGACGCGTCGTACACGACTTTCAATCGAGTAGTAGGGTAGCTTTTGATCTTTTTTAATATCTATTATAGCCTACGTACAGTTATCAGCAATAAAATGTAAATACACCGGTTTCTATACCAGGCTATAAGTTTAATATTTGAATAAGGTTGTATACTTATTAATGTACGTGACTGTACCTATCTTTAATTTGAGAAGCCCATCATAAACATGAGTTATCAATTTCCGTTACATTCATATCCGTTTTTTAATAAATTAGACGTTAATAAGGAACCTATATAATATTAATGAGTTATTAATTATTATGCAATGCAAAAAACTAGAGAAAGTTTTCGAACTGTAACTTGTACTTGTAGTTTATTTTTTATTCATTTGGAACCTGTAACACACTAATTACAACTTGCAAGTATTAATTAAGCAGTAATAGTAATTATTCCAATTTGCTTATACAATTTAATTTAATTAATCTCAGTTATTTGGGAAACATCAACAACCTTCTCGTAGATACTGATAGTGGTGATCAAGATTCAAGTCAAATTTCTTATTAGCAATAACAAAATTAATTTCATATTTTTATTCTCCCTATCACCATTGCAATAGATACAAACAGACAATCCGCGTTGCTTTATAGGTATAATCACGACCATAATACCGATATCTATAAATAACGTAGTTAACGAGGTTCAAACTTGCCGTAAACTCACACCGACGCTTTGAAACATAATGCTCAACCGAATTGAGATAATATTGGTTAAGACCTCCCAGTCGGCTTATAGCAGACATCAACCAAAAGCACTGCTCATTATGACCCGTAAGTGGAGCGTCATAACGTTCATAATAGTGAAGATTCCTCGCCTCGCGTGGGTGTACTCATAGAGCTATTAATTGGCAATAGCACCCGATTAAGTGAAGACCCTGCAGGGATTACGCGGCCATTGTGCAGCCAGAGTTATGCAATCAGGTGCACTTTTCCTTTGTTCCTTACGCTGCACAAAAGAATCTCGTTATACCGACTTCGTTGTTATACTCTGATTTGACTTACAATTCCTGTCGCCGTCCCTAAATATGATAAATTGGCATTCGTACCTATATACATAAAATACTTACTACTTTTTGACGTCGGAAAACTTGATCTGAAAACATACGCCTTCGCGAGCTCCTATTGGCTGATCCCTAATATTCCAAGCTAGTCTACTTTTATGAAAGTATGCGTCTTATATTATCGGAACGGAGTCTAGGAAAACCTTATCTAAGCTATTCTTTGTGACGCTTTCTTCCGATATGCTGCCCATATTCAAAATGAAGAATTTATGTCCGCTTATTGCATAGACCGTCAGATAGAAGTTGAGTCGTCAAAGATTTAAAACTTTCTTCATCGTCAATTTGAAAAACAAATTCGTCAACTATTTAATAAACCGATCTTATACTATGTTCATCAACTTTTATGTTTATATTTTTACGTTAGGTAATCAAAGTGTACCTGTGTGTACCTTATACTTAAATTATCCACCTAAGGACCAAGGAAATGTCTCAAATAGGCTTTAGTTTTCTCCAGCCCTAGTTAATTGAGGCATCAAAAATATGATAAGGAATAAAAATGGCGTCTATTCTCAGTTACAGTACCGTTAATGAGCGATAATGATAACGAATGGCCCGCCACGATCCCGTGTAATGGGGCCCATCAATCTATGTCACAACCCTCAAATATATTTTCCACTTGCGTTTCCTTGGTTTGGCATTATTAGCACTTGAAGGAAATGCTACCGACTTACTAGTGCTGTTGTAAGAACACTATCGATTGTAACAAAAGTTAAAAGATCAATCATGACATATCGCGTTTAAGCTGTCCAAAGTATTACGAGTGTTACACGAATATATCGATAGCACCACAATCTTATGAAGCGTCTTTTTTTCTAAGTAGAATCTCGCAAACTAAACATACCCAAAAAACTAGTGTCACAGCACAAGTGTCAGAGCACACAGTGCGGTGGGTGGAACTTCGTTTCGCGGGATTTATCAAAATACAGATTAAAGCGCCAAAGCTGCAGTGACGGGGTAACATGCATATTCAGAGTTGCAGTCATGTTCCAGTTCGTTTGGTTTTCCAGCTGAATATCATACCAAATTTAAAATAATATTAAAGCCAAAAGGAATGGGGGCATAGGTACAAGGATAGGAAAGCACATATTATCTTGAGAACTCTGCCGACCATTTTATGACTACCTATTATTTTATCCACTTTATAAAATGACAGCTACTTATTTATTTATTAGTAACAGTAGGTAGGTATGCTACCCTGTTAGGTGAATTAGTCTTTGTTATACCTATTTTTTACATTACTTTTTTAACAAAATACCATACAACTTATATAAGTGTCGCCGATACACTTGTGTATTTAGAACTTGTGTACCTAGCAGCAGCAGACGTTTTTCTATGAACCTCAATCGTAACGTTTACATTATTTATACCTGTTCGAAGAGCTCATGTTTCTGCTAACTGGATACGTACCTGGAAACAAGATATTTAAGTTAATAAGTTATTCGTTTCATGTTTAGAAGTAGAATTGGAAATAAGTAAACCTACATTTTTAAAGGTTCTCTACATTTGTATAATAAACTTGCTTACAAATATGTCTTAACATAAACATCATTACAAGGCACAGTTAGCTTACTATTAAATCTGTTACTGATCTCATTAACACTTGTTGATAGCAAACCCACAAATGTCAACATGAACTGTGATAGCGAAACAAACCCATAAAACCTATAGTTTACCGTTCTAATAGTACGAAATAATGCAATAAACGAGAATGTAATCACAAAGCTGCCCTTCACGGAGGGTCGTGGCTCCATATGGTTCATTCGGCCCGTAATCTCCTCGGAACCGTCCCAGACACGCGCGTCCCGTTCCACGGGATTCTGTCGATTCACTCACAATAATACGTTACGTAAACGAGGGTGCAACGGAACGTTACGTCACTGATTCACAACCCTCTTGCTTGATGAATAAAACAAGCCGCCAACCGGTTGTCCTCAAACCCTTTCTAAATCAATGAACTACCCCTCGAGTTAGTGATCCATAACTGTCTTTCTATGTTTATTGAGTAGTTTCATAGATTTTTCCATATACGTTAGCAAAAAAGTGCTGTTTTGTCCTGTTTTTGTTTAGAAATACGTAATTAATGTACTCGTAACTAAATATTATTAGTGACCTTCTCGTCTCATTCAATATGGATCTTGCATTCAAAAGCCATAATTGATTTTATTTTGATTAATAAAGGTCGAAAAACCTCCAACCTGACGGTTTTTTTCTGTGATAGGTGGCAGACGAGTAGACAGATCACCAGATGGTAAGCGATTGCCCATTAACACCTGCAACAGTGGAGTCACAAGTGTGCTGCCAACCTACCCCCTATTTCACAAGGCGAAACACAGCACAGGCGCTGCTTCACGCCAGTCGTCTGTGAGGTCGTGGTATCACTCCGGTCGAGACGGCCCATTCATGCCGATGCTTGGCTCTCCCATGGTAAAAAGGGTTGTTGTATTAGCGTGATCCTTTCTGAGAAAATCAATAAACGTTACCCTTGAGGACAACTGTGTTATTTTCTCACACATCTGCTGAGGCGCGGGTTGATTTTTTCCATGTCAGCGGCTGTCAATATCATCGTTTGAATAGTATTTATTCACATTCCTTCGAAAGAAAAGAAAAACAGAGCATAACTAAGTAATCTGAGTAGCCACTAGCAAATGACCTAAGTTAGCAAGTCTGCATTTTCGTCGATTGTTTTTGTCTAGTCAAACATGATTCATAGATTAAAAGTTGAATCAGTGTTTGTGCAAGCAAAATTTGCATGTGTTTGAAACTAAGTTCGTGCAGTTAGCATATTGTTACCTACCCAACATGAATGGAACAACAATGTTTTAAACTTACGACTGTTTTAATTTCGCTATAACAGCATTATTTTGCCTCTATAAGTAGACAAAATAGAAGTTCCAGCTATAACAAATCGTGTTTACCTTACAGCATAAAGAGCCAACCAAATTCGCAAAGTTACGAGTTAGCTGAAGTAACGTTAACATTTTAACATCACAATCATTCGGCGTCTTAAATAAACTTCGTGTAAACAGCAATATCCTATCCTTTCTCGCTTAATGGCTTTACCAAAACCACGGTTAGTTACTTAACAATGTTTACCGAGGGCTGTCCAATTCCATTCCCTTTTTATGGGAAAACTAAACGGCGTGTAATTTTGAAAGTAAATATTTAGTATGTCTCGTGTTAATAACTCACGCTAGGCATGGGTAAGTGTGAGTTTAATGATGATCTAATAGAATTATGACATGCACATCAATCAAAGTGCGCTGATGTGTCGACCGCGTCGCGCACACGCATCGAGCTGCGCGCCCGATGTAATTTATCACTCAGATACCTACGTGTATAAATTGACAAAATAAAATATTACGATGACATCAATACATGTTTGTTTACTTCTATAGAATTGGTTTTTGCATCATATTTTACTTCGTTGAATTAGAAACTGCAGGCTAGATAGAAATAGGTACTCTATGTAAGAATCATATTCATAATGTTATCAAAAACACGAAAATGGGAGTAGGTATAGTGGTTTCATTTCAAGTATGACCCGGTCTCATTAATTCGAAAATGTAGGCCACTTCAACAATTCACAAATACTCCTTCATCAGCACTGGGTTTGTTAGAAAAGGAAATGCCTATGCATGAAGCCCTCATTATCTAGTAGTACTTATGTATTCAATATTTGTCGGATCAAGTAATAACCTAGAAAGATTAAATTTAGTATGTACTAACGGTAAGTTATAATTATTTAACCATTGAGAGTATTCATTTGTGTAGTTTTGTTTATGTCTTTAATTAAATACTTGTCTGTTTACCTACCCACTTCCACCGGTATTGGAAACAGCACATAACATAGGTACATAAATTGAATTAAAGTTCAACTTGATTTCAAGTAGGCGTACTTATAAATTGATATCCGATACTACTAATAGAATTAAGTATGTTTCTTCGACTTCCTGCATTACAACTTATCAGTTTAAATAGATTAGGTTAGAGACTACTGTAGAAAATCTTACCAGAACATCTGTCTACAAAGCTGTATTAATTAAATATCGGTATACGAATCTTTTGCGGAGATTCAAAAGCTACTTACACCAAAATCGATTTACCTTCCGTCAACGACATATCTACTTATTTGGGCATCGTAATTGTATTGAAAGGAATATTGTTAAAACAATAAAAACAAAATTCTAGTAGCACTTAGGTACCTACGCACCGTGCAGCTCACCCAGCCTCTTAGACATATTTGGTATCGATAAAACATGCAGTTTAATTGCATAATTCTTAGACACATTCGCACGGTGTGCGACAGCCAGAGTCTTACTGGGTAATTGCGGGCGTTTCTGCACAATTCATGCAGGAATGCACAGTATCTACGTGAAGCGCCGCACAAGTTTATCTGGTATGGTTGGCTGATTACTCAGTGCTCACCCGCGGGGTACAGACGAAGGAAGAGGAGACGACGGTTAAGGAGCGGAATTTGATAAGCCTCTTCCTCACTCTAACAATCGAGCGAGCGAACCGAGCCCTGATAAACATATTCTAAACACACAAGAACCATAGTAGAAGGAATTTCTAAAGCTGTCAACATCAGTTAATAACTCTTTTATAAGGTAATTTTTTTTATCAATCATAAGTATTTTTATAGAGGCTCAAGACCATACCAACAAAGTTACCGCAGCCCCAATTATTATCAACATTCGTGAAAGTCATTGACACAAGACGACTCAAAAACTAAGGCACCGCATACCACAGCGGAGTTACGTGAGTCCCTGTAATGAATAACTTGTAATTCGGCCTTTCTTTGCTTCGTCTGGATCTCCTTAGCAGTTTAATAATGGAGTTACTTAGTCCGATTCATTAAGTTTTTGTTCAAGGGTGAAATTGTTTGTTTGCAACTTAAAGCATGCAGGAATGCACTGTGCATTCTGCGCTTGAAGAGAGCGCTCCTTATCTGCCATCAATGACCGATTAGTCAACGTCTGTTACGAAACTTATCATATTAAAAAGGTTGAAAATTAAAGGTGTAATTTTATTATCAATCAAGTCCTTGTACACGTTTTTATCGCAGAGGTTTTTGAGCTACAAAACATGCAGGAATGCGCTTCGACGCTTTGTCTTCGACGTCTTATCTTCACGGTGACGGCAAATTATGCAACTGTTATTGATGTTAATAAAAAGGTTTTTAATCTATTTTTTTCTTTTTACTTGAGTATTGAGATATGATTTTTTGTAGAACTAGCTGTTCAAAAGATTTCGTGAGTCCAAAAGAGTTGGTACCTACGTCTCTTGCATAATGTATCAAGTAAAATATTATGACGCATAATAATACATAGATAGGTACATATGGGTGAGTCTGTTCAAAACCGCAACATATTTTCGAACTAGTTCTAGCGACCGCGGTTCTCTATGACAAAACCACACGACCACACAACACGTGGTGGAACCGCGTGGAAAAACTATTCTCCCGCACGGTGCAAACGCGCATACCCACAATAACCACTGCGAGTTCGAAACTGCCATTCGATACTGTGGAGAATAAAAATCTAGGTTTTGAAATTTAAAAATGCAGTTGTTGGCAAGCAAATAGCTGTGGGAGGAGAAATAAAATGGTGCACCTTTTAGTTCTCATATATTTTGATGTTCTTGTCAGTTGTGTCAAGTAAGATTGATAAGTACACATTTATTTCCACTAATTGGGTAATTATATAATTGATCCTGTGGTGTATTAACACCCCACTGTAATCTGCCAAGTCTGCTATCAAAAATATTTTTTTATTTTTCATCAGATGAAATCCCCATTAATTAATCCATTCGTCACCACTAGCAAAAAATAGGATTTTTTTTCTAGTTTGTTGCCAGTGGGAGCGTAGCCAGAGTTGGGAATAAGCCGATGAAATGCAGCCTCGATCTCAATGAAAGGGAATAAAACCTTCAGCATGCCAGCGGAAGAGAGAGCAAAATAACACCGTGTACCAAATGCATATTCTCGCTGACTGAGCACGCTAATTAGGCTATGAGCCAGCACTAGCACCATCCAGGGACTTCGCAAATGAACCTCAAATAACCCTAGACTAATAACTCTGACGCACGAGGTAGGAGCGCCATTGATGCAGATCCTGCTAAAACAGGACGAAGTGGAAAGAGCCGTCAACGCCCCGATTTATTGCGCTATAAAGCGGCGAGATAAACAAGGCCTATTTTAGGAATTGCACTCCAGTGTTGTTGACTGAGGTTACACGTTTGATCGGAGGAAGACGCCTCGCCTGGCGCGCCGGGCTGCCCAGGGTTAGGTCACGTAATGACGTCAATTCAATAAAGGATATTATATAAGAAAGGAATTTTTTCTTCTAATTAATGGAAAAAGTGTATAGCATTTCCATCAAATTATTCATAGGCATTCGTCGTAGCAGCTACGAATACGACTACGAACGCAGTAGCGTCGTATATAAAAAACTTATTTAGGTAATTCTCTTTTTCATTACAAATTTATATTTTCTAAAGTAATTTATTTCGAGCATATTATCATGCATCTGATGGTGAGTGAATATGACATGTTATTCGAGGTCTGTCTGGATGAACTCTTATATGAACTTCAGTCCACAAGTTAAGTGTGATATTATAACTTTATCTACATTCCTGTCTGTCTTTCCTTCGAATATGCACTCATATTCGAGCAGATCTTAAAGTCAAAGAGTTGGCCAGATATGCGATATGCTTAATTGTATATCTAACATGCTATCCCTGTCTTTCTAATGCAATTTTATTTATGATAGAGACAAAAACATGTTTGCGCAGTATTAACAAGTTTTTTTATCATTTAACCATTTATTTGTTGTACAATAGGGTATGGCACTAACAAGTTGAGAGTTTGAATATTCGGTTTGTTTGGACCCACGGCAACCCTACAGAGGCGCCGAGATAAAGCGCACCCGGCGACCTTGCGCTTGCGCACGCGGAGACGCAGACTGCGATAAGCTCGCCTCGACATCATAATGTGCGCCTTTTCGTTTTACTGCCACGGTTCTGCAGCCTTAACACGATCTTACATGTTGTATGATGAAATGCAAAAGCGGCCGCTGATGCTACTGATAATGTAGAAAATATTGTTTATAAATATGCAACTTTGTAGCAAGAATGGATATGGTATAATATCTTCAAAACTATAATTAACCTTCAAGAAAAGAATATCGACCAAAGGATGGTCCGGGCGTGCCGCTCTTTTGCTTGACTTGACAGACCAGATATTCATTTTTATAAGACTGGCCGGTAGTGCACGGGCGCACTTGTACCTACTAACTCCACATGTTGTGGATGTTACCTGATGGTTTTTTTACGTCTGCTCATGGGTATCAACGAAGAACAAAATTGAAAAAAATATAACAATAGCCTTGTCGCGCTGTACCTATGAGTCAACGCTTTCGGCCCCGCTATAGAACAACCTAGCATTTCAATGTCATCATCGGCCATCAACTGACAGCAGAATGTATGATCCCGTGTTTTGCGTACGTGACCTGACTTTTGGCACTGAGCAAATTCGTTTGAAAGATGCATCGCCCCTGTGCGCAGCATAGAAATTTCTAGTGAAGTAAATAAGTAGGTAGCAAATCACAGAATTTCATTAGACTTTTTGATTACGGACCCATACCAACTTACTTATTAATTTTTAAATCTTAGGTGTTCTATTTTTTCTCTATGATGATGCAGGATGAGGATAATCTCAATTTTAGTTCTTAAATGGGTAATATTGTTTTTATTATTGAAACAATTGTTAGAATATAAAATAGTAGTTATGGTTTACTTGGTTTTACATTACATCGAGTTAAGTTACCATACAAGTTCCACAAACAGATTGAAAGTCTTCACTTTCATCGTATCCATTGTGGCAGCGGCGCCGGCGCCAGCCGCAGCGGTCCCTCCCATACAAACATGTTAACGCGCCATTGTATGCGCAGCGCATGCAAACCTCGATCCTCGCGCATAAACGTCCAATTAATTGCTCACTACTCACTCGCACTTGGTCTATTTCTTTGGATTGACCTTCGAGTGAAAAGTAAACCTTAGGAGGAAAAGTCAACCGCCTTACTGGAATAGTTATTTTGTGCCACTTACCGCAAAATCCACTTTGAAGACATAAATGTGTTTTGTCTGCATTCAATCGCTTGAAGAATGCAGTTTTTACGGACATAAATATTAATTACTTCTACCTATGAAACGATTGATTCGTGGTCAATAAATTAGAAGAGTTTTATTATCTCTCGGCCAGACAAGTTCAACGCTTTCCCGTATTGTAAGATGGGAGTTAGGTAATTAAAGTCCGAAAAGAAAGTGTAGAGATTCTATCTACGTAATTTTCTTTCTTTGTAGCTGGAAACTATAGAAATACGATTAAACTTTTGACGCCCAGTGTAACTGTGTACCTACGTATAAGGCACAAACGATCTTTCGTGGAATATAACGAAACTTTCAAACACTTCGTTACCTAGTTTCTCTAGCTAAACTGTAATTAGATACCTATTAAATAATAAATTGAGAAATCAACCCATCAACTCTCATCTTAAAGTTAGCTTTCCTTTATAACTTACCTAACTATAGAAATCAGAATCAACGAAGTTAAAATTTTCTTTCATTGAGACCCGACACAAGAATCTATTTCATCAGCTAGGTACCTACATCATTTATGTAGTATTGGTGCGAGATTGAAACGGAGTCTCTTGGGTCTCCAACCGACCTCAAAGTAAAGCTGAATGTTTGTCAATACATATTATTATTAAATCAGTACCATCAGTCATTACACGTTTTAAATCATTGAAAATAAAAATGACATCTGCATTGTATTGTGAAATGTGTTACCACCACAAACACGACACCTGAACCAGAGCGCGGCTTATGCGCAGATTACGGATTACGGCAGCGATACAAATCCGCTTCGTAAACAATGTCACACAATCGATTTCATATTAACCACATGCCATTCCAAAACTAGACCTTCTCACCTTTCACACAGAGTGTATTTCGCTTACAATGCTTGAATGCTAAAAAGACGAGACGCCTACACCTGGGAGCCACCCTAATCCCCAGACGCTGGATTATTTTTAGTCCCCAACTTCTTCAGGCTGTAGATATAATATAGGCGATGTAGGCGAGAAAATAATGAGATTCCACGCCTAGATTAAAGCGAACTTCAAGAGCTTACTCTTTGAAATCACATACGATCTTTAAACATTCTCACCAGCCAATGTGAACCTATTGCCTAATGCTTATATAAAGGGAACGGGGAATCGTACAAAGATAATAATCGTAATCATGACAAGATAAAAGAAGCGTAATGACATGTTATGGTGCTCAATGCAATAGAGACGTATCTCGTATAATGATGATGACTTTAATACCCTCCGTATTGATTTAAATAAGATTGTACTTCCGACATTGAGAGGTGAATGGGTTCATTAAATATGTTATTTCAAGTGGCGGTTTATGAAGTGTGCGAATAAGTTGCAAAAAGAAGAAGGACGTCACGGATATTCTTGTAAAGATACAATCAGCGATACCGGACAGAGTACAATAAAATAATTATCAATTGGCAAACCGGTAATGTGCGCGCTGATCGACAGCAAAAAAACCAGCTTTCTCTAAAGGAACAATTATCTAGCGGCGTCTAAAGTTCTAGAGGCTGAGCATTTTTAGTATTCCGCGGCAGAATGCAGAACTCAAGCAGCGGAACATTAGCCAAATTAACCAGCATCATTTGTCAGTCCGCCGGAGGAACTTTACCCACTCACACAAATAGAAGAAAGTTTTACGTACGTTTTCAGTATTTTTAGTTGCTCAAATAGTTTAGCGCATTCCGTTTCCAAATTAATTTTAGACATTAGCTAGGAGCATTTCATCATAAAGTTGTCCAGCAATCAATAACATTATTTAGTCTAAACAGGTCGGAGATACCATTTTGCATCTTCTTTTACTTGGTCCGTGTATTTTTTTGATAGTAATAAAACAAAACTAAGGCTGTAATTAACAAAATTAAGAAATAATAAACTTTATTTTACCTTTGAAAGAAAATAACTTTAGAGGAAACGAAAATATGAGACTATCACAAGATACCAACATAAAAATATTTTGTTTGGAAAACACCGGAAAAGGTCTGCAAACTTAGATAAATAAAAGCTCAACTGGTGGAAGCAGAGAGTTATGTAGCGTCGTATTTTCCATTTAATCACTATACGGAACAGTGCACGTAGCGCATTATCGTTTTTTATTTTCAACTGGAAAGTGCCATCTTAGAAAAGGAGAGGGCTTTTGCTGAGTCAACACTTGGTCTAGCCGGGTCGTGGACGGCTGATTTATGTAAGCCGCGTGAGCCGCACAGTGTTGCCAGATGACAGCATTTTTTGCATCTTTTACATTGTTTGTTACTTACTTTTAATGTACTTTACTTTTCACTTTATTTACCCATATATAGCTTTCATTTATCAAGGCAGGAAAGTCTCAACAGACTGTTGCATCGTACCTTAATAAGTTATGTAAGTGCCTACCTAGGTAGATATGTGTTTGAACTTATGAAACGCATTCGACCAAGAACAACAACTTTAAACATTAACAACAAAACGTTTTTTGATTGCTTTAGATACTGTACAAGGAGATCAAGCCACCTACAGCTCTTGACAATGATATGTTCCAAATTATAAACCAACTACTAAATAATTCCATGATAATTAAGTACCTACATTAGTTCCACCTGCATCCTGACTGGTTAAATATTCCTACCAAATATTATTTTGTTCTAGCAAACCAAATATGGTAGGTAGGCCATATCTATTCTGCCTATAGCTTAAAAATAACATTATCGTCAGGGGCATGTTGAGGACTAAAACCTTCGCGGCCTCAACCATTATTATTTTTTTGCGAGATGTGGCGCGTTCTATTTTCAAATATCGGACGTTTTTTGTTTCTATACATCATCACAAAAGAATATCAACAACGTCGACGCCAGCGAACTTCTCTCTCAGTCTATAAAAGTTAAATTGTATGAGTGCAAAGTTAAAACTCCTCGGTCATGTAAGTCAGATGCTACGGCAGCACTAGAGGCTCGTCTAGGCGTGAAAACGTAATGCCCTGAAGTAGTAAAACTTGTCCGCTAACTCCTAGTGCTCCTCAGCCGGTGCGTCTGTTCCAGTCAAATTTTGAGGAGCGTTCAGAACTTGTTCAGACTGTCGCGTTCACTCGGCTCGCTTTAGTTTTACAGAAAATGTGCTCCGCGCAAATGATACTAGAATATAACTCGACTGCATTTATGTAGGCAGGAGCAGGTATACCTCTTACTATTTACTTTGTAGTTATTATTTACCATGGAGTTGGTTTTCTCTACTTCTAGCGATTAACTTTATTAAGCCACTTTCATGTGCGTAGAAATTAATAACGTTTTTATGTTTAGGGCTCCCAAATGGCAAACTATTATCATTACCTAATTAAGCCATTGTTTATTTTTGCGCTTCAATTTAATTAACTCACCGTTAATCGTACCGCCTAACTAGGTGTTCTAATCATAATTTACTTACTTGTACTTACATACATATTTGTTTGAATTAAAGTAACCTAGATACCTATTTAAAAGCGACCGAAAGACAGTTTAAGTCCTGAAAAAGTAGTACGTTTTTATATATTATGGTATTATACTTATAAGTACCTATGGTGAATCTTTATAGAATTTACATGATAATAATGGTAATACCTAATGATTGACCCTTTTTAATGTCTATAGGCTAAAGCAGGACACAATCTCACCTGATGGAGAGCGACGACGAGATCTAGGACGTTATGCGTTTGCCATAAAGATGTTCAAATTGATGTGTGAAGTGTGAGTGACAGAGAAGCTCCAAACGTTTAATTGCTAAAGCAGTGAATGGCTATTAGCGTAACCAATCGAAAAGGCTGCGAACGAACCCGGGGAGAACCACTCGCTTTGAACTTTATTAGGGCACGCACTGACGCGTGTGCGCACCCAAATTAGCTGGGGTTCGGGGAACATTAGCAGCCCTAACTTAAGGCGACGAGTTCATAAGCATTTACAACTACATTACAGCACTGTTCACTTTGCTCATATTGTTTAAACTTGTTTTGCAAATTAATTACCTAGTGATTACCTAACTAGAAATTAGGTAGATTGAAACTCCGAAATGTTCTATATACTGTAACTAATTAATCAAAGTTTCATATTAAACTTGTTAGCTACAACGCTAATAAATAACAAGTGTGTTAGGAATTTTCCTGATAAGTGAACTAGCGTCTCGTTACAAAAGACTATCAATATCATGTATCTAATCGTTTCTCACTTTTGAGTAAGTAAATAAGGTCCTACCTAAACTCACTAAAGGACAGGCTATTAAGACTGATTAAGGTACACAGTGTGTACAGTTGCCTAGTCAAGAGACAGTTACTCGGATTGTTATACGAGCTACTTTCTAACTTCGTGCGAATTACTCGTAGGTGACGACAAACAGTGCGAGTTACTGTAGTGCACCAACAGGCAGGCTGACTCGTATGCAAGCACGCACTATGTAAACCATTATTTAGTCAGTAACTCAGGATTGGTGGACAAAAGTTAGGGAGCAGTTTCCCTGCAGAGCGGCTACAAAACCTCTGGATAATATAATGAGTGAACTAATTGTAGACTTAAACTTTGTTTATTTACCAGCTCATTACGAGCCGTGATTTAACATAAAACAATAAAGTCATTACGCTCGGAATGAGTATAAAAAGGGAGATTTATTTAGCCTGCGTGACTGGACAGAAAGCTGGAAACTCGTTAACCCGCGCGCTTGTGGTGAGCATTTTGTTCGGTCGCGTTTTATGACAGCTACTTGTAATTTGTTTAGATTTTAGTTGAGCCGATAAAAATATTTTGAAGGACGGCTGAAGTTTAAGTAAAAGCGTAGGTCGATATGGTTTTGATAGGACAGTGATTTTTCAGTACTTTTAGTTTAGTATTCGGCAAGTTGCTCTAAATAGTTTAAATGTAGGTATGTTTTCATAAAGTATGTTTGCCACAAATAATCTCATCCCTTTTACAAAAAGAAAATTCTAGTCAAAAACCGACATCAACCGTGTAAAAATTGTATTAAGTAAATCTAGAGTAAATAAGCAAGCAGCGATCCTACGATCTCTTGCTGTAAATTACCTGATTGCTCCAGCAGTTGACTAATCCGCCAATTTCTGTTACATAAACGAAACAAATTACCACGTCGAAATTAATGTATTACTTACGTATCAATTTAATCGAATGTCATTAACATTTCCATCAAAGTAGACGGTTAATCCCCATCGCTGTGGCAATTGGCTTCATGGTGGATTTATGCTGATGGCGAACGAAGCACGATTGTCAGTATACATTATCAAGCAATCGTTGACACTCAAAGCGCCGATAATTATGTTTAATTTATTGTGGACGTAATGGGTGGTAGGGCGTAGAGGAATGATCGAGCAGGGGCGGCGGCGTAACTGAGGGACAGGCCGCTTAGCAACTGGGACATATATTAATATATCAGTTTATAACATTGATACCTCAATGGTTTATAAACAGAACTGTAACGTGGCGAATATTATTACTTATTATGAGAAACGAGATCATGCATGATCGGGAAGGCTTATAGGTAAACCGAAAACACGAAACGCTTGCGCGATGTAATTGGACTCAGCGCCATCTATCGGTTCATTTCAAAATTACGGTCCCGAAGCGAAGTGAGGGCGGGCCACTAGTTTGACATAAAAGTGAACAAGTTTCAAAGATTATATTACCTAAAGAGATATTACAAAAGTACTTATTCATACTTCATGAATAATGCAAGTGATTGCGCTTTATCTGCCAAAATGTTAGGTATGTGGAGAGAGATAAGAACATTTAGATTAAAACATGACAAAATCAATAATACACTGCTACAGAGCTCAATAACATTGTGTTATTAGATACCTAGCTAGGTAGCTTCATCGTAAAAGTTTCACTTATATGCCCGCACAAAATGAGTCTATAAAACAAATGTCCCCATAGGTTAATTGAAAACAGGTGAGCGAATAGTCCCATATTGATGAGGGTCGCCCCGAAGCGGACGGTAGCTAGATGTGCGGTCGCCGGCGCTGCCCACTCGCAATTAGCAGTCCACAATGTGAGGCTAACGGGATTAAAAACAACGGGACAAACGTACAAGGGCTAGGGCATGCCCTTTGCTGACCGGTGCATGTTTCCACTAATTCGTAAGGATCAGAGCTTCCCTACCTATTCTTTTCACATAAAGGCTACACATTTACAACTAATGGAAGGTGACGGTAAGGTTCTTAGACCACCATCGTGTATAATATCAGAAAAAATTCAAGATCTATTAAACATTTTGATTGAGATACCTATATAACTTTGTCATTTTGATTGAAATATAACTTTGTCTGCGTGTACTAAATATTAAACAATATTCCCATAACATTAAAATTGGCTACAATGTTACTCAAGGATATCCTGGCTTTCTTATACTGTAAGTTAAAAGGATTTCAAAATCGAAAAACCTTTCCTCTTAATAACATTAGAAGCAACATAGAAATACAGTAACATATACATAAAGTATCATATAATAACATAAGATATTAATAACATTATGTCAATACATAATGATGGATTGATATCAATTTCTGACCTTTGTGCGTTATTAGATTAGCTACAATATCGTCGGTATTTCTTTTGAAGAATTGCTGCCATTGAGCCGGGAACACAAGAATTAATTAACTTATAATATCCTCCATACGCCTACAAGCCGAACTCATCATAAGCACAGAATAATGTAAATCTATATCTATACTATTTATAAAGAGATAATTTTACAGACATTGACAAACCTTATATACAAATCGAAAAAACGAAACACTAGCGCGATACAATCAACACCCTGCGCCATCTATTGGCAGACAATGGAACTACTGTCCCGAAACAAAGTGAGGACGGGCCACTAGTAATATATATAAAGGTACATGAAAAATAATATGTGCACGTGAAAGGCATTGTATGAAAGTCTGCTCGTCTGCCACTTATCACATAGAAAAAAATGTATCAAAACAAGCAAAGTATTTGTATATTACGTTTCAAAGCCCTTGACAGTTTCTGGTGTGATTGGAGACGTCCACTATCAAAGTGCTAGGTAATGTAATGTAAAGTGGACCCCTGTTTCCACACTTAGACTCCTTCTTGGTTTAGTGTAGGCACACAAAGTGATAGGACCGTAGGCTTGACGTATTCATGTAGATTTATTTCTGTAGAATAAAAATCTACTGGACAAAATGTCCCGACCTATAGACAACACCAAACTCCGCGATAACCAGATTATCTTTTCAACTCCCACGCGAATGCTCCACCTGATAACACCGCCCATACTTCACCGCCGACGTAAAATGAAAAGCTTTTGTAGCGAAAATGTTTAATTTTCGCAAATGGGGATGGTAATTTAAAACAATGTAATTTTCACATTTTTTAATTTTCGGGAGACCGCAACCTGCTGATTGCATTCGGGGAAGCCAGGCCATTTTGAATCTAGGTATGGGCTTTGCTACAGGACGTACGATGAATGGAATTCTTGATAAGGGCAGCAATCAAGTTTTAAATAGGTATAGCTCCTATTCGAGTGCTTCATTGAAATGTATTTCACCATTTAGGTACGGCTATTGTACGCCTGCTTGCAGTTTTCATATGGTCCTTTGTCGACGGAACAGCATACGACACCGTAATTTTTATACACTACATAATGACGAATACCCGTCTGTGAAATTACGCTCAGTGTCATTAGTACTTAATGTTTATGAAAAAAAAACATAGAACTGTACAACATATCTGTATTTTTGGTGCCAAATGAAATGTTTCTATTCTATGCTATCTTCTATACTATTTATAAAGAGATAACTTCTATAGACAACGACAAGGCCTTATAGGTAAACCGAAAACACGAAACGCTTGCGCGATGTAATTGAACACAGCGCCATCTATTGGTTCATTTCTGAATTACGGTCCCGAAGCAAAGTGAGGGCGGGCCACTAGTTTTATACATAAAACAATAATTGTTTAGCCCGCTTCGATCAACAACATCAACATCTTTATCGATAGTTCTATCTTAGGTGCTCTACACTACGATCTAATTTATTGTTTCTGCGTCACAAAAGGTCTAAACAACTTACTTTTGCGGTGAACTGATGGTATCTAAAGGTAGAGTAATGTGGCCAACAACAGTTCATGCGTAGGGCGCAGGGATAGGGCGGGCGGTAACGAGATGACCGGTCACGCGCCTGCTGGCGTCAGATACGCACCGCGCCACTTCATAACCCCTTTTATGTGTGCCTAATCGATGTAAAACACTTTACTAATAGTCCATATGGTTTTATTAATACATATTATAATAGTATTTCAAGAATTTATTTGTTTGCAAACTGTGTACAAAGGTAGAATCTAATTACTATCCACATCCATTCCAAGCACAACAATAATAAGTTTTTTTTACATAAATTGTAAGTAGTCGAAATTTAATACAGTACTTTATACAATTTTCCGATATATTAAAGAGCACGGATAGGGCGGGCGGTAACGATGAGCGATACGCTTCTGCCTGTGCCAATTATTTTGAATTACTGTTCATATTATTATAGCTGATAAAAATACTAGGAAACTTATTTTCGACAATGTAGTTTAATACTAAAATAAATATACTAAGTTTTTATTCCCATTACAGTGACAAAGGGCAGTAATGGGGCGGGCGGTAACGATGAAAGATGAGCGCTACACTCTGAACGCGTCAAACATTACCTAATCAATAATTTAATAAAATACTAGTTGGTAGCTTTATACATTTGATACGGAAACTTCAATCACGTGTATGCTGTTTAATAATAACGTACTTTTTATCCCGCATCCCGTGTTGAAAGGCAGGGCAGGAGATGGCGGCCGGATAGGGCGGGCGGTAACGAGATGAGCGCTACAATACATTCTTCATGTTCAATTTATTGATGGCTTTATAAATTTGTCACAGAAACTTCAATCACGTGTATGCTGTTTAATAATAACGTACTTTTTATCCCGCATCCCGTGTTGAAAGGCAGGGCAGGAGATGGCGGCCGGATAGGGCGGGCGGTAACGAGATGAGCGGTCACGCGCCTGCCCGAGCCAGATACCGCCACTTCATAGCCCCGAATTAATGTCCTCCGATGAAAAACGCTTTATTGTGCGCAAGCGGTCGCCGGCCGACCCAAATCTGATACGGGAATGTGACATGAAAACATTTCATTAATGTGAGGAGAGACAGTTATTGTGGTGTTCCTGAGGACTTTTTCTAAAATGGAATGTAGTTAGGTAGGACTGGAGATGATGCGTTAAATACTTTCGCACTAGCAGTTTAGTAGAACCTACATAAATATCCTAAACACAAATAAAATACGGAAAACTTATAATATAGCTCTTATTTCTATCGAACAAGTATTATCTATCAGGAGTCGTAGTTCCCAAAACTAAGTAAACATTTATTGTACCTAAAACCTTTCCAATATAAAACCATTATTATAACAATGATCGTATAACTACAATATAATGGAAAGTTTATTTTTTATAATAGTATTTATAAGTCTTACATACCCTTCCATTATAAGAACATAATGGAAGATAATTTGTTTTCCAACTTTGCTTTCATTGATTGAAGACGTACGACGAAAAACAATCTTTGATATTCCACGTAAAATTTAGAAGAGAATTGATGTTAAAAGCACTTTGATGGATAAAGGGAGTTAATTAATTAAAAGGTTTTCTGTTAATGAATGTTATTAAAGTACAAAGTCATGTGGGGTTTAAAAGCCTCGCTTGCATTTGAGGGTTGAATGTTATATGACGGATAAAAGAAGCAGGTCATGCTTAGAATGGGGATGAAATAATATTTTTATCAAAAGTTGGGCGACATAGTGACTGTCCATTTCTGCTATACGCGTGCCAGAGTCCGAAGACACACGTGCTTCGGATACAATGTTTAAACTCAAAACATTGGAGGAATGAAATGAAATTACAAATGGAAGCTAAATTGAAACATCGTGCAGAAGGTATGTCTACTTACTACTGTTATTTTATGTAGGTATGTACGTTTAAAGTGTTTTAAAATCGGTTCGTAGAGTTTAATCATGGAGTTTGATCGTGTTCTGCAAGTTTAATCACTTCGGTGATTTTGTTATTCCTGTTTAAAGCAAAGGTTTAAAGATAATAACATAAAACTTTAATTAGTTGCATAATGAATTTGCGATCATCTGAGTTTTGTTGTTACTACTTCCTAAGTAGCCCAATAATATTTATCGTGTTTAGCACAAGCTTAAATATTTGTCTGTATTCTAGTCTAACCCAATAAGTACGCATTACTTATTCCGTGCCAATAGTAGACGTAACATATGAACAAAGAAGCAGCCTAACAGCTTACAGGCCGTAATTTTACTTTTATACCCCGACATTAGAGATTCAATACCGCTCCTAGCTCCCGGGTCCGCAGGGTTGGGTTGTGTGAGTGGCGCAAATAAACAAACGCAATAAAACGGTGACGCGAGGAGCGCGGCTCGTTTCCAATCAGTGATATTGACAGGGGCCGGGTCGCATATATCCTGCGCCACGATTGTGGCACCAACACAACTGCGTATTTGTCTTGCAGGGTAAGTTGTAGATTTAGGAGTCACCTTTATCTGGCGTATAATTCACCTATAGCGAATTTCTACTGTCACATACCCATCCTGCTCCGCAATTATGGACGCAACACATCTACGTATTTGTCTTGAAGGGTAAGTTCTAGATTTAGGAGTCAACTTTATCTGGCGTATCTATATTCGAAATTCGGTGCCCAACCAATACTTAGTTGGGCACCGAATTTCTACACCCACACCCTGCGCCGCGATTGTCGACACAGCATTACTGAAATTTATCTTAAAGGAGCGTGTGTCAATAGCGTGGCACCGAATTTCTAGTGTCGAATCGCATACCTACCGTAATTGTGGACGCGGGTTGAGGGAGATTCCTAGATTTAGGAGTCACCTTAAATCTTGCATTTAATTCACCAAAAATATGTAGTTTGGCGCTGATTTCTTCATCGGAAAGTAGTTTATGTTATCTTCAATCGTAACTCTATGGCGGCCGTACACTGCCCAACACCAATACTTTATATGGGCGCACATGTCGTGCTACGTGTCTCCTACAATACCCAATAATGACGTTAGCTAAACGAACAAGACGGGATTTATGCCCGGCAATGAATAGCCGATCGTCCTCGTTTTGCGCGGAACGGAACGTCCATTATGCATTTACGCCCGGTCTAATTGAGATTCTTTTTCATATTAAATTGCGCACAAGTGGTGGGAGAGTCTGAAAACGCGAAATCGAATGAATCGTTTCATTTGAATATGCAAGTGTACTTTTTTAAAGCTTACTGTTTTGTGAACATTATTTATACCTGTATCCTACGTAACAACGTAAACTTTATCATATGTCTCAGTACCTGTGATATATAATACCTGTCTAACGTCACTATGCCTATGTTTATAAGTAATTCGAGTTGTTCCCAAATTCACAGATCCCTGAATAAATTTCACTTCCTACCTTCGTGTTCCTTTAACCTCCTTTAACTTATTAACATAACGGATCCCTTGAGCAACTTCCCTGTATTTAACTTTGTAGAGGTAAATAAATGGATTTCGAAATACTCCTTCAGAGCAAAGACGAGTGCATGTAAGTTTATTTCAGAATAAACACTATTTGTATACTAAAGTGCGCTTGAGAAAGTGCAGGGAGATCAAAAATATCTTCCCTTCTCAGTACAAGTATTTATTTAGACGAGGCCTGAATTAACCAAATCTATTTCTTGACTAAGAGATATCTAGGCAGACACTTACCTTTGTTTGCTTGGGGTAAGAGTTGAGGCGATTGATAAGAGCCAAAGCATTCGATTAACTAAACATAAAAAGTTACGTAGAGTCGTCATGCAGGTTCAGGATTATAAATGGTTACATATAAAAACTTAGATAAATGCAATAGTGAATTAAACTTATGCATAGCTTTTTATACATGGTTATCACACTTTTCCCATGCTGAAATGCAGGCAAGAGAAGAAATAGAAAATCCTACAGTGATTGTATGAGAGCTCTCGAAAGTTTATTTAGTTTTTTTTATTCAACCTACGACAGTTATTCGATATTGTAGGTCTACAATCTAATCGAATACGTGAAGTGCCCTAACTCGCAAACTTCCTTTAAACCCGATGGTAGTTCCAAGCTTTACTCGCTTCCCGATCATCGTTGGCGGTGGAACAAATACGTAATGACTTTATTTGGAATGAAGAATTCACAGCTATAATAAAATCGATAGGCGTTTAAATCGTAATCAAGGCATACATCATTATTGATAGGTTTCGGTGTAGTAGGCGTAGATAAATATTGTATAAGTCCAACACTCACATAATTATAGTTATCTTACCAACTATTAAAATTATCTACTCAGAAGGGATTTAGACGACCTGCATAGTTAAAAAAATAATATGATTCTTTTAATGGGCCTCAGAATTACCGACCAATAACACTTCAACTCCGAAAACAAATAAAAGCAGAGCAGTTACATAGTTAATCTTCGTACTTATACTGAGTACTTACGAGTACCATCAATCATCATTATAGGGACGTCACATCCGCAGAAAACATGGCACATGGGAGCTTTGACGTCACTCTCAGATTTTCTACTTTTATTGTTATTTGTTCACCGCCAGATGGAGTTGTCACAACACAAATATGAGCAGCCGACTGCGCGGAAAGATTTATTCCGCTCTACGAAATCGGGAAGTTTGTTTTTGATGCCTTGTTTATTCCAAAATCGTTTTATTCCGAAGGACAACGATGTCACCAACTTTATTTATAGTTCAGCATCCGTGCTGTCTTATTTTTATTCATGGAAAACTTTGCTAAGTAGCTTTGTTCGAGTGAACGCAGCTAGAACTTTCATCACTTTTATATTGGAGTTCTGAAGAATTGCAATGATAGAGTCATAAAAATGCTTGAAACTTATTTCAGATTTATAACGGGTCATAAGAATTTAAAACGGTGTTTGATGTAATATAAACTATAATTTTGTGGGCAATGTAACTTATAATAGTACTTAGCGTTAGATTATAAACAGACCCAGAAACAAGGGAGGAAAGAACGTTTAAATAAATAAAAATTGCACTTATCTATACAATTTGCTGGACAAACTTTTCTATGTAGGTATAGAATACCTACTCGTTACGGAAAAATGTTTTATCGTTCCTTTTTACATTTATCAATACGTACCTAGGTTTAGACATAATACAAGATAAAGCTAATATAGCCAGCAAAGGGCGAAGCCCCACAAAGACCTAAAGAGGTTACAGTACCTAATTGCATTCAGGTAATTAATTCTTTCTCGTGTAAGTTGTATTATTTGTACAGAAACTTTTCCTTTCGGAGTCAAGAGTCGATCGTAAACAGATTTTCTCGAATCCCGATCACTAACACTCGCGTGGAGTCGGAACGAATTCGCACACGATGCGAGACTAATGCTGTGATTTATGTAAGTGGGCCGCAGCCAGATATGAGGTTGCTTTGACATAGCTAAATGCCTGCGGAAACAAAGGGAATGGCGGGCGATGGCATCGTTACGTTTATCGTTGATTCACGTTGCTTCGGATGAAGGCTTACGTTGGTATGTACGAGTAACTCCTACCTACCACAGTATACTACAAATTGGCACACAATGCGAAACGTATGCTTGTTAAAGCAAGTGCTCCGGAGCTAGATATGAATTTACTTTGACATAACTGTTTGTTTAAAAAAAAGGCGAAGTTTGCCGACTTCTTGGGGTTGGTGATCTTGCACCTGTACCTTGGGAAGCCGTGGGTCTTGCGCCTGGTCCCTCTTTGGTCGTGGCCCTTTGATATCACATCAAAATATGAGGTTAAGGGACTAGATAGTGGACTTTGCACAGCACTGTATATAATATAGCCTGCGTAATTAACTAATCGTTAATAGTCGAATCAGGTACCTAGTGGTAGTATTATTTACGATACTTCGGACCAAATCTTAGCTTGGCTAGTTACTACAGTATAAGACGTAGGTACGCATGCAGTAACGTACACTACGAATTTGCACATGACGAGAAATGAATGCCAGTATTTATTTAAGGACGTCGGAGCCGGTATGTTTGCTTTGACATAGCTAAATGCCCGTGGAAACATAGGAATGGTAGCCAATGATATCGTTACATTTATCCTCGTTGTTTCGGATGAAAGCTTTGGTATTGGAAGTACAAACGGCATACGAGTACACTTGTTAGATCTTACTTTGTTTCCTGCTGACATTCTAACTTCAATTTTTTTTTAATTCTTACCTAATGAATGAACATGGGCTCTATAAAGGTTTAAGAGCTGCACGGCTTTAAAGTACCGTCTGATCTTCCAAATAATGTCCAGTTTTTTGCAGCAGTTTTGGCTACGGACTAAACACCCAAATTAAAGCTAGCAGACAAATCCATCGTACTAATCTCATGCTTATCTTAGGATGTTCTCAGTTGCCTCCAAAGCTGTCGCTTTGCAGTTCGCTTAGACTAATGATTCAGGATTTAGAGAGTCTACCTAATTACAATGACGCATCTGCCGGCTGACCTTAGCAAACCTTTTGATAGGTGAACCAGACCAACTGAATCGTGATTACATGTTAATTTTTTCAAACTACTACCCAAAACGCTCAGGTTTCCTCACTATGTATTCCTTCACCCCTGAGCTAATGGTAGAAATACCCAACGAATCATTAACGAAATAAAACCTCCTGACAAATTAAATTGGACATGCAAAGCCAAAACAGTAAACAATCGAACGAGGACTTATTGCCCCACTGAAAATTTATTTCCATCGACATGATAACCACAAAATAACAACGTACCTCAATATTGCATAACCTTGTAGCTACCGTATAATCGACGTTGCTGTAAATTAAATATTCATAACGAGAACATAATTTACAAGCCCTCGCTGTTTGGGAGGTACCTCCTGATAATGTCGTGTAATACTCGTATAAATGTCGCTTGACCTTAGTGGTGTAGAATATTATTCAGAGAAAAAATCGAGTAAACCCGTTATTATCAGTCGATAAACGAAATCGATTTCAACTTTCCACTAGCATCTAAGAGATCTAGGAGTTTTTGGTTTTAACCGACTTTACCTTACATCCCTTTATGTGTCTAATGTGATAGGTATCTACAATAAAGAAAAATATTTATATAATCGATTAGCAATAAATCGATTCTTTAAGTATTATGTCTCATCCCTAGTCGACCTTTCAGAACAAGCCCTTGCGGCTGGGCAAGTCTAGCACTTTCTACGGGCCGAGCTCAGGGCCCGTGGTTCATGACCGCTTTGCAACCACTCGATCAGCTGACTCACACTGTAATCTGACGTAATATGAACGTATCGAACTGTTCGAAGGAATAAGATTAAATCTCTGTACGCAGGGATGTAATTTTCGACTCAATCTGGGGATCATGCATGAGATAATTACGAATTATTGCTTCTTTAGTTCTGCAAATTCGCATTAAAGCAAAGCTGGCAACCCAATCAAGATTGAGCTTATACGAGTATGCTATCAAGAAGAGTTTAAGCTCACATGAGACTTTGCGTACCTAGGTGTCTGCTTACATGGGGTATACCAGGAAGTATAATAAAATTGATATGAACTAAAATAAAAAAACTTAAATCTGCACCTGTAATTATAGCAGCTAAGTCATTAAACAGCAGACAAGTTATTGATAGCGTATTTCCCTTTCTACAGTTTCATAAATAATGACTTAGTATTTTGGCGAGTAATTTAAAAAACCAGTTTGGAGTGGACGCTCCACAGTTTCATTGCAGCAACCGCAAAAATATTGAGCTCATATTGACGAAGCCGACAATGTCAGCGGCGCTGGGCAAGACAGTTTTATCCTTTTTCTTTACGAGTCTTTGTTGAGCGAAGTCAATGACATGTAAACGGAAACGCCCTTGGTGGCTGCACTGGAGGTGAGATGAGAAGATACCATCAGAGATTACACGCATCTTTCTATTGCAATCAAACGCCGACACTAGAAGGCGTGGCACTAATAAATTTTACAAACTCGTCGCTACAAACCCATAATCCATTATCTTTGTCGTTGGCCACCGACATGGAAGTTCCGAAAACTAATAAGCTTCGAATTTCAATAGAAACCGCATGCAACAGCTTTTGTTTTATCCCCAAATGGTCCCACAAAAACTAGGAAAAAAAAGCTGAATGAACCAAGTGCTAATGCTAAAGAATTTTAATGAATGGACGTAAACCATCGTACACTAATTACTTAACTAAACTACGTAGTCAGGTATGTAGTTTATTCATATCTTTAGTTATTTATGTTAAAATGGACTTTGTACAATATGTAATGCTTATTTATGAAGAGAATGAAGATATACTTATACTCGTAGAGTCAAACAGAAGTTAAATAATACCTGATGTCAATAAACCGATGAATAGAGGTTTTAAAAATTTTTTGCTACCTGATTCCATAATACAGTTGCGTCATAAAGTCAAAAATTGTCCCGAATTCCCAACGATTTTGGCAAACATTTGCACAAAAAATATTCAAAGCCGACATATCTTTCAATAGGATCCATTACCGATCCATTATGGCGGCCGCGGCCGCTGCCGCGCGCCCTCGAGAGCCCTCGCTGTTCGGGGAATGCAACTACCTGCTTTTTATGAAGATAAGGACTGCACAAATATGCACAATCCGACCGGGCGCGGTATCGATCGGTGAACCGCAGGGCAGCGTGTAGTATGGAAATGACCCAGTCTCCAGAATGGTATAGACAAACTAACATATGCGCGGCCATATGGCGTGATGAGGTATTTACTAAATAGAATAGATGCAAAGATATTCTTCGATTGCGTTGGTTGCAGCATGGCTATTGAATATATTTTAGGTCTATTTTGTAACATTGAAGAATAGAATAAGGAAATCATTTATATCTAGGCGTAAAGTTATTTTTAAGGAGGAAATTGCACACCATGTAGCCTTAAAATTTGGCGCGTTTAAGGAATTCGGTATTCTGGATTTCGCAATGGGTTTTGTAGAATTAATAATTTCCTCATCTTTGGTGTATCTCTGTGCATGAAAGCTAAAAATTTAAGGTGCAAATCTGTGGTATTGATGAAAAATGATACAGAAAATATCTATAGACCACTTATAAACATTCATGAAAGGGCCCGCACTATACACTGTTTCCATAACTACTAACTAAACTTGAGAGAAATACTGCATGCCGTTTTAAAGACGAGCAAAAAGGAACAGTTACTTACACGTCAGCCCTTTGTATACCGGCTCATCATCATCGATCATATAAGATCTGAATTGTAAACTGAACAACAATGTCACGGGCGTTAAAGATCAGAAGAAAACAGCACACTCCTTTTGTGTAGATAGTGAGATAGCGTGACAAATGTAACGCGGGCCGTCGCGTCGTGTTGTGTTGGCTTAGTGTTGGAAGTTGTCAGCGAGTTTAAGACTTGCTATACTCGTATAAATCTTTTAACCAACTCACTCTAGCCGAGTCTTAAATAATAAAGAAACTTAAAGATTTATTCCCAAGGTATACTAAAATAGTGTCAAATCAAAAATGTTCGACTATAGTTCAGACGAGTTGACTGGCTCAAAATTTCCTACTAACTTGACTGTAGAATTTCATTCTATGGATTAATAAATTGATGGAATGGAATTTATAAACGACAAGTGTTTGTGATCTTCTTTCTAGTAATGTACATTCTTCATTTAATGTTTTCCTTTTCAACCTGTTGTCAAAGTGAACAGTTGCCATTGAAAAGCCTTTCCTGTTTTAACGAGTATAATTCTTACTCTCTGGTAATCCGATCATTATAATACATGCTCGAGTTCGGCATGAAGTACGGCGTAAAATAGTAAACATCTTTGTTGCTGCTGATCTCTTCGTAATGTACATAGTTGCTCATGAAGGCTCAAGTCCTCACAACTTTGCCCTGAGCTCAAACTCAGCACAAATAACTAAGGTGCAGAGCACACCGCTAATTTAAGTTTCTAGCCGTGTCGTAGACTCATGGAGACTCGAGTACTCGACCCTTAACAACACTGCTCGCTCGAGCTCGCGCCTCGGCACAAAGGACAAAGGTGCAGGGTACAGACACTGGTGGAGATTTTGTCGCCGCTGATTTAATTGTCCGACTCGACGCGCACTTTGTCGGCGAAATGCCGCACTGAGACGTGTTCACTGCTCTGACAGGACTGGCTTTGGAGGTAATAAGCAGAATCATTTTTGTCAATGCTTGACTAAATGATACAGACCAGTAACAGGTGAGTGGAAGCTAGGGTTACGCTCTACGACCGCCACCAGGCGGGCTGGTGCAGTGTAGCGATTGTAGGCCCTCTTTAGAAGTGGAACAGCAGAAAGCAGCAGTGTACTATAACAGGATGATGAATATTATGATATTGGTCAAAACTAAAAACCATTTTTATACAAAGTTCTCATCATTATTGTGATCCCAGACTATACCCACTGCTACGAATAGGTATAGGCGTTCTTTTCATTTCTTTATTCTATAATCATTCACTACGACCCCTGGCAACCTCATCTCCTCATCCTCAACTGTCTCCCTGACAGGTCTCAGTACAATCAGACTAATACCTATAGGCAGATCATTTGCCAACTACGTATGTCACTACTACTGGTCCAACTGCATCGTTTAAATTTAAAAAATCAAGAGTAAAATATGTTTTAAACAAGAGACAAAATGTTTATATTTTATTGTTACAACCAATAACACGCACCTTAGAAAACTAAAATGAAAAAAAAAATGCCTGGTAAGTAAGAGATCCATATAAAATTCAAACCAAGATTGATAAAATAGAATATTAATAGTGTGTTGGTTGACATTAAGCAAATACATCTAGCTAACCCCGATAAGCATCTAAATGTGTTTTATAAATAAAATATAACCTCTCCAGGTCATAAATCGAATAAACATTTACCCACTCTGATAGTAAGCTAAACTAGAACGGACATTTCATTTTTGATGAGGGGATAATACGGCGATAGATCGATGAGGGCATAACATTCGTAGCAACGTTTTATAGCCGTCGACTCGTTAGGGCGTCATAAAAGAGGGTCCTGCGGCCGGCCCTGCGCCCTCACGGAAAGAAGCGAGCACGTCTTCATAACTTTGAGGAGCGTAACCGATATGAGTGAGAAACTAACTAGTTGTGTTTTAACTTCCATGTCTGGCTCTGCACTAAGTTAGCGAAACGAGCTGTGGTTTTTCATCAGGCTCAGCATGAATTCTACGAGACGGATGTTTAAAGAGGTTTCCCTCCGTTTCTTGAGTGACGCGTCGATGTTGCAAGCCACTTTTGTAGAAGCCGCTTGATCATGATAATGATGCAAGCCTTCCATACCACAACATGGAAACAGGAACTCACCCATATGAAGTTCAAAAGCACCGCCGCAAAATCTTATCAAAAGTTACACACCTGGAACAAAGAAACAATTCCAATGTTACGATATGACTACAATCAATACAACGAAAAAATACTATTCGTTTACACTTTCACAAGAATACGAATGCGACAGGCTTTTGTATTGTACCCGAGTATCCGACACAAAGGGAGCCCTGGGCGCGGGTGTAATAAAAAGCCTCTATAAACAGCCTTCACATTTTGACAGTAAGCCTTAAGTTATAGAGCATAAGCGTTACAGACGTGGGGTGGCTATTAGATGACAGATGAGAGGTATTTCAATGCTTTATTGCGTCGCTTTTTTTGTCGAGAAACGTGACTTCCGAAGGTCGACGACCTCGCTACCGATTCCTGCTTCCACCCGGAGATAACTCACGCCGAGATACTCTGTGCTCCCGATGCATATCTTCTTACCTTTTTTGGAGCTTTTGTTAATCTGTTGTCGTTTAAGGAAATGGTGACATAACAGTTATTTTAATAGAACGGCGAGATAATATCATCGGCCGGTAAGTAAAAATTACGGCCGCTTATGAAAGATTATCTGATGAAAGGAGGCGCCATAAATCAGTTTGGCCGAAATATTAAAATGCTCTGTGTGTTTACTGGTTTCAACAACACTGTCATTAAGGCAAATAAACAACGCGTCATTAAATTTGCATACTGCAATATGTCTGTGGATACGGATGAATCCGGGCAGCCGTAAAACGCGACCACGGCCGCTTTCCGTACACTCGTAAGGCGTAATGGCCTCCGTCTGCGAAAATTAAAACGCTTCATTTCCAGGCATAAACGGCAACTGTAAAATTTCCAGGTTGAACTTCTTTAAGATAGAGGAATAAGGTTCAAGTCTCCACCATTTTTTCGAACGACTACGTGTACCCTAAACGAAGACTCGTGTTGACGTCTCAACATTACTCTTGTTGAGATGTGTGCCTGACGCTCAGGTTACCCGTTACCGTTGAACACGTCCAAAAACATCATCTTGACAAATACATTGCGGTCTTAATAAAGATCCAAGGAAACGTTGAAGACTCAAATGTTATTGAACTTTTAACGACCTGGCTAGAAATACCGGAGAATTGCAAATAACTGCACCACCAGCTAACATTACCTACTTTTCTACAAGTAAATAGTGCTCGGACAGTATAATTTACGTCATTTTAAATGACAGCTTTTACAGCACAAAGTTATTGCTACTGTGTGTTGTTACATTTGTGTAATTTGTATTAATTTTATAAACAACCATACTGTGTTGCACGGTTCTCGTATGCACTTTTTGTGTATGATGGGAAAATTGCGAATTGGCAAAGGTAATTTTGCATTCAGACGTAGTAAAAAATAGATAAACATTATCATGTTTAAAGTTTGATAAATGTTCAAAAAGTAAAATAAAATATTACAAATCTTTCCTGTTTTAAATTAAGTGTTTTTATAATTACCACTGTCGAGAGTAATCTTAAAGACAACAAAGACAAGTCTAATGGTCACAATATCCTGAAGGGTTGGCGCTGAATAATAAATAGAGCATCCCCGCACAATAAATTGGAGTGCCAGGCTGATTTACTGTGGGAGGGCAGTAATGTCTTGCGCTTCATCACTGATAAACGATGAGAACGCCAGTTATATTAATTGGCCACTCGGATCAGAATTATAATCCGATCGATTGATATCGCGGATGCAGGTGCTTCGAGATTGCTATCTGACAAAACATGTAATAGAATTGATTAACGTCTTCCATCGTTAGAAATTTGTTTACCAACTTCTAATGCTTCAAGGAGCTCAGCGTCTACGCATATGCGTTCTTAAATCTGTAAAATAATAGTCCTCAATCACGTACTTAACTCCTACTGCTTTCACTTAATACACGAGCTCATATGTAAAGTTGAGAGTTAACTCTTATGACGACAGTAAATGTTAAGTCTTTGCTATAGTAGTTATTAATGAAAATCTTTTAAATCCTTACGTGTTGAAGCATAAACAAGACGTGAAATTAATGCTAGCTTTCTAACACCTCTAACCTAAGTGTTGTCAGATCCATACTTTTACTTTATAGTTAAGTACTTTTACGGTGTGAATTATGACTTGAAGTAACTTGACAATTTGTCGGCTTATCTTATCGCTTCTCTTGTCTTTGTGCAAGCCTATTTCCGTTAGTTGCGCCTTCACACCCGAGAGTCAGTTTGCACTAAATCGCTTAGTGCTTTTGTTCCCAGAAACGGAGTTGAGTAGATAAACAATGGCTTCAAAGTTGTTTGAGATATCTTATGACGTGGAGATGATTTTGTAGTTGTGATTCGTTCTCTAAGACTGGTTTGGGTCCCAAACTTTGGGATCTACATATTTCGATGAGTCTACTCGGATGTACATTTACTTAAACCTAGCGGCCGCACAAGTACCCGATAATTTGAGAGTAATAGAGACAAAATAGTATCACAAACATCTTTAATAATAAATATATAAAATGTTTAAACAGCATGTGAGTAAGTAGTCTCTTTTCTGCTGCCCCACAAGTATGTAAACTCAGAAGCTAGTTGAAAAGTCTCACGTTGCATTTTATTTTGAACATTTTCTTAGCGGCAGGCCTCTACACAAAAGGCTGCACAGCATCTTCGGACAACTTGGGCGGCCTCACAGTGGCTATTTTAAATGTAATTGCTAGCCTTCTTGTCGTTCAACCAGTTAAGGGCACTCTGCGGTAAACTTCACTTTTTATGGTGCCACAAAAAGATAAACGCTCAAGAATCTTTGCCGTATTAACAAGTTTAGACCCAAAGTTTTTTATCTACTCAACGGTGTACGTGTGAACAGTTTTTTTCACTTTGCGATGCGATTATCGCTTTGTCATATGGTTTCCAAATGATCGAAATAGATCTGCAAGAGTTAAATGTTTTTTTGTTTCATTCACAAATTCCCGACTTAATCTGTTTAACAGATGCATCTACTTGAGTTCCATATTATGTAGGTATCTATCATAGTGTCAAGCATTTCAAGGAGAAACGGATCTTCTATCCATGCCAATTGGTGGCCATCAATAACGGTTTGTCAATTTTAACCATTAGTGAATCTGTTTATCGTTGCATCGTTGTTTAAAACTACGCTCTCGCTTTAAAGTAATAGAGTTTGTATTATAGTATTAAGATGAATAAACCAACCAGCACGAGATTTTTTTATGCTACAGTTCCTCAATCCTTTCCTCATAAAGATGGAAACTAGTATTTAAAAAGGCTCCAGCGGGTACTTATGCAGGGTTGATAAATACGTTGATTGGCAGATCTAATAGGCTATCCGGCGGGACGTGTTCATTAGCGAAGCCTATTAGAGGCTATTTGCAGGCATCTTCGCAATAACCACATAAACTGGTGTGTAAATCATCAACGAAACGCAGTAGATGAATTATTATGTTATGATCGTAAATGGTCTGGTCTTGGACGAGTTAGGTGCTTGTTTTGTGATTGCTTGTTTGCTTTTTAGTTTTGAATAACTTTTCGGTTAGCACGTTCGATGAATGTAGGTAAAAGCTTTTTAATCGGGAAACCGTGATCCAGTTAGTGTGTGATTCTCTGTCAAATGGTCGCAAAGGTCAGACGGCAGTCGTTTCACTGTAAAACAATTACCAGACTTCCCAAATACTGGATCATGGTCCAAACGTACCTACTCTGGGCACGAAACCGTCAATAATAGGCTGAGATGAAGTTGAATATGTTGAAAAAATTCAAGCAAGTCCTTTTTTGAGCTGTCGTATGTTCAGTGTTTAATATAGAGGCAAGGCTGACGATACCCATTCTTCGCCCCTCATGTAAGGTATTGTGTGTTGAAGCTCTCTCTCTCTCTGAAGGGACTCTGAGATTGAATGTATGTAATGCAAAAGCGAAGGGCATACATCACCTCAATATTAAGATTTAATTGAACATTCACAACAACAATATTGTTACCAGATACAGTTGATAGCTGCGCGTGATGCAGGACATATGTTCCAGTATTTAGATAAGTTCCTGTCTGCGCGGCGCCGTCTGCGCGTAATGACGCCGTAATGTTACAGTTGTATTGCAATTAAAATGAAACATTGGAGTTTGGGCCGATAACAATGGTATATGCTGCTATTAAGGATGCTGTTATCGCTTCTTCAAGGTTCCTTTAGAACTTCGAAAAACTCGTGTCTTATAGAAGGTTTGATGAGTGTTTAATTAGCTCTCGACTAGGACGGTCTAAATTATTTATTAGCGAATAGCTTTGGTATTATGTAAAGACGAATAAACCAGAAAAATCTAATTGTTCGTATGGGCATAAATGTATTTTCTTTCTTTCTTCTTTCTTACTTGGCTATAAAATTAGATAAGTCTCATAGGTACTATAAGTGCCTAAACACATAAGTGCCTATACAATGTCAAAGGATTTTTATCGCTAACAGCGAGTTCTTCCAGAATTTCTTAAGGTTGCATTATTCTGTGGTTGGATAGAATATTTTTAGTTTACCTTACATCACGTAAAAAATACCTTGAAGAAAGGAGGCGTGTGTCCAGCTTTGGACGTCTATTGACTGTCTATTAATGATAATTATTAAAAAAAACTTTTAAACTTCTTGTACTTGTGCTTGTTCAATGAATGCGTATGAAATGCGTACCTATACAATTAGTTACCTATACCTTATCATTTATTTTCTTCTTCGCAATTTTTATCATTCTACCTTTTCATTTGGCAGAGTCAAAATACAAAGCAAACGTGTTTCATAAGTATTGTTCGGTTTGACTGACGCGTAACATATCAACGTTGTCGATATCAGCTCGCCCTCAAAGCGGCATGTCTGAATGCAAAGAGAGCAGAACTGCGATACGTACGGCCCTTTACGTCTAGTGACGTGCAGAAAGTATCGATACTTTCTGAAGTTCCAATGTCAACCAACGTTATTGTCGCTTTTTTTAAGATATCACTAACATTCTTGCGATTGACTTGATAGGAATGCTGAACAGGTCAAGTCTTACATAACTTGTCACTTGTGTATTGTCGACACTCAACTCAGAATGGTCTATTTTAAATTACTTACCTTTTTGACTATCTGAGTTTGGGTTCTCATGCATTTAACTATAACAGATGTACTCATATTAATAAATATTATATCCCTGATATCAATCACAGACACACAGATATCAGAATGACTAAAAATACCCTGAATTAGCTTTACTACTAAAAACTAAATGGATACTTTGATTCCGTGTTATAAAAAAATAACTAGGTACGAGTAATAACTACATTTACTTAGATAGTAAGTACCGCCTGAGGAACGAACAAGCTGGAACAAAACTGGTCTCAAATTAACTATCGATGCTTTTGATTTATATGGTCAAACCCTAACATCTAATTCTACACATAAACTAATGAATTATTCAACACACCACAGACGAGCCCGACTAATTTTAACATCTACGAGTCATAGGAAAGCCGATAAGGTGTAATGCAATCCAACAATAAAAACATGCATTAAACAAAACCGTAAAATGGAAGTAAACTTTAATGCGTCTGTCGGCCCATAAAATGTAATTGGGTTAATTAACAGATGTGTTTACTGTGTGAGAGTTATTAAAATTTCGATCTTTTTGGTATGTTGCGTGTGGCATATCCTTTTAGACAGAGACGAGATAATGAAACTGCTTCCTACTCGATTAAGACAGGTTTTTGGTATGAATAAGAAAATTATATCGACTCATCGATAAATTATGAATAGGCATAGGGATAAAAAGGACCTATCGTGTCAAATAATTATATTACGTATGGTAAGAGTACCTACCTAAATAACTGCTACTTATCTATATTTTTAGGACAAAATCAATGTGTTATTTTCATAGATTGATCAAGGCTATCAACATAGATTTTGATTTGAAATTGCTTAGTTTTAACATCACGACAATTCAGGATGTAAATTAGTTCCATAACTGACGACTTATTTCGCTGATCTATTTTATTTGCATAACTTGTTGTAAAGATATTTTTAAAGTTTTTTATATCGAATTAAAAATAACAATTATTTTTATAGCGTACTTAATTAACGTTTCAATGAAATAAACGAATGTGTTAAAAATCTATATAAATTGATCTAAGCGAGACGTAGCCTAAAAACGCTAAACACGCTTTGTTTTTGAATAAGTACCTAAGTAGGTACTAAGAAATTAGTAAAACCATTGTTAAAGCAAGTGCTTAAACAATGGTTTTACTAATTTATTTGATTTATGCCACACTACATCAATTTAATTAACTCAAAGCTATATGTGTAACCAACAAGAGACAAACAATTACAAGATGACTATCTGTGTTTATTTTTAGTGGGAGCTGTTATCGAATGTTGTTAAGTTACAAAACAGTCAGTAGCGTTGTAAATGCTGTTATCGGTAGCTCACGGCCTTGATCTCCGGCTGAGCAGATAATATCTTGACACGATTTCAACGTAACCGACACCCCATTTGGACATTTTCCTTCCAGAGGCTGGGCAGGACTTTGTCGCATTATCACGATAGATATCGAATGAGATACGTATTTATTTGGGTGCATACTGACTGGGGTTTAAAAGTAAGTAGCTAATTTAGTAAAGACAAGGCCAAATTGGGCCTTGATTTAGATCTATCTACTAAGGGCAAATATAATTATGATATTTGATCAAGATGGCATCTGTAATGGACTACTGAAAACAAAGGAGAGTAGATATATGTATACGAACACACACAAATTGTTAAATTAGGTACAACTGCAAGCAAGGACATAAACCCACTCATTCCATGAATTGCATTTGACCATGATGTGGTTGTATTGGTGATTCAGAGATTCACGAAATAAAACCGGTATTTGTACACAATTATACAGCCATGAATCTATCTATGGAACGAATTTTAAATTAAGGAAGATGCTACTTCGCCTAGGTTTCTACCAGAATTATGGAATCGAAACGTTCTCCATGACACACAAAATAATATTTGCCTACTTCCATCGTTCTAATCTAAAACTCACTTTATTTTTAAACATAACATAGGTAACGAACTAAATCTTTAATTAAATAGATTCGACTTTACTTAATAAGCTTTAAGCTCACTCCTTCGATCCATCACCAGTCAAAGCTTCACCGAGAAAACGTGAGGTTAGGTATTTTTGCCAAACAATTTTGTGCGTTACCTACAGATATATTTAGAGATAAGGCTGTATTTTAATTAGTAATATAATTAATACGTAGGTCTGTGTATCTTATCTCTCCATATTTACGTAGGCTCCGTCTATCCATCATTCCGTAGGTACCTATTCGAAAAACATTCCAGATTGTATGGTTGACTTACGTCGTATAATCTTAATTAGATTGACTTAAGATTGGAAACCAAAAAGTATATGCTATGTATGTAATATTATATTATATATGATGCTAATAGATATTCCTTAATTTAATTTACGTTGTGTGTTACCAGTCTTTGTAAATAATAATGTAGCTCTTCTATTGTATTGGCACAGAGGATATACATAATATGTATTGGGCCACTGTAATGATCGAAGTAACCATGATGTATAAATTTAAAGTGACGCGTGTCTCGTCTCGTCATGACGGGCCAATGTCACATTTGAGGTCGGTGTATTTGTAGTTACGTGACATGTTATCTACTTCTACATATTATTGATCGAAGTCTCACTCCTACTACGCAATCTTTCCTCGTTATACCCAGAAGCAGAGATCGTATCTCAACTGTCACACAACTCACATATAGCATGCAAAAGGGAAACGGCAATCAGGATCCGTCGTTCCCACTCCGACAATCAGTCGCACTTAGACCCGTTTATATATTCAAAGCACAACACGGTATATCTTTTACAATCTTTCACGACGCTAATGCGGGTACCTAAATGTAATTTTAAACGCACAGTTTGAAAAAGTCGTGTGGTGTGCCGATTTTCAATTTTAAGGGACGTGAGCTGAATTTTAATTGTCCTTAATAAGGGAGGATGCGTGTTTGGGATAATATTGGTAGGCACGTGTATAAAATATCGCTAATTATAACTTATTGGCTATTGTTTACAACCACTTCCCCGAAATAGAAAAGTGCAGAAGCGAATAATTGTCTAATTACCACACTTTTTCGTTCTTATTGCGGACAATATTTTGTTGAAGTCTTCGTCAAGAGTGAAAAGGCATCTAAGTATTAGGTAAACGCGTAACGTCCTAGATTTCATCGACTCTTTCTATCAGGTGCTATTGTGATCAAACATTAGCTATCAACAATAAAATAACTTAGGTAGGTAAATGTTATCACGGCAAAATAAAAAAAAGCATTGATAATTTCGATAGCACGATGTCCTGCCGGAATAAATGCACCATTGCTTTTTTTAATCGAACCTATAAAATAATGTACAAAATTGAGGATACAATACATCAGCAACCCGGAATTGTACTTACCAACCCATTCTATATTTAGTTACTTTACAAATAAACGTAATTCAATGAACAACAGATCGATGAAGATCTGAACAAAGGGTGAATAACGACTCCAAGTGGGTTTCCTTTCAATTCAAAATCGTTTAGGTTTCCATTGACAAGTGTATTGTGAAGGTGTTGAGAGGACAAGGCGCGTGCTAGCTCATAAACGCGCTTTATCCACATGACAACAATTAATGAGGGAGTAGAGAATGATCAAGCTGATATAAAACATAGATACGTATGTTATTATGTTAGAATACCTTATTATGGAAAGATGGAGTAGGAAGCAAATATTTCTTTAAGAATCTAGAAGTACCTACACCTAATTACGGGTAGGTAACCTACACAGTATTATAAGAAAAACGTTTGCCTACCAGATTGTTTACGACTACATCGATTAAAGACGGATGGAAAATTCGACGCAGAAGAAAATAATTTAAATGTGAATAAGACCCTCGTTTTTTACCCCGAACCAATCCTCGAGAGAAACGAACAAAAACTTTCTTTGACAGATCGAAATCCTCAAGGGTGAAGCCCCGTGCTAAATATTGCCTGGAAAACCTACGCTAAACTTTCCAATGGAAGCTTTCAAATGTTTTGAAAACGGCAACACGTGTTTTATGTTGGTACTAACTCAGCATAACATCGTTATAAGTTAAACCGGACAGGACGTCCGGTGTCAGGAGGTAGGTATTGGACCTTTTGCCCCCGGCGGGTCCGTGTGTCGTGTTGTTTGCCGACTACCTACCACCCTGTGATTCAATACAGTGGGGTCGATTGCCTCAGAGAAATTGATCTCATTTTGGCATGTTTATTGAGAAGATTATTTGAACAGTTTGAGACGATAGAGTTATCTGTACCTAAGCAAATATAAAACGTTTGCTTACCCCGTCTCTATTTCAAATTTCACCCATTTCATCGCTTTGGAGCTTTAAGGATCCATGGTAGTGACGCTATGGACTTTACCTTATACAAAAATATTTACTTACTTACTCATACATAATTTTATATCTAAAAGCAAAACTATCGAATAAGTGATCCGTTTTGGTATTTATTACAAAACATTAAACGTTGGACTTCTTATCTTCAACCACACACGGCAAGATGCTATCTCCTAACTAACTTTCATTTATGAGATAGGAGGTGCCTTGACAGTAATTTAATAGCATTGACATTTATGAATCGAGTACTAGCAGACTAACGGCGACCAGGCATGAAATATGTTCGTCGTCTATGCAGCCTGTGGTACTCACAACCACTTTCGCGAACGGTGGACCGGCTTTTAGCAAAAATTTGATCAGTGAAAGTCAAAGTGATTCGCGTGCACCGGCCTGAAGGGAAGGCTCGATAAATTAATCGTTGCCTAAGTTCTTTGCTAGCCACGATCACACGATCGAAGGAGAAAGTTTTCTTGTTTAGCATATTTTGTGCTGGCTTGTCATTGTGTCTTGGGGTTTACACTTTAGTGACGCGGTGGTGTTGTTTGGTGTCAAGTTGTCGAACAGGATCAATTAGGTAGCTGAACCGATGATTATACCTACCTAATAAAATAGACAGTACCTACCTATCTGATATATTGTACTTATTTAACCCAGATAGTGCCTACGTAGGTACTAAACTGTAAAAAGTATTATATAAGCCTACAACGCTCAGTTATTTTTTATATGTATTTATAAATCTATTATGTAATTATGCGAATAAATCATCATGAATATCCTTACTTCTTGTCCTTCTTTTTTGTTTATCCTTTTGATTTTGCAAATTTTACGAAATAAGAACAATGTTTTTGCTGTTATGACATATTCGGCATCTGCAGGTTCCAATACACCTTAGCCATTTGATTGTTTTCAGAGTTTTCCTATTGATAAAACGAATTATCAACACAAACAAGATTATTTAATTTATAAAATTTTCAATACTATGATTTAGTTTCATTGCTAACTATTTAATAAAGGATGTTTTAAAGTAAACGGTCAATTATATTTCAATAAAAATACATTCGTTTTGTTTTGATGCATCAATGGTTTGAATAGCCAAGTCGTTGAAAAGGTAGGTATTCGACAAAAACAGTAAATCGTCTCTCCTGCAAAATTTAAATTTTTCGATTACCCGGAGGCGTCGCTATCGATTAAATGCAATCGGTAACGATTGTGTTAACCTGCACTGAGTATTTTTTGTGATGTAAAATGGAAGACCGTAATTGGCACCCTCGCAGGATACCTCAAGACATGCATTTTAAATGTCGTATCGTAATCCGCATCCTATTTGCGTAATAAATTGAATGCTCTTAATAATAGAGTTCAACAAAATACTTACCTGTTCATTTTGTGATTTGTGAGACCACCGGCGGCCTGAGCGATATCTCGGCAAACGACATCAATTTATAAATTTTGCTTAGGAGCCGGTGGAAGCCATAAAGAACATAGGTAACATTGACGTAGTCTAATCCATAGCAGTGAGGTAACTTTGTTTTGTTTTAGAAGAACTGCTGCGTTGTGCCATGAACATTGGCAATATGCGATGTATCTACATAGACGAGATTCGAGCCGTTTTGTGCTGAAGTGTTTTTTTTTATATATTAAATGGGTTTGCACTTGACCTCATCTCACCTGATGGAGAGTAACAATGAGGTCTAAGATGTAGTGTGCTCTAAAACTTCTTGCCTACTTGCTTACATTTAAATGGATTTTACCAAAGTGTAACTAAGTAAGATATCGCTCTAGTAAGAGTAAGAAAATATTTTCTCTAAAGCTTGGAGTCAAATCTGGTGTCCCTTTTGTACTTATGTTATTAATAAAATACCCAGTCATAAGTACCTCACGGATGGCGAGGCGGTTGGCCTAAACGTTTATGCATGATCGGCATTTGCTTTGTTTGAAATAGCCATTTTGAAAGCATGTCTAGTGCAACGAGTAGGCATATATATACCATCTAAGAATTATTGCGCTGTATCAATATATTTATGGAGTTATGCTTTGCGACATTACAACATTTCATTATCATTGTATAATTAGGACTGGCCTGGCCAACTATGAAAAACATAAGTGGAAACAATATTTATAGAAACGATAACTGCACTTATGTTTATGAGCTTTCTGATACAATGTAGCATGTTGAGTATCTACAGTATGTCATGTCTCTTTTATCTTAAAAGGATTGAATGTGCCATGTAAAAGCATTTCTAGTTTACCGCGATCATTCAGTTCGCTTAACTTCTTATATAACAGAAAGGTAGTGGTTTCAATGAAAAGATTATGTCTAATAGAAGTGATTAATCTCTCATGATTTATATATTAGCTAACGCTTATGCAATACATTTTGATAACGCCTGTCTGCGTGAATTTAAATGAAGCACACTTGATATAGTTGAAAGATCCTTTTGCTTATCATAAACGGTTACGTGCGATGTAAAAAATCAGACAGTTGTAAGTCGTAATAGAAAAGTTGAAGCACCATCACCAACCAGTACATAAATGTATCATGTTTTTACATCAATCAATCACTTAATAACGGCAATAAACAGATCATCTGTATATTCACTAATAAGATGAATGTGTTGCTTGCTTGTGTTTAATAGGTACTCGAATTAAAAAACTGATGTCACCAAAGTTCTTAAATGTTTTTGAACTTTCCCGTTGCATTATACAAATACTTCATATAAAAGGGACTAAACAACTTTTTTCAGATCCAAAGAACTATCCATCAGGTATGCTAGAATAAATATCAACCACAGAAGCTAAAGATGTAAAAATATATTGCGTAATAATGGTTGAATAAAATATTAGAATGAATACCTTACAAATATCCTTTCAGCTAAAAGAGCCTTGGGAAATCACTTTACTAGATGAATTAATCTAGAGATACCTCGTACTACTTAGCTAATTGATGAATGGAAAAACAAACACCTTGTACAGAGCGTAACTTAGCAAGTGTCTGGACGACGCTAAGTGTCCGGGTGAGGTATCAGCAGGTATGGAGTCAATTTGCAGTAGTGCGGGCGGGTTCGAGTTACTTTTTACACCCGGTCGTTGACTCCAGACTAAACATTGTCGTGCCAGAGCCCCAGGAAGAAACCAATGCCTTGTAACGCTACCCGCTTTTGTTCATTAGCTTTAATTAATTAGCATTCGGTCACAGGACTGTTGTTTAATCAAGTGCAGGCAAAACCAGTCGCATAGCTGTACTGTTACTGTTATGTACATAATTACGTAACGTGAACGTAAAATACTTTACGCCAGCCAATAACCATTCATGATATTACAATTATGAAGCCTAGCATTAAGTATGAGGAAACGTAGTAAAGATAAAAACCAGTATCTAGACTCTAGGAATATTCATTAGTTTTATTGCCTACATTCAAGACGCCAATGTAGTCATTAAATTACCTAACACAATATCTAAATTATTGCTAATATACGATACGTACTATAAGTATTTGTACATAAAATATTGATCGATACTAGGTAATAAAGATAACTCTGGATACTACTACTGGATGTAACTGGCAAAGTGAAGCCTAAGGTAATTTTCATTTAAGTTGTGGAAAATAATTTGTACGACTTCAAACTTGATGGACATGATATAATTTAGACAATTGAAAATTAATTAACTAATGAAGGAAAGGTAATAAACTCCTCCGATATAACTATCGATCCCAATAACAATCAGTAACAAACCTGCCAAGCTGATGTATCAAGTGTCAAGATCAGACGTCTCCGAGCGACTGACGCGCGATTTCTGTCATTTATCAACCTCACAAATAGTACCTACAGCACTTTCGTGGCGACAAGTTTCTCTCGCCGATACTGATCTCTCTCCCCTTATTTCAGACAACCGACGAAACGATTTTTCATGTAACTCATCTGAGATACGCATTTGACAAAGTATTTTTATTACGCGATAGATGTGTTCCGAACTAGAACTGGGGAAATCGTGAACTTTTGATGTCTGCGGATTATGAAATCGTATTTGGACTACACTAACCTATATTTTTCTATCATGGCGAGATGAAAACTGTTGTTAAAATAATATTATTTTTAAGCAACTAAATGTAGGTACTTACTGGCTCAGCTAAATGACATTGGCCGGTATTGGACAGCAACGACACCGGCAAACAAGCTAGCTATGTTCTGCGATCGACAACCCTCATGCCCAATGTGGCAGCTATGGTCATTATTTCTATGCCACCAGAGCGGCCCAAGTCCAGCAGTGGATGAATGAAGGCTGATGACGATGATGACTTTCATGTAAACCAATGACATTTTATAATGGTTTAAACTTTGTCCATACAACAAAGTAGGAATCACAGATACACTGACAAATTTCAATTCAGTCGTTTCTCGAATCATTTAGCCGTAGACCCAAACACGACAACTTTTATTGAAGATCTTCGTTGCTGCAACTTGACTAAGTAACTTAACGTTCATAATAAAATAGGACAAAAAATCAACAAAAAGCCTGTGGCTAGTTGTATTGTGATGTAAAATCAAAGCCTAGGTAAAGTAGGTACAGTTTTTGTCCTCATCATCCCATTAAGCCAAGTAATTTAACTAGGATCATTGCACAAGTATCTATAACAGCAAAAAGCTGACCAACCTTCTACACGAAATAATGCAATAACTGTTAGGTAGGGATTACATTACCTTGTTTAAATAATCAATAAATTGCTTTTGGGATAGTTATATTGCAGTAAACAATATAAATAATTTCTGATAGCCTCAGTAAATTTATGAAATGTCTTTAATTTTATTAACTTGATCCCATCATTTTCATTATTCCTGTATGGACACTGGAAATCAGTATCTAAGACGTCCTAAACGTCAAGGAAACGAGTTATAATTACCTATAAATCTCCCTTGTCCTACATGGCCACTATTCCCGACCCCCGGCATAGAGCAATGCTAACCAAAGACTAGAGAGATAGTCATCAATCCATCCAAGTCAGTAGCATTCATTAGTTTGACAAACAACACCACATTAGTACGCGCAAATGCAGACCACCGAGATTTATCTGGACCTAGATTTGTATCTCGAATTTTCTAGGCAACTGGGTCACATTTCACATGTCTGATATTGCTGTCTTAAGTGGTAGAAAGTCTACCCTATTGTATTGGGTCTAATCAGTCTTTGTTTAAAATGAGATGCTACGTTTTTAAATTTAATAGGTTGAAAGTTAAAAACCATATTGTTGTCTGTAGTGTAAAGAACATGTCAGTAGATAAACTATGATTATTTAACGAGCATGTTGGCAAAACTATTGTACAAGTTGATTGACTGACATCACAATCGTATCGAATAGCTGCGTTACATTTGCAGAACTATGAGTAATTATCCGCAACCTATTTATGCACGACTTATTATAGTATCTCCGACAAGACGAACCTACCACCCTAAAGGAATAGGTATGAGGTAGGTACCTATCTATTTTTTTTTCAGTAGATACGGATTTCTGGATTATCATTTTATGGTCAACATAGTTTTCACGTCACGTTTTTTGCGAAAGCTATCCGTCATACTTTTTTATGGACTCCATCCAATGTCCTTCTTTACGTGATATGAAGTGTAACTAAGGCAGTTAAGTGAAATATTTTTCTATTATATCCTTTGATCAAAGAACAATATGATGGAAAATGCTCTTATATACTGAATGTATCTGTAAACATTTAACTTACATCCATTTCAAAACGTGATCTATCAACCATTGGATATACTTGCAGTATTTTCTTTTCTTTACAAATCTTATCGGTCGATCTTGACTTAAAGTTCATTTGTCGACAAATTTAATAATTTCAATAATTGATAGGAATTATGTTTATGACCTTGAATCATTAAGATTAGCTAATGATAGCCGAGTGTAAATATGTATTATAATTACTTTGATTACAGCTACTTAACGAGTAATCTCGAAAGGACGAACAAGTTATCTAGAAGATACGGCTACCATCTAACTTAGTAAGAAGTTTGAACATTTATGTGGTTCTCTACCAGTTAATTAATGTTATTGCACTTTGAAGCAAAATCATATAATTTTAGGGTTTTATTTTGTGTACGCAAATGGGAATATGATCGCAAAGGGGCCTATTACCGGACCGCGGACCATTTTCGGCAGGGAACGCACGATTTAATTAAACCCAGGCTATCATTACCTTACTTTCATGAATAGTTTTACATATTAATCGGATGGGCTTCATTTGAACCCTCGCCTAAATTGGTCCTCTCGTCCTCTGGTCAATTTATGAGCTCTTCTCGTCATCATCAACCCAAAAGTGGTCTACTGTTGGGACCTCCAGTTTTAGCTGATACTCATACTTATTTAGTTGCAAACGTGAAGGAAGCCTCTCAGTGTTTCACGGTATACTCACACTTCAAAAAGTTTTCGAAGATTCTTCATGATCTGATCAAGTGCGAAATGGTCAAAAGATTGCCTAGAATTGAAAATATATAAAAATTTACCCTGTTAACGTAAAGAGCAGTTTACACCTCAGACTTCTCTGGTGTTGCGGGTGTCCATGGGCGGCGGTAATCACTTACCATCAGGTGATCCGTCTGTTCGTCTGCCCCCTATCTCATAAAAAAATCATGAAATACGGAGCTTTTAACTTGTTAAAAAGGTCATTACTTTTCTTGGTTTAAACTTATAGTTAGTGTATTTATGGTCAGGTATAGGCAATAATAATAGAGAGATGTGATAAGCAGATACGTTTATATAGAGACATTCCGTTTTAATATGTAAAAATATTCATGAAAGTAACATAACGTAGGACGTAACACCTTAATAATGACTATCCTAACCCATTAAATATCATTTATTTATTGATACACCTCCTAGAATTAGTTCCGTGCATTTCATATTTTGATGTTATTGAATTTAAATAATCATCAGCGTTCATTATCTTGACGTGAATCTAAATTAACACGTCAAACTCTTCGTTCGCCATTTTTTATTAAGTTGAGAGCTTAATGTGTCAATAAATTAATTATCTCTGAACGTCTATCTGAGTGTCTGGTGTTTTTACAAATAACAGGACAGGTTTTATGTAGGTGAATGTGATTTATATACTTTTTATGTAGTTTTTAATTGAATAATAAAAATAATTGGAAACTGTTCCATAAGTCACATTGCTCAGAGCATTAAATTGTTTAATTGGTTATCACTATAATACTGACAAAAAAATGTGGATACATTCTTTTGAACTACTAATTTAGTTCTATTGAAGACATAAGTCTATCGTACCTTTGGGTACCTATGTCCGGCTACAAACTACAACGCTAAAAACAAATTCTTAATGCTGTACATTATTCATAAATCGACCCTGAAAATGCGTGTATTTGTACAATAAAGGAAATATTGTACACCATAGATAAAAGTGTAACTTATTGATATCGCATGGTTATCTATTGTCAACTATACCATCCTATGTAGTTTTTATTTAGTCTTCCTTAGGATTTTCTTAGAATCATTATTTTTAATTTTTTTTATAATTTATTAGAACAATAGAAGAGGTAAGATCAGGTAAACGTGTTTGGACATTCGCTCCGTGTAACAACTGTATTATGAACCTAAACCCATTCCGATACGGTGAATCAGACATGAGGCCGGTATGACACGAGGTGTCTACAGGGAATGCTTTGCATAACTGAGACTGGATGCTTGAATAATATCGCTAATTCAGTCCCGAATGCCTCAGCCGCATCCTGCGATTCCAGATACACCGATTTAGCCTTCAAAACGATCCGCTTCGAACGGTAGCACTTGACTTAGGAATGGCCCTCATTCCGTCACGCTCATTCTAAGAAAATAGACACTGGAAAAGCTCACCCCAGGCGGAACGTTAATGACTCTAAACTTTAGAAATCATAAGACTTAAAATCCCTTGCTTACCTTGTAAGTTAAGACGTTTAGAAGACTGCCGGGAACGCATGTGCAGAAGCTATGTGTTGTTTTAGTTTTTTGCATTCTTGAGCTTTAATAAGCTCATCGTAAGGTTTACAATCAGTTAGCTGGTGGATGCAGGGCCGAGTAGTGGTCGACAGGGGCCAGCGTCAGATTAGGTCGATGTAACGAGTATTTGTGCTAGTTCTAGCGGCGTGTCTTATCACTGATGGTCGCATATCTGTCATCTCTGGAGAGCAATTAATGCGGGTTATCTGCTCTTCATCTATTAGGGATACTTAACAACGTCTTCGGTCTTAGTCTAATATGCTTCCGTTGAGGCTTCAGTCCAGAAATTACGTCAACGATTAGATACAATAAAAAATTATGATTATGATTTAGATGAATAGTATAAGAAACATTTAACGTATTTTTGAAGTTTCTGACTACCTATAGTATCGCTATGCGTTCTAAAAGCAGGCGTCTCTGCTCCCTACCTTACTTATCTGTGATAAATTTCATTTCAAAACCAATACCATTACCAAATACTTCTTGGGCATATGAATGTATTTTTGAACCCCGTGGTAAAAGATTCTCAAATTGAAAATTCTCAAATTGATAAAGGAACCTTTGAAATTCACTACCAATTTTCCATCATTGCATCGTATGAACATTATTTTATCCCCGTGACAGGTTAATGCGGAACTTGTTCCTATAACTAAGTAGATCCCGGTAAATTAAAATCAAATCAGGTACAATGATGGCGGCCGATAGACGCATTACAGAGCTTTCACGACGTAATTATCAATTAACATTGTGATGATATCGCCCATGATCCAATCGTGGTCAGAGAGTATGGGGATATAGAGGGTGCACTGATATTTACCTACGTAAAGAATTTCGAATATCGCGTGTGAAAATTCCACTACGTACGGAGTCAGGTCAATGTATGAGACATTCATTCTGAAATAAGCATTTAGGGTCAAACTCGTATTAAAAAAAAATCATAGAGCTACTAATGTGCACTATTTTTTTTCTAGCATAAGTTTCGTCCACGGGCTCTTGGTCCGTGAGTATGTTTGATTGATTTTTTTTATGTGATAGCTGGCAGACTACCAGACGGATTGTTTTAATTATTATCGAAGTTATTTCTTATTTTCTAATTACGTGCTTCACTTATTTAAATTTGTCCCAGTTCGCTTGCCATTAGCTTCCATAATGCCAAGCAATGGGCACTATTAGAACTCTAGTTAATTGATAACTTAATTTTCAGCATATTAACTACAAAGATTGACCACAGAATGACCCATCTGTTATTCTGTGGCATAAAGCTTTTATTAAAACTGAGCCCGATATCGAAAGGTTAACAGGCTGTCGAGATCAGAGCTCGTATGATGTCCTTTAGCTGTTTGTACAACAAAATAGCTACATGTTAATGAAATTTGTTTGTGTTGTAAAGACTCTCAATGTAACACGCATTTTATGAAACATCAACGGATATTGAAACATGGGATATTTTGAATAAGGATGCATCTTTAGATTTTGTAAATTACTGGAAGTCGGGAATTCAAGATAATACTTAGTAAAACCTTTTTCTGCAACATGGTATGGTCTCTGAAGTACTAGTATTTAGATTTACCAAATCAGAAATCACACTCTGTTTTTAATCCCCTAGAAACATTAAGAAAAGTGGCTAAGTGAATATTACATTTTTAGGCAATGGATCTTGAATTTTTATCTTCACTTTGACCTTGTGAAGGAAAGTTCGTTAAACTTATTGAAAAAGCAAAGGAGATCAGCTACCTTTACAGCAACACCCACGTTTGGTGTAAGTGGGTGTCACAGTAAATAATACGAGTAGGTATAATAAGTATATAGGTATTAAAACCTGCCGACTCGCCCGTAAATAGACTTAAGTACTTCATACTTACATAAAATAATTTTATTCCCAATAGAGAGATATAAAAAATAAAAAGCAAATAAGTATAATAATGTTAGTGTTAAATATCTACTCTACCATGAAAACTAAACCTTTGAGAATAGGGGCTATGGCGAGTCGTAGACTGAGGTCCAAGTTCAACGGCATTGGTTGTTTCTTTCGCTATGTTGACATTTGGGCATATCACGTTCAAAAATAACCTACGGCATCTAGCGGATTTGCTTGGGATTGGGATCTACTTGACATAGCCTGAGTATAAAATGGTACCACATTTACAAAACCTACGCCCGCCACGCCACAGGTGTAATGACGGTTTCGAAACGCTCATTGATCGTAAAGAGTCGAGCTGCGACTGCGCACGCTAGGTGAGCAGGGGGGCAATTCTCACGCTCCGACATTAAGTCGAATTCGACATAGTCAAAAAGATAAGGAAAATATGAGTATTATAAACGCCTAATATACCGTTACTCACTCGGTGTAACACAGGGTTGGCGGTGCTTTATGCCAGTCTACTGTGAGGCCGTGGTCAACGCTTCCTCCGAAGAACAAAGTCTCCTATATTAGATATATGTATTGCAAATCGGACTTTAATCTTTGGAGCAGAAAGTCCGATCTATATTAAACATATTGCAAATCGAACTTAATTCTTTGGAGCAGAAAGTCCGATCTCATATATTAAACATTATTGCAAATCGGACTTTATTCTTTGGAGCTGATTGGTCGCGCCAGTCATGATTTTGTATAATATCGACTTCGACTTCATGTCGAAGCGCGAGAATCGCCCCACAGGCCAGGAGGGCTGCGGCCTCGCTGGAGGCGCCTTATAAGGCGCTGGCCGCGACTGGCTGCGCAAGCGGAGTATTTTAGGCGCAGGCGCAAGCCCTAAATTGTTTACGTGCAACGCATGCACTTGCTTAATTTAATCTTAAATGTCACGGGTAATATTTTCCGAGCGCGCATTACATATTGTAATGCGACCGGTCCGGCTTAATCACGGCTCATTTGACGAGGTTTGACTGGACGTGAGTAAATACGAGTTAACACTGGGTCAGTGAAATATACAGTACTAGCTTTTGCCCACGGCTTCGCTTGAGCTTCGCCCCCACTTCCCTAAAATAGGGGGTTAGAAAGGGGCAAAAAGTAGCCTATGTTATTCTCCATCCCTTCAACTATCTCCACTTAAAAAATGACGTCAATTCGTCGCTCCGTTTTGCCATGAAAGAAATACAAACATACAGACAGACAGACACACTTTCCCATTTATAATATTAGTATGGATTTATATAGGTAGATTAATTTGGTTTTGGTATAGGTATAGCACGTGCGTTTACTGAAAGGATGGTTGTAATATCGAAGGAGCAAGGATTCCGGTGAGTGAAAATTTCGTGAGAATCCTTACAGACGCCAGATAAGCCCCTCAATGTTTTTGATACTTTAATAAAAAAAGTGTTCCTTATTAATGCATAGCTTTTATTACCTACCTATCTATCTACCATTTAGTTTAGCTAATAATCGTAAATGTCTAGGAATGCCAATTATAGCATTAATTACACGTTATTTATGCCTCAATCCACTTAGCAGTAGATATGACATAAATTTAACAGGTTTGATATTTTTTATGTTTTGATAATCGCCGTAGATACATGAAAATATTTGGAAAAAATTAATCTGTACGAAAAGATCATGGTGAAATAAAGCAAGTCGGTAAAACAGATTTTTTACATAAGCACTAAAGGTTCCCTGGATATCGTAAAGTTCGTTGTACGAATAAGGATGTTCAGTTTTGATGATTCTAACGCACTGTTGTTTGTAAGATTTATAATATTTTACTTTTATATAAAAGATATACTTAATCTACATTTTACATCAGAAAAAGCCTTATTTCCACGGGAGAAGCGAGTAAATCTGCTAGCGGAAATATTGCCAACTAAGTAGGATACTAAGGATTAAAACAAATACTTAGGTACACAAAATATAAAGACGATTATATTATAATGGACAGTCACGCGTGCCAATTATTGCATTACTTCATAAATTTCACACGAATGTCGAACAGCTGCTAGTGCGACCTAGTTACCTGTATCAATTCAATTGATAGCTTAATTATTTTACATGACGTTTAATTAGCCGGTTTTATTTTGCGAATAACCTCACAGCTGTTGTTTAATGTGTCCCAGAAAATATTGCAAAGGTCACCTAAAGATCTACATACTGATTCAAGTATGTTTACCTACAGTAATATCCGGTCGATGGCCAAAATGTACTTCTGTTCACTAGTAAGTTAACTAGCAAGTAAGCAGGCGAGCGGATATAAGGTACCTACTTATCTACATAACATTCAGCTACAACTTCCGTATCGATACAATCATCTAAATAATATTAATAATCAAAAATTTTATAAAAAATAATCCAAAGTTTTGGAAATGAAACATAACTCAATAGTCAGAACGCTACCTTATATCTACAAATAGCCACGAAGTTCCGAACAGAATCATGAAGCAGAAACATCGGCAACCAAGCTACCGGGTCCAAGAGTTTAGTTACGAAATCCATTATGCAAAGCATCCCAAGTTTTAATAGCAATCTCAAGTTTAGCAGTAGAGAAATGTAAATGTGTATCGAATGAATATAAAGTACATCAAACTCGCTATTAGCTTTGTGATTGATTGCCCATAGCCGAGTTGCATCTTGGAACTGACGGACTCTCTGATCCCGGTATTACGGAAAAACGAGCGGCAAGCGACATAAATCCAAGGCGATTATACTAAAAAGAAATTAAATGCCGCCGATTTCCAAACTGGGGCTGACAATCGGAGTTTCTGGGGTCCGAAGACGAGCTTATTATGTAGCCTAATAAGGGCCTTGAGAGCATTCCCTTTAGCTAGGGTTGTCATCATTATTACACCATTATTAAGTATTTAATTTTGGTCGGTTTTAAGAAATATTAAACTCTGTAGGTATTATTTAATATTGTACTTGATTTAAACGATTGGTCTTATATAATAAAATAATTTAAGTAGGTACTTTATTTCTATACCAGTTATAAACTTAATATTAACAAGATAATTGTACCTACATTAAATAAATGGCCACAATTACCACTGATGTTAAGTAAATGTGGGATATCAAGTAAAATAACAAACTACCTAGAAATAGAAGCAAAATATCTATTTCGGCAATCATTACTTATTAAGGGAAAGAAAATAAATAACAAATTATGATTGGACTGCCTACAGTTATGGTTCCCACTTAGCATGTGTCGTAGTTGTCGTACAGATTAGATTAGATTTACATAGGTATAATCAAAGATTTCATATAATTACTGACATAATGTTTTTTAATATTCTCCTTCACAAAATGGCAATCCTACTGGGCAAAGGACGCCGCAGAGGACGGGCGGCAAGAAGCCGAAAGTCGACTGATACGGGTTATTTAAAGAACAGCCGTTTCTGCGAAAACCACGCACGCGATGTCGCGTAGTAAGCGTGATTGGGATGCGTCGGGCTTTCTTGCTTGCATCGCCAAAACTGGCCCGACTTGTTCTTTTGTCCGCCAGAGGCCTGACAGTTTTGGGATGCTTCGAATGTTTCTAACTGACAAGAATTTTTGGGCAGCATTTCCAAATTTCAACGCGTACAAGCGTGCACTGATTTCAAAATTTAATTAATAACTTCGTAAAAGCCAAGTGAACTAAAGAATTTGTAAGTATTTTTAACGACCCCAAATCTTAGTAAAGAGAAGTGTTAGTTAATGAATACCCTACAATTTCTTTAATTTGAATCCTTTACAAACACTTCATCTGTAGTTAGTTACGAGTACCTACTTATTCATTGAGACCAATTCCCATGACTTCCGACAAAACTGACATTTCAATGTAGCAGATAGTGGGATCTACCTACGTACTGACCAATATGGGATATATGCGATATTCAGTTTAAAGAAATGGATTCTTTTCGCAAACTCTCGATCGCTTGGATACAAACTTGAGCCAGCGCATATTTAGGTAAGCGTTGTGAAAATGGATTACCAGCTCGATAGTCGATACCGGGCAGTAACGTATCACACACTTATCGCTTATCGCAACGTCGATAAAGGAGCTACAAAGTGCCCACGGCTATCCGATCACTGATAAGCGAACAATGCGTACAAGCAGACGGTACAGCGAAGGACTCCATGCAAGTATGCACATAGTGGATGCATCCAGACACTCGAAGGTATAACAATGCTTGTGCCTACCGCTTGTAATACGAACTAGATGGGTTTTGTTATCTTATCGGTGGAATGCTTTAGGTATTCAAGCACATAGAAATGACTAATCTCAAAATCCAGACACTGCATTGTTGTATTTATGTTTTCTTTTTATATGATAGGTAGCAGACGAGCAGACGCAACACCAGTACAGTCACGAGTGCGCTGGCCTCCGGTAACCTCACTCGACGAAACACAGCGCAACAGCCCGTGGTAACACTCTGGTCGAGCCGACCCATTCATGCCGAAGCGTGACTCTCCCACGGTTCATGTAGCTAATATTGAATTTCATTTTACTGGTAACCCTATATTATAGTTTCTATTGTATTTTGCTGCATCATTAGAAACCATAACATTAAACGGTCATACAATAAACAAATCAAGTATTTAAATGGCATCAACAGTGCCATATAAAATATTTGAAAACATTGTACGTATAAAATAACACAGTAAAAGCATCTCCTCGTCCTGTCGAAACACCCTCGGGACTTTATCCGTACGAGTCCGGCATAACCAAACCACATTGCTCCCCTATGATTGTGTTTTCACGATATCATCTTCAACACAGAAACTACGTTATTTAACAAACCAACCCAACATATTGGTAGATCACGCTGAGGGTAGGTGATGAAAAGGCTGAAATAAGGTAGGTACATTATTAAGTCGTTCATCTAAAAACGACACACATAAGAAGATTTAAAACAAATATTTCCTAAGTGAATGAGACAGGCATTCAAAGGAGCTTTACTCTGCAAGCAAATCCAGCATTCGAGCATTTCGAGCACACGAGCCATGCTCGCTTCTCTCCATTATCGTGATGAGTTTAAGATGCAGACAATGTACCGAGATAAGCCTGAATAACCTACTTCCCGTATTGCCAGTGTAGTGGAATTGCCGAAAGCTCTTACTAGCTCTCCTTTAGACAATAAAACAGATGAGGCCACATTGAATCGTCTATTGTGGCAAAGGCACGTATGCTATAGAAGTCTACATAAAGACTGAATTTATCTACAGTGTAAAACTTATATAGGTACGTACAAGTATGTAGACACGTTTCTCTATTTATATTTTATGAACTTTCTCTTGAGCTGTCTAAGCTACTTGTAGATGACTTAACTTCAACCATTGTTTGTTTAAACTAGTGTTAAATTAAATTTAAACCACCTTTGACATTTATTATAAAATAAATAAAGTACACATGAAAAAACAAGGACCATTAGAATATTTTAAATTTCACAATATCTGTATATTAAAGGGGTCTAACCTAATTCAATAATTACATGTAAACAGGTAACTATATAAGCCATGTTACACAAATATCTTTCTATACTTATACATACATTTGTGCAGGCTTCAACCAAAGCTCTATCAGCAGGGAAATCTTTAAACTAAATCAATTATAAACTCTTACTAATTAATACCCTTCTATTCCGGAGTCTTCAGAAAATATGCAATCAAGATTACTGCTCTACGAATGAATGGCAAGGAAACAGGTAGCTTTCGCCCAGAGACACTTAATCCGATTAAACGTGTTCGCGCTTCCTTAATTGCTCCATAATAATTAATCACTGGACTTAAATCATCTCTGAGAAATCCTAGCGCATAAGTTACGGCTGAACTGAGCTGAAACAGTTCGTGAATTAGTTCCCGGGGACTTCTTGCGCGAAAGACTAATGTACTTAGTGCTTTACTCTTAGAGAAAGTCTCAACCATTCTTTAAAATGTTCCGCTAGGTCATCTCTCAGATGACCCATTAAAAGTTTTAAGACTAGTGCAAAGGGGGTTATCTCGTTTGAAAAATCCGCTAGATGGCGTACGGATAGACTGAGGTCCATCTACACGGTGATTGGTTATTTTTGATGTGAGAAGTCAAAACGTCACTAAATAACCAATGACGTTGAAGTTGGACCTCAGTCTACTACGCCATCTAGCGAATTTTTCACACGCAATAACCCCCATTCGATCATGGATTTCTGGCCTCAGAAACCCATAACGAAAGTAGCATAAGTAAGTACCTACTTACTCGTTAGAAGTTTTTTTCTGCACATACCTACGAGTAGGACAAGCGGTCTTTCCTCGTTTCATAAAAAATTGCAATACATTTTAACTTGTGAAAAACGTAAGTACAGTTATTTGCATTTAACACGTTAAGTAGCCCACTCATCCTCACTTCTCATCAAATATTCACTCCTTGAGTCATTTTCACCGTAATTTAAGGTCCCAAGTCGCCTTTTCGCGAGTCGCAGTGAGGTGAACGACCTCGTTACCGAAAACATTAGCTGAATCAATACGGCTAACTAGGCGTAAGGGACAGAAGGCAAGGTAATCGGGCGTGAGTAGTTATAGTGGGTCAGTCTTACAGTCGTGTCGTGCCAACACTGCCAACCCTTTAGTGTTGCTAACGATAGTGGACTATCGATAGGCGATAAAAAGCATAAAAAGATACTAGCGATTTTTTTACTATAGATAATTTGCCAATTTGCATCGTAGGTTCCTAATTATTTAGTAATAGTAGTCAACAATAAGGTACTTCTCCTTATTGTTGACTACTATTACTCATTTTGAATAATTTTTGTCAGTCATAGATCGGAAAGTAAGTATATAAAGTTGATTTATTATCGATAGGCAATAAATAGCATAAAAAGATTACTATTAAATTTTAAAACTATAGTTGTCAATTTTCAATTATTATAGTAAGTCAATAAAAACTTTATGATAACCTTAGGTAATATTACTTTTTGCTATCTCTTTTTTATTTAAAAAAAGAGATAGCAAAAAGTACCTAATTGACAGCATCATGTTTACCCGAAAATACACAAAAAATCAACAACAATACAATATTTGACCATTTACTAACAACAAAACTATGATACTATCTGTAGTAGCTACTTACGATAGTTTTAGATGAAAAATTGAAAGAGTAGGTAGAACCACCGATAGTTGGACAACACTAAAACTGTCAGAGGGATTTGCTGGCCAACTGATAGTTTTACGCGCACACAAATAAATCGTGACACAGTTAGAAGACAGTTAAAGTAAAAGAAACGCTATAACGACACCATAAAAACAACTTCATTCACAACAGTACGAACTGAAGTGTTTGTTTTGTATCTTCGGAAGATAAAAAGTATTTGTTACAGTCAGGTTCTTCTTGACTCAGATACACCTAGAATCAATCTTGAACCATTTTTTTTGCATTTTAGATGTCTCTTACATCTACATTCAACAATTATTTGATAAAAGAAATCAACATTTACTTTATCGACTGGACTTAATATACTAACGAAATAGGCGAAAGAATAGCGCGATGCAATCGACACCCAGCGACATCTACTGCAGGTTCAGAGTGGAACTAATGTCCCAAAACGAAGTGAGGGCAGGCCACTTTAATCATAAAAAAGACTTAAAACCCTTTTAAATAATGTACATAGAAGACGGTTTTATCATTGTGAACGTATCTCTTCCAGGCAACTTTAGGGTAAATGATATAATTTTTTGATAATAATTATGTGACGTAGATATGAAAAACTTTTAAATTGATTAACCATTTTAAATCTTCAATAACAAAGGTTGTTCATTAAAAGGACCCAATTAGGTATTAAGGACAGGTAAGGTGGAAAGCTAATCGGTCGGTTAATGGGTCAAGTTACTTGACAGACACGAGACTTATGTGAAGATTAGTCGCGACCTGATAACATTCACACGCTTTTGGGTAAAGTACTAGAGGAAATTAAGGCATAGGTACAGTTCGCGCGAAATAAAGGGTTAAGATGGTGAAGTGGTTATAATCACCTTCAAGGATCACCACTGTCAACAATACCATTTTGTTGCCAAAGATGTTTAGAACATTCTTTAAGTTCGAGGCACATTAAGGGAGATCAATGAAAACAGGTACGTGCCTAATCATGGTTCCATACGTAATACGCGATTAATAATTCAGTACCTTCTGAAAGACGGGCTCACGTAGCGCTCTAAAAAGGTGACATTAAATATTCTATTTATTATTAGAAGTCACTGTGAGGAAGCAACTTATGTTTTGCAAGCAAGACTTAAACATCTAGACATTAGTAATTAATTTCGTCACTACATTGGGTGCCATCGAGTAACACTAGGCGTATAGATGGCTGCCTTCGCTAACTACCTATTTTGTGCTGTATTCAGCTCCATGCTAACCAAACCTAGGAACACCAGCCCCAAAATCGAGGAATCCAAATGTAACGCAAGTGCCAAACTTACAGTTTACTTTTCAACTCATTAATTTTTGACTCCTTTTTTTTAACTTACTTGTAGGTACTTACTACTTCACACTTCCCAACCTTTCTGTCCTCTTTATTTTTAGCTTAGCGTTATCTAAATGAGTCGTAAAGAAGTAGTTACGGTTAATCAGCGCAATAAGGTCGCCTTGCCTAGATAGAGGAGCATGTCCGTCAGCCGCGCTCGTCGCATAGCTGCGTCTGACTCACGCCACGCGAGAGCTTCTGCGAAGCGTGGACTGTGGGCGAGGTGATTTTTACCTACATTCTGTTGCATTCATAATGCGCATGAGTAAGTGTGGAGAAGATAAATTCGATTTTCAAATCGATTATAGTGTTATGTAGATATGTTTTGCTATAGAAATCACGCGGCACGTCTTAATTTTTATATAATTATTAACGATTTCTATTTGATAAATTCGATGGGATTTTTATCTTTCTGGCCGCGTTTAAACGTAAACAATCGGAAACAATGTCAGCAATAACTTATACTACAATGTATGTGAAATAACTTTATGGATAACGCAGTAATGAAATGCGGTACGGAAAACAAACTAAAAAAATACCAACTGAACAAGGCCCTAAGGGAAGCTGTAATTTGAATGTAGGCAAAACAAATTACTTATAATAATTACATTTTAAGGCAAGAAGGAACGTAAACTCCGCCGAGACGGCCCGGCGGCCCTAATTCCTTTAAGGTTCTGCAAAATGTAGAGTATTTTTGTAAAACTTTTCCACTTTCATGCCAACATCAATTTACAAAACAACACACTTATTTGGCGGATACAAACATTCGTGCTGGCGTGCGGTACAACGGCCCAATAAATAACTCGAATGCGACGAATCTCTACATAACTGAAAATGGTGGACTAAAATAGCCGAGACCAACCTTGCACTCGGGATCAATAGAGCCTTGAACTTTCCGGCGTATAACTGCCAACCGGGCCACCTAGCGCTCTACATGAAATTGTAAAGCCCGTAGAGTTATACAAGTAACTGTTTGCCGTTTTAATTATTGCAAATGTAGAGAGAATTGAACGGCCAGAATTGGTGTGCTAAATGTATTATTATGCATGTAATGTGCTTTAATTGTTCCTCCCGAATGTAGAGTCGCCGTTAACTCCACATGATTGAGATTGATCGATGTCGGTGCTCAGAATTTAAAAACAATTATTCACGAACAATGCAACAAAGAGGAAGCACGTTATTATATTCGATTGATTGTTTATTGGACATTTTGAGTGGGTTCGCTTGTCCTACTCATTGTTTCCAATAAGGGCTGATACGGCATCTTTCCGCGAATCACTTGACGATAAGATAACGAACCGATCATAGCCTTGTTAATATTCATTCTTACCGCTTTTTAGCATAGATATCCTAAAAATATTGCAAATTAACAATATTCATCTATTTAGGTATCTACAGTATTTTCTTTGGAGTGATAGAGAAACAGAGAACTGTAGTTAAATATATTTATGAAAACATCATTTTCAATGGACTCTACCATGCCACTATTCTCCTTAATTGTGTGTTATTTTATATTTAGAATAAGGTTTCAATAGGACTGACATGTCCAATGTCCATGTAGGACAAAAGCCCTTAATTAAAATATACCTACATATCGATAATGTTGATTTCAAAAACATACCTACTAGTGCCTAGGTATATGGTATCAGTTAAGATAAAGTATTGAAATAGAAATGACAATTATGAATTAGGTGTGTTAGAATTTAGGTAATGGTTTGTTTTACTAAAATAGGTGTGCTTTAGAAATTTTTAAGTCGTCACATAACTAGTTATTGGTATTTCCGTTTCCATAAAATGACTCACCTAGGCACAATCGAAATCGAAACAGTTAAATGACCTACTTATATGAAAAAAATATTAATTTTATTGTATAATAATGACTTATATACGCCATTATACCTACATATTAAATATTGGTATTGCAAAGATTGAGGATAAAAATAACTTGGAGGTAGAGGTATTAGGTAAGTTCTTATATTTTTAAATTTTACGTAGCTTTACAAATTGGATGACAAAACAATATTATTTATTTCATTTAGGTACTTATTACCTTTTAAGTAATTAAAATTGCTAACCAACAAACGGAAACAATATCCAAATCAATCAGCAGAACGTTTAATGAATTTCAGAAGAACCCGTTTTATAAGAAGAGGACATTACACGCACAATCAATTGAAAATTTAAGTCGCGCCCCAGGAGTTGGTTCCGAGTTCGCCATTACAGCGGAGCCCTAAAAAGGAAATGTCAATCGCCCTTCCTCCGTTGTATGTTCAAGCCCACTGAGTAAACAGCGACAACCACCACTATGACCGAAAGCGACGAGCAGAAATCTTAATTATTTAAATTAATACGATTCGATGAAAGGGAGGGTCTCAAATTAGATTCAATGTGCAGTAGGTAGTTGGTGAGTGAAAAATGAACGAACACATTTTCTGCCTTTTAAATTGTTCGGGGTACGTGAACGAAATAGCGAATTTTCACTAGTGCCTGTAGGTAGAGAGAGGTTCAAAGCTAACGCGCTTAACGACTTCAATTCTAGAGACGTGATGTACAATTCTTACAGCTAACCGAATACGATGATTAGGGCACAAAAGTTAGTAGGTATTTTTGTTTTGTGGGAATTCGTTTCTTGCTTCCGAATACTCTGCTTACTTTGTATAGAACCTATTTTAGTTTAATTTAACGTATTTTCTAGTAGTATGTTATACTCGTAGGTATAGTTCGCGTCACATAAATGAAACGTTGAATTTCATACCTACTTATCCCATGTCATGACCGATGGAGAATGTGACGCGATCTAACATAATTCATAAACAAATACAAATATAAGATATGTCATTTTCTATCTACTAAAAAGGTAGATAGATTAATGTAAATAACTTGTTAATGTAGGTAGTAGAATGTTGTAACTAAGGAAAATTTTTGAGGCAAAAGTTTCTCATAACTCGTACTTACTAAGTGAATTTATCAAACCAAGTAAATGGTAAAATACTCCACTTTTACTGCTTTGCTTACTTTAGAGAATACCTGCTTTAGGTCTAGACGAGTATTTTGAAGTAGCACATAAGTTAACGAGGCAAGTAATTAAGGCCGTTAATCCGGTAAATTCAGATACGAAAATGGTCAAGTGTCTGACACTTGGCAGACTGCGAATTTCACCCTGGAAGTAATTCAGGTTTCGCGAAATGAGAGAAATAAAAAATAATATAACAGTGACCAATTACTAAAGACGAAATGAATGAGCCATAGGGTAGTAAGACCATTGGAACATTATAAACAGAAATGTAGAAACCGGTATCCAGGTAACAAACTATTAAAAGCAGGTGGATCGACGTGGTTGTATCGCCCAATATTTTATCGTTATCAGAAAGATAACAGCGTAGCGAAGAATACAAACAAGTAGTTTCGTCAAAAAATAATAATCCTTCAGGTAAAACTGAGTCATACTTGTAACAGGTCTTTCTCGTAATTAAAAAAACTCAACTTGTCTTCAAATACTTCACCTTGATTTCGTTTAATATTTATGGTAGATCCTTTTCTCTACAATTACTTTACCCACCTACTCGTATCTGCTGATTACACAATTTTCAAAATTCAATCCAATGATAACAAAAAGATAAAGTGATAAGCAATTTATTAGCTTAACTAAATTCAATAAAGTCACGTATTTACAACAAACAACTTAAAAAAATATCTACTTGTAATAGGTATATAGAAAAAATATTAAGAAGTTTGTTAAGAGATCCTTAAAACCGAAAAACGTGAATGTTTGCATTTACTTTTGCGTACCTATGTACAATCAGACTTACAAAACTTTAATTCGGCATAATTTTTTATTACAAATACAGCAGACGGTTCTCAAAAGCGCGGGTAGTAGGCAGGTACGCGGGTGCCATAGCACGCAAACTAATTATACAATTAGCGCAGCGCGAGTGCAAGTACTGGGTTGCCGGGAAAGCGGCAGGACTCACCTGCGTGGGGAGCACAGTCTCCCGGCCCAGGGGTATCGACATTTTGCTAGCGGCGCCGCCGGCCGCGCCCCGGCGCCCGCCCGCGCCGCACCATCCACCGACCCGCCGTCCCGACTCCCGACGCGACCACAAACAATATGAAAAACACTTTCCCTCGAACAATTTCCACGAGCCAAAAATCTCAAAAGCACCTCACAGTTCCGAACCCGCCGTCGACGAGCACTATATTATCATCACCTTCATTCAAAATTGATCGAAGCGCGCCGCCGAAAAATAACAATCGGAATACGGCTGCGTAAGAAATGGAATCGAGACTGGTGACGCGAACGACGGCCGCCCCGATAGGCGCGAGCATGCGACTGGCGCGCCGGCGGGCGCCGCGCAGCGCTCGCCCCGCGGCCCTTGCGCCGGCCTACGGCCAGGCCGCAGCCTCCTCCGTCTCCCGAGTCCTCCGGCTGATCGCACGACACGTGCGGCGGGCGTAGTGCGGTTATCGAGCGCGCGTACACATGCGCACACCGCCCGCCGCTCGTGGCTCATTCATTTGTACAACTCCACACTTCGCATAATACACACCTGAGCAAATATTATGGCACCAGACGACAATAGCCTCCTTGTTCCGCCGCTGAACAATTACAGTTGCTCGAAGACACAACAGGCGCATACAAAGTTTAATGATTATCGCGGGACGAGTTGCTTCCTGAATTGCTTTCGTTAGAGGCCCGCGGCGGCTAATTGCTGATTGTAAACAGCGAGCCGAAGAGTAAATCGTAACTAATATCTACCCGCAGGTTCTAAATTAAAACAGAGTAATTAGAACCTAAAGATAGAGTAACCTCCAATATGCTCTACCTTACTACTGTAAGGAGTTACATATACCTACTTAGGTACAATCTTTGTTGACATTGAGTAATTTGTTTTCTAAACATTTGCCATATTTACGACGAGTTCTTCTATCTTGCGAATCATACCTTGCGAAAATAGATCGTAGCTGAAGATCTTCTTGACTAGTGTAACCAGATTTTGAACAAATTTCAGTGGACAAGAGAGTAGGATGATTTCGTGCCTCGTTGAAGGCGCGCATAAAGCTTTTGGTCCCATCAACCATTAACAACCTTTAGGTTGTTATCCAAACACATCAGGCCGGCTGAAAACTCACGATAGGAGAGAAAAAAAGAGACTTGGACAGTTTACCAGACTCACGATCACAACAGTGCAAAATTTATTTACAGATTTTCAAATCTATGTGCATATATTTCTACCACTAGTTCGAAGGTGAAAGAAAAGTTTTGGATAGTTTAGACGTGTGACCATAATACAGATTGTCTGGTTCCCCTGTTAAAGGGTTGCGAAAGTCAGATGGCAATCACTACATTGTAATTACCAGACTCCCCAAATTTGGATCAATTTCAGCATCTATCTACGGACGGACGGACTTGTATTACGGACGGCTCGCGTTGTGAGTCCTCGTTTAAAATATTTGTAATTTAGATACCTACCCATTTTTTTGGATAGGCCCGATTAGCATAGGCTAATGTCGCAATAAATTGCCAAAAATAGTTCATCCGAAAACAAGACAAGAGCAGACACACAAAAGCGCCTTTCACATGCAAGTAAGTAAGTAGTGCAGTTTGTCAAATGTTCCCATTATAGCAATAAAGTCATCGCTACTATGATTTTTTTTTTTTAAGAATAATATGGGATTTAAACTACGCTTGCTTAATGCGGATTGGTATGCTTTAAAATCCTACACGCTATTTTAAATAGCTAAGGCACTGCCATTTTGAGTCTATAATGTCTGCACCAAATAGTGTACCTACCTATCGTTTATTTTCGACAGCGAGTCTAGTCTAAGGACGCAGGATGCGTGGGAGTCGAGGCTGCGGCAGCTCGCCCACTTTTCCTTTCCGACGTTCACCGTTCCAGATTACGTCACGGACTAGGCATCGGAGTGGTTTGGGAGCCCTTTTCATTCACATTTGCCGCGTGGTGGGTGTCAGCCTTGCGTTCATTTTCGCTACCTACTTGCTGGTTTGTGTCGCCTGAATATTAAGTAGCTTGAGAAGCTGCTTGGTCCAAAGGCTTGCTTAGGGTTGCCAGGTCTTATAAATGAAAAGCCAGAAAATGCAACCAGTTTAACCGGACCTTTGGATAAAAAGGCCTACAAACACCCTATAGTAAAATCGATTGTTTTAATTTTTTAGCTCTTAGTAGGAAGGGAGGGGTGGGGGTGATGCCCTTGGAGGTTAGTCGTAGTCCTCCTACATAAAAGGCCTAATAAAATCCGGACAGGTAAAACACCTCATTTTTCTGGATACGCAACAAAAAAATCTAACGCCGGATAAAGACAACCCTAACAAGTCTGATAATTCCATGACACTTAATGATGTAGAGTAAAAAAAATATTATAGAAATAAGTAAAAAACAATGCTTTTCAGCAATACCTCTAGTATCCGGCTCAAAGGACTACATTTTTACTAACCGGTGAGTGGTTGCCTAAAGTAGTACGACAACGGTAGGTTAAACATTAAAAATCTAAATTCATCCAAAATCTGACTAAAATCCACTAAGAGCAACTACTATAATTATGGGCAAACAATAAAACATTTCTTGATGACTAATTACCTTAATTAATTAGTTACACCATGCGTTGCAGGTGTAAATGACTACAGGTCTAACCACCAAAGCTGTCTAGATACAAATAGGGAACTACTAATATCACTCAGTCTATTACAGGGTGTATCAGTGAAAATGTTTCTGCTTGCCCTTCTGAACAACATTTTTTTAATCCTTATAGAAAATGAGCAAGTCCGGTGACCGACTTTTCGAATACAAATAAAAAGTATTTTTTTTATGCGTAATTCTAAAAGTTAAATAGAAAGAAGTTGTGCAGAATGATTGGAGAAATATAAGTAGACATCGATTTGAACAATTCAGAGATGCATGCATGCTCGAATTGGAACCCACGACCCATGTAAGTCCGCATGTTCTTATCCATTGAGCTACCATTGCTTAAACAAACTTGGATATAAGTAGGTATACCTTATCATCATTAGGTATAAGCACAGCTATATCATAATATATTATCATCATATCAACTTTGTATGTGCATGGGACCACTACCCGATTCGATATGTCTCCCCGCGGATACAAGCCGCGGTATGAATTTAAATCAAAGCGAAAACTAGATAACTAGATAAAACCTCGACCCAGAGGTCCTACAATGAAACCTACCCGTAACAAACGAGAATATTCCTGGGCTTCCAAATACAAAAGACGCACAGCACTGGGCGTCTGACAGAGACGGTGATAAAGATACGATAGGGAATTCAGTTTCGTTGTAGACCCTCTGAGACAGGGCGGCTGTAAAATAGTTTTATGAGGTCACTATCGCACGTTACTTGCTTTTGGAATAAGTTAGGTGAGTAGCCTTTTATCTTTATTTCTCCTAGCGCGTTATTAAGGTCAGCCCTTATAAGCTTAAACTTACCTACTTACATGATAGTTAATGAGCTTGTTAAACTTATCTAAGTAACGAATGTTTTCTATTAAATATGATAAGCCCCATGACCCATGACGTGCGGTTTACGTAGATAGTAAACCTAGCGTAAGGTCTAGGCTAGGCCTAACCGACAAGAAAATCTTATAAAAAGCATGGCGCAGTGTGTAGAGTTTCTATTATTTTATCTCAATAAGCAAATCCAGATTTCACAATTACGAGTACGACGCCCAAACAGCGTTCTAATCCCCTACCATTCAGACGAAAGTCCACTTATGGCAGTCTGTATAAGGGTGCGTTTCCACAGAAGCGAAGCTGCGTAGAGTTGAGCGGAGACTTATAAAAATTGCTCAACAGAGATGAGATGTGTATTTTGAGCAACGTGATTGGTCAATTTTTACAAATCTCCGCTCAACTCCAGGCAGCCCCGCTTCTGTGGAAACGCACCCACATAGTCGAGTAGCGACAGGTGATCTATACTATTTATAAAGAGATATTTCGATAGACAACAAGGCTCAGGTAAACGGAAAATCAAAACATTTGCGCGATGTAATCGACGGCCAGCGCCATCTGTTGGTACCAGTTGAAAATAATATCCCGAAGCTAATTTAGGGGAGGGGGCGGGGGAGTATGTCAATAAAGTAGTGAAAATAAATGATGGTATGGTAATCCCATCTGTTAAAAACATGGGAATTCCGTTAGTTCCTTCCTACCTGTCTTTAGGACCCAGTTTGACAAAGGCTTTGTGCCACGTGACTCGTGTTACCTATACCTACCTTGTTACTATTGTTACGCAAGTATAAATAGTTGTTTACTTAACATGAGGTGTAAGCATATAAGTAGGTATGTAATCGTAGGTAATGTCTCTAGGTCGTGAAACGACAATGGTTTCACATTCAACTTAACTTATTTCAGTTAAAGCCAATAACACTTTCATGGAAAATATACATTATAGAATGTCTAAAAATACAACCCTTTACAAACAAGAAGGATCAGCGCCATATTTCATTCGCGACTTTTAGGACCGAGCGGCGAGGTTTCTACCGACATTTTATGACTAGGTCCGATTATGATTATTTCCTATCGATAAACTTGCACGTGCGACCACTTCTTGCATCATAACCATTAGGTACTTACTACTTGATCAAAAAACATTTCTCAACTTAACTACGTCAATGTTAATTGCGAAGCTCAATTATCATCCCTATTCCGTTTACATAAGAGCGGTCATTTCATTAGACTAGGACAAAAGAAAGGTGTTTTCTAGGAGGTAAATATAAACTGACCTGAACAGCGTCCAATCCGCCGTCATACAGAGTCCATCTCCCGTACGCGGTCATATTGCACTCACTTGAATTACAAACAATAACTCGCACACCAAGTCGTAAAGTTTAATATTAAACAGTTCTAAAACGAACATTTATAACGTCATGAGACTAGTTCGGAGGCAAATTGTGGACTGGTACGCGACACGGCCGCGGCAGCTATTAGTGCTTGATTAGCACAACGTGTGCAAATCATAACAGCGCAGGACGGTATTGGCTACATTGAAATTGATTGCTCTGCCCAGCCGGCTCGTTGGCGTGATTGGGAGAGTGGACGAAATGGACCTTGCGGCTACTTGGCGCTGTTGACCCAATGTAAACCGCATGATGCACTTCGATCCGGCCCATCAAGTGCATTACCGTGTGAAAATGCCCGCCCTATTCATTATACTACTAGTCAGTTTTTGTATGAAATAAATGCTATACCTACTTATTAACTTTCTAAAATATTTTCTTGGACTTAACTAGTGTATAGGACACAAGACTCTATCTTGTACCTATATAGAGAAATTCCGAACAGACTAGAGGTCGCTAGAAAGACAAACATAAGTTATGTATAGTACATTAAATAAAGGTTTAGGTGTATAAAGTCAAATTTCTTCAATCCATTTTAACCTTAATGTCAAACACTTTTTGGTTCAATATCAATTGAAGAAAATTGTCAGATTATGTTAACCTAATATGTAGCTGTCTGTAGCTACCTACAGTCTATCCGTTCTGTACGTAAGATTTCTTACAGGACTGACGTAAGACGCAGCAGGGCAGGCATTCAGATTTTCAATGACCCAATGACCGTTCCAAAAACAATAGTAGAATAAATTAAAACGTTTGAAAGGAAAAACATATTACCTGAACAGCATATTATTTATTTTATAGACAAGTTAGGCGTGCCATACACATATTTATTCGACTTATTCAGACGATCTACAATCTTCTGTTAGCAACTAATTTGTGTATTTATCACTTATAGTTTACATTTAAAAATGTCAAAGAGAGAGCTGATATTATAAAAGTTAATAATCTTTACCCGTAAAAAACCTCACATGTGGATCTCACGGCCGCTTACCATCAGGCGGAGTGAGGTCATCTTGATTGTCCTCAATATAAAAAAAAAATTAGGTTGTTCCAAAATGCATTCATACCTATATTTTTGTACTGACGACATAAAACGAAAACTAACATAATTATGACACTAAACAAAAGGATTTTAAACCATATTGATATCTTCAGATACTGTCTCACCTCTCTCTCTCTTAAAAAATGCGTGTAGCACGACAATGTCCAAATTGAGCATGATCTGCATAATAATAATATAATTGGTCTTTAAAGGTAATTTTGCCATGTCACATACAAAGGATACAGTAGCACCTTTCTCGTCCAAAAACAATATGTAAAGCACGCTTTACTAAATTATGGCAATATGTTAGACACATTCGATGGTTGTCAGGCTTGTCCTATCGGTTGCTCCGCCGACTCATTCTCAGGTCTCGTTCGATCTCGTACTGGCGAAGATCCGCCCGTTCCAAGAAATCTTTACGGTCCAAATAGCTGCAATTAAGAACAATTGCTTGTAAATCAAACTGTTTGTTCTAAGAACGAAACATATGCCGTGTAGGTATTTAGACTGGCTAAAGTCATACTAATTGCCATGTCACCTTCATTCATTGAACTCGTAAATAATGTACAAGCAGGGACTATTTCGGTGAACCACCTTAAGGGCGATGTTGTGTGGCACGCAGCGCGACTGCTTCTCGCCCGCGTTAACCAATCACGACTTATGTTTACTACTTTTCAAATGTCTATCTTCTATACTATTTATAAAGAGGTTAATCTCATAGTCCACGTCAGAACTTATAGGTTTTTTTTTTATGAGATGGGGGCAGACGAACAGACGCATCACCCGAACCGAACGAAACGGTAAACCGAAAACACGACACACTTGCGCGATGGAATCGACTCTTAGCGCTATCTATTGGTAGACAGTGGAACTACTTTCCCGAAACGAAGTAAGGGCGGGCCACTAGTTTAACGTCAAGGGGGCCTGTCAATGTTTCTGATTAACGCTAATTGGCCACACAGCAGAATGCCTTCAGCGAATCCAGAGATGACGTGTTTGCCAAGCGATTTTTGCTACGAACTGTTTCACCGAAAGTGTCCCCGATAGTACTTATCTTTAACTTTACGACTAATCTTTAAACGCATAAAAGGTCTTACCCAGATTTCCCCTTATTATGACTCTGGATCTCTTCCTCAATGCCCTCCTCCTGCTTGTAAGTGGCCCAGTCAAGCTTGGACTTCTCTAGGGTTGACAATTTGTCCTTCTTGTTTAGCTGTCCGAGTATGCCCGAGAGACCGGCCGACCTCCCGCGTGATGGACCCTCGACATTGGTCACTGGAAAAAACAAGTATGATTACACCCCCTAATTCTCTTATTTTTCAAAAATACAACGCGGGTTTAAATACAACGCCATGTTTTTTCGATAAATGTCGATTTTCGATAAATATCATGAGGAATAGCATTGGTTTCCAGGAGGCTAATTCTCGGTTTTCGCCTATGTCGAGTCGACTTCATGGAAGGCATAGTCCAATAGGAGAACAAGATAAGGAATGTCGACTGTAATCTGTGTTCTCCTATTGGTTGTGCGTTCCATGAAGTCGACTCGACATAGAAGGCGAAAACCGAGAATTGGCCTCCAGGGGGAGAAACACTCATGCATTCGACATTAAAATGACTAATTTGCCTTCAAAGTCATGTACGTACACGAGAATGGCCCCCTCAAGGTCTTATTGGTAACAATGATACAATATTTTTTTTTTATGGTATAGGTAGCAGACGAGCAGGCGGATCATCTGATGGTAAGCAATTGCCCCCGCTCATGGACACTGCAACACCAGTGGAGTTACAAGTGCGCTGCCACCTTTTATCCCCTTCCCCCCGGGTGGGTCTCCGGTACCCTCACTCACTCGGCGAAACACAGCACAGGGGCTGCTTCACGCCGGTTTTCTGTGAGGCAGTGGTATCACTCCGGTCGAGCCGGCCCATTCATGCCGAAGCGTGGCTCTCCCACAGTTAATTTTTTTTATTTGAATGTATAGAAAGTTAGTTATATGTAACGAACCTGATGAAGGCGCCTCAACTGTTTTAATTTTTTCTTTTATAACATTATTTTCAACAACAATAGTTTCACCAGCAAACTCAAATATTCGTTTTTCTCTGGCATCACTTTCATCTTTATTTGTTTAACTGTGTTTGTAGCCGGTGTGTCCTTAACTACTGCTTTTGCGGGTTCAACATGAGTGCTTGCCACTTTCGTTGTAGTCTTCGGTTTGTCTGTTCCTTCCAAGAATTTAGCCCATAAATCTTCTTCTCTTTTCTTTTCTTCAGCTGGATCCAACGCCTCTTCAGGTTCAACTTGTTTTACTTCTCTTTCAGGTTCTGGATTCCTTTCCACCATTCCTTGTCCTTCTCCTCTTTGTGCCCTTACTTTCCTGCAGCGTCTTTCGCTTTTTAACTTTGTGCTCAAGCTCCTTTTCATACTGTAGATCTGTCTCTTCATCTGCAGAACCCTCTTCCGAGAGCTGCTCTGGCTCTCCGGGTACGAAGTCTTCATCGCTATCACTGCCAGAAGACATCTACAACATGAATGATAATTATATTAAGGGATGGTAGCTCAGTGGATAAGAACGCGCCTTTCATACGGGGGGACATAGTTCGAATCCAAGCATGCACATTTCTACCATTAGCTCGGCAGTGACGGAAAACATCGTGTAGAAACCTCGTTTCGTATAGTTATAGAAATGTGTAACTATGATTTAGTTTGTCTGGTTCCCCTATTATAACGGGTTACGAAAGTCAAACGGCAGTCGCTTCATTATAATTACCAGACTTCCCAAATCCTAAAACATGGTCTAAGGGTAGGTTGTAATTCCACTGGTGTTGCAAGTGTCCATGGGCGGCGGCAATTGCTTACCATCAGGTGATCCGCCTGCTCGCCTGCTACCCATCACATAAAAAAAAAGGTACTCGGGCTCGAAAAAGAACAGCATTTCGAGCAGCAGCGCAAAGATAAGGAAAAATGAATATTTTTTTGTATAAAATTTTGAACTTAGCAAAATTCTTAGTTATACCTTGCCTATGCAGGTACATAGTTGATGTATAAATATTATTGAAAATCGAATATACAAGTAATTTAATTAAGTAATTAAAACAAAGACTTGTCCAGTATTATAGTAACTACTAACAGAATTTTATGTACAACATTCATAATTATGTCCAAAATAAAATTTATTTAAATTGTGTCGGTACTTACATAATTTTTTTCTTTAATTTATAGCTCAATGATAAATAAGTATGCACCATAGATGTAAAAGTATTTCTTTTACAACCGAGGTATGCACTTAAATCTACTTCATTCTTAAAAGTAATGAGTATGATCTATTTTAAGATGAGAATAATAAAGAAAACAGATTAGGTTTCGAATTTTGTATGGATTTGGAAATAAAACAATAGCATGTTTATCATAATTTATTAAAGTTAATTTGTTATACAGGCTTTTTCTTATTTCTGTTCCTATTTTTGACATTAGATACTTCATAAAAGTTGCTTCCTGTTTTAGTGCGCTTTTGCGCACGTTCTATTGCCCTCCTCTGCTTTGCTGTTAATTTCTTAGCTCCTTTAGAACTCTCAGTGCTACCTTTATGTTTCTTCTGTGGTAACTCATCCACAATAAATGCTCCACTGGCAGCCTCAAGACGTTTTCTCTTTAATTCTTTAACCGTGTTTGCATCATTTGTCAAATGATCCTCCACATCACTACACTCATTTTCGTCATTGCTGTAAAAATCACTGATATCTGAAGAATCATCATCATCATCATCTTGTTTACTACTGTCATTTTTCTCATCTTTGTCTTCCTTGAGTGACTCATCCTCTTCATTTTCTTCATCAATTCCTTTTAATTCTTCAGGTATTTCAGTGTCCTTAAGAGGCTTAACATCATCTTGATTATCAAACTGTAAACCTACTCTTATTTTTGCAAAGTCTTGTGCTATTACAAGTTTGTTTACACTTAAAACTGGTTTATCTGGTATATCTTCCTTTTCTGGCTTTTCAGCTGGTGATACTTCTTTGTTTGTTTCTTGAGTTGTGACTACATTTTCATTTTTCTCTTCGTCTTTCTGTTGTTTCGATAGTGGTACTTCAAAACCTTCAGGTGCAACATAGAATGGCAGTTTACCCCTTTGCCAGTCATTAAGAACCATTCTTGCCACTTGATTAACATCAGGTTCTCCTTTCTTCAATAATTTTCCAGTCCGTGCAGCAAGTTTCTCTAAAAATTCTGTTGGTGTCTCCCATCCATCAACTTTATAAGTTTTGACCAAATATTCTTTTCTCACTCTTTTTATTACCTCTTCAATATAATCATCAGGGTTCTGCACTAACTCGACTCGAACAACTCCTTTCAATACCTTCTCGGTATCAGTTTCAGCAGAAGGGTAAACAATACCCGGGCAATCAATCAAGTATATCCTTTTCATAAGTGTGATGTACTGCCAGACTTTGGTTTCTCCTGCAATAGGGGCCACTTTACAAACTTTTTTGGATCGCAAAGTATTGATAACTGATGACTTACCAACATTAGGATAACCAATCAGGCCAACACTTATTTGTTTCTTATCAATGTGCAATTTAGCAAATTGACGCAATAAATTAATGAGTGAACCTTTGCCAAAAGGATGTGTCAAGGAGGCATGGAATGCCACAGTAGGATATTCAGCACTCAATATAGCCACCCACCTCTGCGTAACCCAGTTTGGCACCAAATCCACTTTGTTTAAAATAAATATTAGATGCTTATGAGGTTTTTCTTCTCTTAAAAACTTTTCCACATAAGGACTCCTTGTTCCCATTGGATCTCTGGCATCAAGAACTTGTAGCAAAACATCAGATGAATCAACAACTTTGTACAGTTCATTCCAAATTCTTCTACTCATACCAGCACCAAACACCCAATCTCTTTGTCCTTCTTTGACCCCAGTATCTTCCCTCACTCTGTCTATATCTTTGCTTTCATCATACTTTTCCGAGTTCTCTTCAACTGCCTTAGATAGTGATTGGAGGTCACCAAATTTTAAATTGACTCTCTTTCGTTGTCTTTTAGGGCCAAACGTTTGGTCAAAACTTTCAGTGTCTAAGAGATGAACTCTTGCATTCTTGGCTTTTTCATTGAGCAAAGAAATAGGTAGGTTAGTTGGTCTCATCACAACTTGGTAAGGATTTTTGACAGCAGCTCCAAACTCGTCTTGAAACTTTTGCAGCGCATTTTGGGATATAACACGAGAATTTCCGAACCACTTTTGGTTAGGTTCGACGCGAGCCACCGTCCCCGCGGGCAACCAACCTTGGAAAGGTGCAGGTGTAAGGATTTTACCAGTTTTATCCCTTTTAGCTTTAAAATTACGGTACATCTGCAACCTTTTGATAGTTCCCTTCGTCCTAGGATTGCCCACACCCTTCAATCCTTCAGTAGGTCTGTCAGGATTCATAGAATGTCCTGACTTAGTTGAATCCCTGTTTCCGGGGAGCCCCGGGAGCTGATCTCACTTTTCCCATTTTCAGTTAGTTATTTAAACCACTTAGACACTATGATTAATATATATACCACGAGAAAAAAACAAAATAGTTATTAAATGTTCACGCGGTTTGTAACGCATTGAGGTTATCACAAAATTTTGACAACAATGACAACCAGATGACCAGCTTGAGCGAACTTCACGATGCCTAACAATGAGTTCAGAAAATGAAAATTTGACTTGATACGAACCTTATACGCACAGCAAAAACACTGACACAAAACTTTTGTGTATTGCGATGATTCTACTTAGAAATATTGGTTATTACACGAATAAAACTATTTAATTATTAAAAACTACCGACTACCATTGTAAAGCGGTACTCACGAACTTCACGTTAGTTATTTTTTACTTTTTAATTCTATCTTTGTCTCTGAAAAAACATAGACAAGTTTTAGTGATGTGCATAATTATTCCCATTGTATGAGCCCAAAGTTGGGCCGAAATGGCTTAAAGTATTAAATCCAAGGCTATGTTTTTAACTGTCATCTGTCATTCATTTATGAAATTGTCATTTCAATGTGTCAGATTATTCGATTGATTGTCTAAATAATTGTCGATAAAATTATAAAAGTGACGGAAATTAACGTATATTGAGCGAAAATAGATATTTGTACGGAAAAACCATTACTTCTTCACACAATGTGACAGTGCAAACTCTAAACCAACTGATTTGCATGCAGGAGAAAGTGAACCAAAAGTAAAACTGCATTTGCATTATTTTTGTATCACAATCTAATTTTATGAACAATAAAACCATCCCCATGCCAATGAGCTGCGAAATACTTAAGACAACATGTATGACATGTTGTCGGAGTTTCGAGTATCAGAGTTCGATTCGTTCGTTGATATATTGAGATTAACATCTGTCGATCCCTTAGACACTTTTGGCGAGATGTGGTATCCAGTGTTTTTGTGGTCATTGTGCTCATCTGTGTTCGTGCATACATGCGCCGCCCTCGTCGCGTTTGGCACGCTAAGGAAGCATAAGTACGGAAAATTCTTTCCCGTTCTTCTGATTGTCATGGGCGTAGTGAATCCAGTGACTTCTGGTGTGGCTAGTAGTGCCGCGATCGCGTTCATATACCGAGCCGCTGAACTGACCATGCTCCCTATACATGCTATGATATGGGGGATTGGACAAACTGTGCTTGGTGCAGGCATTGGTTTTACTAGAATTTTAGCCACTTTGTAATGTAAATATAATATATTTTTAGTCTAATTAAGTTGCAATGTTCCAATAAACAGTTTCATTATGGGTCAAATGAATTGAAAGTCAATTATATTAATGTTATTGTAGTGGAATCTTATAAGGGAAGGTGCTGAATACTTACACATGATTTCCACAATTGTGTATACATTGTATGTTACGGTGTTATCCTCTATAAATTATAAATACTCATAATTACTGTAGTATACCTATTGTAAATTGTATATAACTCATATTGTATTATGTGTTTATAAAATTAAATACCTACCTATCTTAACCACTATAATATGTATAACCATTGCCTTCAAGTAGTCCATTCCTAAACCTGTTTGTTCGAGTTTTAGAACCTTAAAATTATAGATATTAAAGGAACAATAGTTAGTATGGTGCATTGTGATGTTGTGGCCTATAACTGTGTAGATTTAATTGTATTATAAAGGTTCTGTGTACAGTATGTTTGTATAATTAAACTGGATGGTGTATCATGACTGAAAAATACAAATACTATCCTCAAAATCATCCAAATCAATGTCTTAATAATTAACCATTCCGATTGTAAAAATTGTTTTAACTTGATGACAAATTTTGATAAATTATGTGTAAAAATGTAATCTTATAAATTTAGTGCTCAGTTTCACATTATTTTAGATATAATATTATAATTTGGTCCCACCGATGGTCGTAAGAAATAACTGCTAATGCTACAAGAAGCACAGATGCTACTGACTGCTCTGAATGCACAAACAATAGAACCAATGTTCAATACTTCATGTAATGTACTTACAAAAACATATAAATAATGTATTTAATAAAATTAGAACTCTAAATTTCTATCTAGAACAGACAGTATTGTTTCTTTAAAGTACCTAATAGGTACATTTTCCTCCTGGTGGACTGGCTATTGTTAACTCCATCCTTTAGATACCTGCCTAGTTACTGTAATATTAAAAAAACTTTGCTTTATTATTGTACATAATGTGATCTTGACTATACAGCAAAGCTAGTTTTTTTTTCTATGTAAATACATACATTAGATGATTGGTAAAGGATAAAATAGTTTTCAGTATTTATTTATAACCAATAAACATCTTGGATTTTATAAATGCCATGTTTTAATACTCCCCATGTTTATCCCCATCATTTAAGTTCAAAGTTATTTGTTTCAATAATTTTATTTTCTGGCAAACCAACTGTCTCTGGAACCATAATTAAAAATAAGTACATTATCCATCATAATCATAATAATACATATTTTATTTCATTAAACCACACTACTATTTGAAGAATTTAGTAACAATTTTATCAAATCAAGGAAATAACATTCAACATAATTACAATTTCATTTTCAACAACTCATTAGCTACCCTGTACACAATAAGGCAAATATATTTCATTATGAACACATCTAAATTGTACCACTATGGGAATATTTTGAAAATCTTTTATGAATTTCATGATATCTTGTACTATCATCATCTTCTTCATGGCTAACTTCATGTATTGTTTCCTCCAACATTAGTGGCAGTTCAAGGTCTTTGGTCATAGTAGCCTGAAAAAAGAAGAAAAAAATATAACAGTTGTCTCATATTAAAAAGTAAAGTCAAAGGTAATAAAATTTATAAATTTAATGGACTCCATACTTCCCACATGTACACTGGACCTAATAGGAGTCTTAAGTGCGAAAACAGGAGTCCACTTTACATTAGACTCCATACTTACTTCATGAACATCTGCTTCTCTTCTACTACTTCTGCTACTCAATTTAGATATCTGTTCTTGTAAACATTGTGTTTCAGAAGTAGCATCTTGTAAAGCTAATTTCAATTCTACTATTTCTTTTCTAGCATTAGATAACAATTTTTCTGTAGTCATTAAATTTTCTTTCATTTCATCTTTTTCTACTTCCAGTTTTGCCTTCGTATTGGATAAAGTTTTTATTCGGTTCTCATAAAGTTTTAATTCTGAATCAGTGTCCCCAACACATCTGGTCATATTTGTGTGTTCTGATTGCAAATTGTTACACATTTGTTTTAAATATATGATATTTTGTTCAAGAACAGTCTTCTCTTCTGTCATAAGTTTTATTTCATTTTCTAAGGAAGTTATTTTGCAAGTCATTGCAGATATGCGTGAGGACTGATTCTCAATTAAACTTTCCTTGTCCATCAGTTTTGCTTCCAAAGTTTGGATTTTACTTATATAGGACTGTAATTGAGCAGATTTGGAAGCAGATTCACTTTCCAAGGAGTGATTAGTATTTTCTAGTATATTAGCTTCAACTGAAAGACTAGCAAACTGTTCTAACATATCTGACCTCTCAGCTTCTTTCTGTGATAGTAATTCTTCAATTCGTCTGATTTCAGCAACATAATGTTGCAGTTGCTGTTTCATCCCATCAACTTCTTTTCTAGATTTCTCATATTCTATTCTTGTAAGTTTCAAAGTACCATTTGTGTCAGCCAAGCTATTTTGTAAATGTTTATTTTCTATAATGGCAGAATCAAGTTGCTGGGTTAGTCTTAAAATTTCGCCATTCAAAAAAGCAATCTGAGATTCATAATCTGCAACTTTGTGCTCTGAAATTTTGTTTACATTCAATTTCCTCTGCAGATCTGACAGTTCATTTTCCAATTTATGTACATCATATGACTGTGATTTCAATTTTTGTTCTAGCACACTTACAGCTTCAGTCTTATGATCTAATTCTATTACTAATTTATCACGTTCTTGATCCACCTGCCTTATGTTGTCAATTAAATTAGATTTGTCTGTTTTCAAGGACATTATTTCAGCCTGTAAATCATTACATCTTTTTTCTAATGACTCAATAGTATCCTTAGACAAACCTAATTTCTTCTGTGCACACAATAATTCATTTTGTACTTCACCACTACTTCTTTCAGTTTCTAATTGAATATTTTTTATTTGATTTGCTAACGTTTTTTCTTTAATAACATCTGATTGCATTCTTTTTATTTGATCTCGTAAAAAGTTACATTCTTCTTTCAAGTGATCAACTGAAGCCTTTCCAGTTCTATGAGTCATTTTATAAGACATATTTTCCTCCTGCAGTTTCTCAATTTCTCGTTGTTTGAAAGCCAAGTCACATTTTAATTTTTCTACTGAATCTGATGCTTCTTTATACCTTAATTTATACTCCTGTTTATCTTTTGAAAGCAATTGTATTTCATATGACAATTCTTCAATTTTCCCTTTCAGTTTTTGTACTTCTGTTCTTCCATAATCACCTCTTTCATTGAATTTTGCAGAGTGTATACTTCTACACTGACTTAATTGTTGACTTAATGATATGTTTTCTTTTGAAAGTTGTGCATTTTCAGCATTAAGTTGACTAATAACATCTTTATAATTATGTTTGTTACCTTCGTCAAATTGCTTTATTTTTATTTTTAAGTCATCATTTTCTTTTTTTAGCATAAGTATTCTCTGGTCACTTTCACACATTCTATGGTGTAAATCTCTAACATACATACTTTCATGGGAAAAAGTTGATTTAGGAGAGTCTTTATCTTTACATTTTCCTAAATGTTTATTGAAGAGGCTCATAGTTTCAGATAATTTATCTTGAATGTCTATCATATGTTTTTCATATTTCTTTCTATCATTTTCTAGTATAACTAACAGCTCGTCTTTAGATGGACACTTTCTATTCTCTCTCTGCCTGTATTCTAAGTTTTCACAACTGGCAGCTTTACTTAGTTGGGACAATGATATAATTTTCTCTTGCAAACTTTTATTAAGTTCAACTAAATCTCTTATTTCCCTCTGCAAAGCTTCTTTTTCTTTTATTGCTACATTTAGAGATTCTTGGACTTTATTCAAACTTGGTGAGCTTCCTCTTGATAACCTAAGTGACATCTCTTTTTCCAATTCTGAATTTTTCATAGTTAACCCTTCAATTCTTGTTTGCAGAAAGTTCATGTCATTCATCATTGCTGCTAATCTTTTGTTACAGTCATCTTCAACTTTTAGTGCCAATGAATCTACTTTTTGCAGTTCTTCTTGTAAGGCTTTGTTTTTATCAGCAAGAGACAATGCCCTTAACATGGCTTCATGTTGCTTTTCTAACCCGATTTCCATTTCTTTTTTCATAAGGTCATTTGAATTTTCTAAATCTTTGATTTGTTTCAATAAATCCTGCATTTTTCCATCAGAATTTATATGGCAGCAATCTTTGTTTACAGCAGTCAAGGGTCGGCCTCCTTCCAGCAAAATATTCAACCTTACAATTTCTTGATCTCTATGCTCAACTTGGGTTTTTAATAAAAATATTTCATCACTGTATGCCTCTATTTTCTCTTCTAATGATTGAATTTTTTTAGACAATTCTACATCTTTATCAGAATCCCAGGTTTTCTTGTCACTACATATACAAACTTTAGAATTCTGTGTATCTCCCCCATCTCTTCTTTTGCTTTTATTTCTACTGCTTAGAGTATCAGCACATAAACCTCGAAGACTTAAATCTCGGACATCATGCTGTAATTTGCTAATAGCAATTTCCTTTTTTGCAAGTTCTTCAGACAAAACTTTTATTTTTCTTTTGCTCTCTTTAGATAACCGGAGATTCTCTTCTTTAAGTTTCAAAACTTCCCTGTGAAGTTGTGTGTTTTCTTGTATGAGTTTGGCGTTGTCACACTTGTATGGTTCAGCCTCTAGCATCAACGAATCCCGCTGTACAAGTGCTTCTTTAGACAAGTCCATGTAATGCTGCAAGCTTCTAGTCGTTTGTAATAAATCGGCAAGAACACATTCCACTAAAGGCACAGCGTCTACGGGTAAGGTATTATTGTAGCCCAAGTCTTCGAGTTTACGCTTCAAGTTAAAGTAAGCTTCACCCATTTTATAATTTAGAAATAATATACGCGATAAATAAGAAATTGAGTTAGTTAGTAACAGTTAATTAAAAACATTTCACTTTTTAACGATTTGTTTGGTGTTTTCATGTTTTTTTATGAATTTATTTACGTGACGTCACATAACTGTCAAAATTATCGGCATAGCATAGGCATAGAGTAATGGCATATGGCATAGACTAAATCCGGTATTGTCTAAAACCACCATCAAGAAAGTTATGAAGTGGTGGTTATGGTAGCGCCACTGTCGCTTACGTAATGGAGATGGGACGAGCATAATCATTAAGGAACTCGGTGCTCGGTGTGTTCCTCAGAAATGTTCACGAGTTTATTTTCCGCCTTTGACTAAGGAAATTCCTTAGTCAATGTTTTCTCCGGATTGAAAGCCGGATTGCCTTTTTATGAACTCGACATAGCCATTATTTTAACGTTCACTTGCATGCAGCTAAATAATTTCAGTCTGTGAGCTCCAGCCTTAGAGTAGACAGCCACTGGAGATGCCCTAACGTCCGCGCTTCTAACAATTTTTTTCACCATTTTTTGCGGGGGACGAGGTAAACACGTACAGCACACCACCAAAAATTTTAATACTCAACAGTCACAAATTTTGCTGTCACGATAAACGCACACTACAGAAAAATTTAACACATCAAAAAATACACGCTCACAAATAAAGATTTCACGTAACTATGCAGCATACATACGAAAAAGACAGTGATGGGACACAAAGAATGAGTCAAATCAGTTTGGTGAATGAACTTATATATAAAATTGTAAGTGTAAAATTCTGCACATTGAAGATAAATAAATATTTATTTAGTCAGTTTGTAAAATAAAACCGGCCAAGAGCGTGTCGGACACGCACATGAAAGTGTTCCGTATCCAAAAGATGGGCCTTAAACCTTATTTTCATAGTTAAGTTAGGTAGTTATTTCCATACATTACCATTTAGTTAGGGCAACTGCACGTCATAAGTTGGTCAAGTTGTATTAAAAATACTATGTATGATACAGAGTCCGCTAAAGTTTTTGTTAAAAGTACAGTCAGCCACACATCAGGTTACCACAATCTGTCAAATTTCCTCAACTGATATTCAACTTAATGTGTATGACAGTATTTACTGTGATGTGTGGCTGTACGTAGGTACTTACTTGGAGGTATAGAGCATATTTTTTTCAGAATTATTTTAATAGTATTTCAAAAGTTGGGGGGGGGAGAGGAAGCTCTAATTTTAACTTTGTATTAATATATCTCGAAACTGGGGGGTTTGATCCACATTATGTCAAGGCAATTTTTGTTGTATTTAAAGATACCTTTTTAACGATACCGACCAGACGATGTTGTAAGTCGAATTTATTTCTCGAATTAACTTTTCGCTGTATGGAAAGGGGGGTGAAAAATAATTATTTTTCAATAATGTTAAAAACCAATTTTTGGATTATCAGTATACATCTCTTTACCAATTTTCAGTGGCAATCGGTGCAGAAACGGCGGAGAACGAGCCAGGACAGACAGACAGACAGACGGACAGACATGACGAGTAGACTACGGAACCCTAAAAAATGGTGAAGTTGTGCAATACATACTAAAACGTAAAAAATTACAAATGTGCGCTAGTTTGGGGTTAAACATTTGGACAAACAAAGGGAGAGTAAATGAAACAATATATTTTTAATTAGAATGATTTATTGAAATATTACAAAAAATCCTTATTACGCATTTATATTGATTTTCAAAATGAATAAGTTTATTGTACACGTGTCGAATATATTTCTGGGGGTCTAATTTTTTTGAAATATTGAATAAACGAACATTCGTATACTTTTCTATATTAAAATTAGCGAGCTCCAATTATGGTTTACTATCTACTCCGTTATCATGCATGATACTCCCGGACCACATATTTTATTCCTTTTACCTCGAAATATTTTATAGCCACCAATTCTTTTTATTTTTAGGATAAATTCCAACATCCTATGACCAGAAGAAAGGACAGTAATTTCTCTAATTCACTTTACAATGTTTTAATATTATAATATACGTCTATACTATTTTATTCAAAATATAATGAAAAGAACGGATTTTGAAACTAACTGCAGTGAGTGAATGATTCATTCAAATGTCGAGTTGATTTTAATTGGTCCCATCACTAGGACCGATACCACGATATCATTATTAAATTTTTCTGTCGTTTACGTATCGTAACGGTTTTTTATTAAAATAGATTTTCTAGTTTATTACACATTTAATAATTAATAAAAGTCATTACTTATGATAGGAAACGCGATCTTGTTGCGAATTTTAGTTGTCAGATCGCCTTTTACATGAAAATACTGCACAATTCACCATTTTTAAGAGAAACGTCACGCGACACGGAGCGATGCAAAATGGCGATGTAGCGACATCCAAGTAGTTTTGTATAACTTAGTTGACCAGTTCCGAATAGTTGACCAATGTACTTTGCCGGAGGGGAAACGCCCGGTATGGCATCTCCAGTGGCTATATACTCAAAGGCTCCAGCCTTATTTTTTTCAAAAAAAAAGTCAGAAAATGTCAAATCTAATGTCATCTGATTTCTGTCTATAAAAAATATTTACTATTTTTTTGTCTAAATAAAATTACTAAAATTTTACTATTTTGATGTTAAGGAATCCTTTGTTTAATACAAATATTTTTATAATTGATTACTGTGCCGAAAATGTGTCTATAATAACGCCTAGAGTATTATAAAAAACCATGAATCCTTATAAGGATGTTGAAGAAAGTTCCTTCACAACTTCTCCTCACTTATCATACGAAGATATTGCAACGAAGCTACTGAAAGACCATTTCTTTCTATCAGCTCTTGAGCTACACACAGAACTTGTTGAGAGTGGCAAGGAATTACCCCAGTTACGGGAATTTTTCTCTAACCCTGGAAATTTTGAGCAGCATGTATCTAGAGCATCAGAATTTGGATCTATGCGTACGTATCACTTAACCTACAAATTTGAAGCAGTCATGGTGTAAAATATGAGCACTAAGTTCTTGCTTTATATATAAATAATATATGATAATTTTCCAAAATTCTGAATTCAATACATACTTAATCTGTCTGAGTAGTGTTGGTGTTAGTTTTGAAATATTTGCTACATCAGTGTTTTTTTGATCAGATCGAACACCAAGCCAAGCTACCCTAGACTCTTTAGACACAGCTCGATACTCAGAAGATGGTGGTGGTGACCGAGGTGGGAGCGGAGGAGATGTAGCAGTCTTGGAATTCGAGCTTAGGAAAGCTCGAGAGACCATCAATGCTTTGAGAGCAAACCTTACACAGTTTGCAGGTATTTTTGTCTTCTCTTTGAATCAATTTAGGTATTTTCAATATTTTTTGGTCAAATATGCTAAATGTGATTAAATCCTAAAATTAAAATGAAAAATCTATTACAGATGGTGAATCCTCATTAGACAAAGGTTCGAAAGATAAATTTAATCAGAGATCATTGAAACCGCATGAAAAGAGAGCTCTTAATTTTCTTATAAATGAATATCTCTTACTTCAAGATTATAAACTCACATCAATTACATTCTCAGATGAAAATCCTGATCAGGTAATGTTGATATTAAACCAAATGTTTATCTAATGATCTTCATAGACAAAGTAAACTTAAGGAGAGGAGGATAGATCTGGCTGCCATTAAACATACCATTGATAGAGTTTAGATCTGATTTTATGCTTGCAGGTTGCATTATACAAATAATTCCCATTTTTATCAATTATTATTTTTAGGAGATAAATCTATCATTTAATTTACTCTTGAATATTGAGAACCGTAATTATTACTGTCATAAGGCCCAGACAGCAGACACAATTTAAAATCAATTGTTTTATGCCTTTTAAAAGGCTTAGGGTTAAGGGTTAGGGTGGAATACCTACAGGTAAAGGGTCTTACGATGTTAATATACAGAAGTTTTACATGTTTTTATCTAATTAGGTGAAAATTTATCTCTTGACAGGAGTTTGAAGACTGGGATGATGTGGGTCTGAACATGCCCAGGCCTGCTGGACTGGTGTCCTTGTTCTGGGGTAACACAACACTTAACATCCCAAAGGTAGATGCTTCCACTCAAGTTGACATTGAATTGGTAAGCATAGAATGCCAGACAGATTTTGAGGAAGGTAATGTGTGTGTTAGCTGTCAAACATCCCTTGATGGTGATACTGATTGGAATCATGAGGTAAGATAGGTTTTATATATTTTTTTTGAATCAGACAACCACCCATGAGGTTAATTTGACAGATTCGTATACATTTACGTGTATTCTTGGTAGTAAATTTTACTCCAATGATCAAAATGTAACAAAACAATAACACAGATTTATTGAGTGTTGTTCATTTAAGTATTATATAGGTTGGTATACATTATAATGTCCTTTGCCCAAAGGTTGTTCTGATAGAAATTGTTTTAGATTATAGGACCACCGAAATTGTTTAAATTTTCTATTGTCTAGTTTAATTCTGCATTTTGTGCAATAAAGTATAAACTAATATTACACACTTTCACAAATATACATAGAATAAGAGTAGTAGACAATCAAAATTCGCCTTGAACTTATGAAGATGTAATTTTAGTATCAAAAACCAGAATTTATTTTAATAAAATACAAAATTGTGTTATAATACAAGATGATATTTCAGCTCCTCATACAAGCAGAAGAGATAGAACTACTCAAACAGAAAATAATAGCATTAGAGACTGAAAAGTTAAACTTCCAGAAACTTTATGATGCTGCCATAGTCAGTTTAAACTCACTAACAAGCCCTATGTCAGATAATAAAGTTCTGGATCTACAAATACCAGATGAGAAGCTGTTGTCAGCACAAAGAACAGATGTGAGATTAGAACAACAGCTGGATACTAGACCGTTGCCTTGCACTGCCTCGGAGAACCATTATGGCAGTGGCAACTCAACGCACAGTGCTACACCAGAACAGTTTGAAATGATTGATAGTGAGAAAAATAGTGTTATGTAAGTATTACTCATGTCTGCTATAGCAATAAATAGAAGAAGACTAACCCTGTTTGGATAAAGCCGGACAGGGTTAGGTTTTTGTTGCAGGTCCAATCAAGTTACATATTTAAAATACTATTCTATTCAAAATACACTTACAAATATAATCATCACTAGCCTGTTAATGACCCCACTGTTGGGGCACAGGCCTATCCTGGAGCGGAAGTGGAACGTCATTCAGCATTGTGCAGGTTTTCTCACTATACGAGTATTAAGCTTACCCAGCTAATAAAAATCCATAGGTGCACGCTCAGATTTGAACATATAACCTGTTTAAAAGCCTGTGATTTAAATTGGAGAGAAAAAACATGCAGATTGAATTTGTTATACAACAATTCATTAGTCCTAAGTGTGAAAATACACATAATATATTCATTGTAATTACTCTTACACAATGTATAGTGTATTGTAACATATTCACATTGTCTGTAAGCAGTGTATAAATGAATAAACATAATATCTACACAAGCAGTAATTTCTGTTCATAAAGCGTGTCGGTAATGGTATTGTTTGGATGCGAAAATAATGAGCATTCAAACATGCAATTAACATTATTTAGATGCACTTAAAAGCCTTTGAAGAGTGAAAGTTGGTATTTTTATATTATATTCAGAGATGAAGGTTTCTTATTCAATCTCCTGGTTTCAAGTTTTTGGTTTAATTTATTATTTTTATTTTGTTAAATACGACAAATTGGGTTTGGTCGAGTTATCGCCTAAAATAGTATTAAGATGTCTAAGTTTGAACTCTATAATATCTTACAATAAAGTAAATAACTGGTATGGGTTTAAAGATCTTTATTTTTCTCATAAAATTACAAATCACTTACATGAGTAAATAACTTAAATAAATTAATTACAAAAAACTGTGTGGGGAAAAAGTTATAACAATCAGGTATCTGGAAAACAAAAACCATATAATTCCAGTAGGGTGGGTGAATGGTCGAATCGTACGATGTGGTGCTTAGAGGATACTTTGTTTTTTCCTGTAGATACAGTTTGCGAATTTTCTGGTTTACCAGCGCTATGCGATAATCACTTGGCTAACTACACCGCTACATTCACTGACATATCTTCTGTACTATTTATAAAGAGATAACTTCTATAGACAACAACAAGGCTTATAAGTAAACCGAAAACACGAAACGCTTGCGCGATGTAATTTAGCACAGCGCCATCTATTGGTTCATTTCTGAATTACGGTCTTGACGCGAAGTGAGGGCGGGCCACTATTATTTAATATTTTTGTACCAAAGATAGGTTAAAATAAAAACAAAATTGTAAAAGTTACAGTAAAACTTTAAAGGTAAAATTCATTTCAGAAGAAAAGAGGGCTCAAACGCGAGTTCCTTCGACCCGGTGCTAGGGGACAACAGCGTGAGGGAGTCGCCGCACCGGCGCTCCAGCGTGACCACGCTCGATGAGACCCTGAGCATCAACGACGCGGGCGAGTGGACCCGCGTGCATTACGAGTACAACACGCTCGAGAACGCGTGCAAGGAGATGTGGATCGACAGGTGAAGTAGACCCAGACTAGTCACTTATACCCAGTATAACGACCAAAGGACCTGTGGTATGTGGTAATAAGAATATACCTGTCGCATTCAAACTGTACGAGTCACGTACATTTAGCCAAATCACCGCCATTTCACGTCATTTGACCTAATTGTACAATATCGCACAATCATAAATCATTCACACAAATCAGTTCGCAAACAGCCATCAAGAGCGCCGCGCGTACTCATGTATCATTTCTTTTCTATCAAATTATCAGTCAAATATATTTCAAGTTCAAAATCATAAAGTTTTATCATTTCTCAAATCATATTGTTTCGGCTAACCCCGAACATTGGTCCTTCGAGCCGGATTTAATTGATAAAAGCGCGCACAGCGTGTGAAGTGTAGGGATACTCCGATTCGGTCGTAACGTCCGCTTCTAATTGGGCCATCAGCTTACAGGGTTGCTATATTAAAATCTTGGATTTTAGATCTTGTACTAACTACTTAGGAGTTAGGACTCGCCCGCGGATTGAGTGGAGCGGACCTGAACACCGATCGTTTAAACGGAATACAAGTGTAACCTTACCCAGATGCTTACGAAACTAGGTCTAGGTCTAGACACATCCGGGGAAACCTGGATGTAATGCAAGCCTATCGGTAAGCAGCACTGACCGATATCATCAGCTGACATTTTTCGCTTGCTCGAAAGGATTCTGAGTGCTATGATCAGTAGCAGCAAGACTCAACACGTTTCGAGTGACACTACGGTACTACCCGTGCGGATAAACGCTGGGATTAAAAATGGCGGCGCAACTATTCACCTCTCGCTCGCACACTATTTGCGTCTATACTCGCACACGTGGGTACAGACTGACAAAAAAAAGCTGCGTTTTAATAAAAAATTGTGAGCTAGTTTTTCCGTGGTTTTGAACCTTTCGTTAGTCTTGTCATATTTTGTTAGAAAGGTACGTTCTTCCTCATTACTATAGGCTATGTATGTACCACCGGCGAAGCCGGGGCGGACCGCTTATAAATGTATATTTTTGTGAGAAAAAATCGTTTATAAATGCGACAGTTATAAATTATTATTTGTTTAAGTATAAACAATTTCTTTTTAGGAAATAATAATTTATCGCAATCTGAATTATTTTCATAGATTTTTTACATAAATACAGTAAAATCTTTCAGTTTTCTACGATTTTTCAGTTTACTTATATTTAATTATAATTTTACGTACTTAGTATGCTGACGGTACCGACTCGTCGGTCCGCCATTTCTAATCCCAGTGTTTATCCGCACGGGTAGTAGTTTTGGAAACGGACATAAATCTAAAAAAAATTACAACTATTTTTATCATAATGTTTTCAGTGGCCTACCAAACGGTTTAAAAGTGTCGATTTTAAACTGGTGCTGTGAGACCCTGAACCTGAACGAGCCGCTCGCCAACGATCTACTATCGGAGCTAGTGACCAGCGACAAGCCCATCACGCTCCCGGGACTGCTCACGCTGGTGGCAGATACTCTACCTCGCGTGAGTGTTCACTTACGATGTTAACTACCTAACGGTTTACTGTCGATCCTCACTGTTGCTGTGAGACCATGAACCTACGAGCCGCTAGCCAACGATCTACTATCGGAGCTAGTGACCAGCGACAAGCCCATCACGCTCCCGGGACTGCTCACGCTGGTGGCAGATACTCTACCTCGCGTGAGTGTTCACTTACGATGTTAACTACCTAACGGTTTACTGACGATCCTCACTGTTGCTGTGAGACCATGAAACTACGCACTGCTGTCGGAGCTAGTGGACTTACCTGATGTTTATTATAAATGGCTCAAAATTTGGTCGAAATTTCAGGAACCTCCACAATTATTTTAGGAAAAATCCATATTAATATGAACATTTCGATGCAAGTTCGTTTCGTGATTGCTGTGACCAATAGATGGCGCTAGTTTATACTATTTTTAAAGTGGTAAATTCTATAGACAGCATGGCACAATCAGCAACTATTTCGTCACGTCACGAGTGGCAGCTTCTTTGGGGTATACTATTTTAAAAAGGGATATGGGCGGCCAATGTATAAATTAGCTTCTGGTATATGGTCGTGTCATTTAAACATTTGTTTGACTATGGTTGCAGATTATCCCGCACACGCTGGTGGCGCGGCGCTGCGAGGCGGCGGCGCTGCTGGCGGCGGGCGCGGCGCTGCTGGCGCCGGGCGACCAGCGCCGCGCGCGCGTGCTGCACACGCTGCTCACGCTGGTCAAGAAGCCGGACCAGACCGACACCAGGGCTATATGCGAAGGTCGGTCACACATCACTATCCATGGGCACCCAGGTTCTGGAGCCAGAGGGGGGCAAATCATTTTTTTTACAAGCTAGGTGCTTATAAAGAATGAAAACTTCAATTAAAATAGGTATGTTTTTATATAAATTCTTTAACTAACTAGGTATTTTTTGTACGCCCATGTCGCCTGGGTACGCCCATGTCGCTATCTATACTAAATATTTATAATGATGAATGAAAGACATTGACAAACCTTATATGTATACAAAGCGAAAAGGCGAAACACTAGCGCGATGCAATAAATGCCTAGCGTCTGTGTCAGTGTCAGTGGCCCGCCCTCAGTTCGTTTCGGGACAGTAATCCCACGGTCTACCAATAGATGGCGCTGAGTGTGGATTGCATCGCGCTAGTGTTTTGCCTTTTAGGTTTGTATATTATAAGGTTTAACGATGTCTATACATTTTATCTCTTTATAAATAGTATAGATTTGTCCTAGCTTACCATAGAACACTGTATATTGGTGTATTTGGTGCCACAGATAATCATAACATAAATAAAAATGTCTGTTAGTTAAAATTTGTGATCATACCATCATATTCATATTTATCCTTAATCCTTATCTGATCCTTACATTGCATATTTCCCGTTCTCAATATCCCGATTTCTTCTAATAATTTGTTTCCCAACCTTTCCTATCACTTCTCACAATACTCTCGTCAGTGGCCAATGCACAAACCGTGCAGTGCCAAGAAAAAAAAAAAAAAAAAAAAAATTTGTGACATGTGTCATGCCCTATGATTTTTGTCAAAAATAATTTTTATAATTTACTTTTTTTTAAGCTTCAATTTGTGTTACTTACAATAAAAACAATACAAAATATCTCTTACAGCGACCTGTCTCATAGTAAAGTGGGGCGGGAGCGGCGAGGTGCTCTCTTCAATAGCGGAGTTACTAGCCTCCAGATCATCCGAAAGACGAATACTGGCCAGCCAAATATGCGTCGCCATCGCCCCCTACGTGCCCATAGAACTATGCACGTCTCTTTTACTCAGCCTAGTGGTGCTTATGTGCGAGTCGAACGAACCGGAGATTCGGAGCTTGGGCTTGAAATCCGCCTGTCTTATTTGCCCGGTTGCCGAACACAAATACGGGCAGTTGGAGAATCTTATGTTTAATTTCTTGAAGGATCCGCTGGAGAAAAATGTAAAGGATACTGTTAATATTTTTGTACCGGTTTTGGCGAGGAGTGCGATGATTTCGGGTGAGTGGAATGCATGTTGTCAAGAAAAACCCAATATTTTAACATTTTGACCTCATCGTCGCTTTCCATCAGGTGAGATAAGATTGGGGCCCAGTGTTAGCCTATAATCCACAGAAAATATTACAGTAGTATCTCATATCAATATCTAAAAAAGTAATTAAATCTACTTATCTAAAGTTTTTGGGTTTTATGAATATGAACGTAAAGCTTGCAGACTTAGAGTCCGATTTTGAACCTCATTCTATCTTGGAGAAAGACGGTTTTAATTATGAAACGTCAATATAAAGATTAATAACTTCATCCTTATATTTTCATGGCACCCTCCATGTAACATGAAATTTTAATTTCACACATAAATAGGTATTGATACTATGTGATGTCTTCTTATTTTACAGGTAAATTTACCTCGGATCTATGCAACCGTATTATAACGAATTTAGTAAAATCAAGCACAGATAGCGAATGGAAGAATGTAATATTATATTTAGACGTGATGCGGGTTCTAGTATTAGCTAAGTTGGCCTACGTGGTGAATGTACAAATAGTTAGGGAGTTTACCGTGAACAGCTGTGATATTCAACCGATTAATTTACAAGAAGTCCCTCTGGAGAGCGACCAGGAGTTCTTCATAGATCTACAGTGCTATACCGATAATGTTGATTGTAAGGCATTGTTGGTAACTATGAATAGTTTAATTAAGGAGAAGCCAGAAGTAAGATGGAGCGAGTTAGAGTGGTTTATAAGCATGTAAGTAAAAGCATAATATCTATTTAATTTAATTTTATAATGACTTAAATTTTATAGAAAGTATTAGTTCAACCGAAATATTTACGCGATGTAATCTAAATTCAGCGCCACCTATTGGTACAGTTTGGAACGAAATCAAGTAATGGCAGGCCACTAGTGATAAATAAAACATGGGGATTCATCATAAGGCGTTACTGTTTTTTAAATGCTTCCAAATATTGGCGACTAACATAATTGTTAATCTGACTCTTTTAAACATTTTACAAGAAATCAAAAGCTTTTTCAATGGGAAGATTTTGATTTGATTTTGAATGGGATTGTCACTCTCCATCAGGTGAGATGAGGTCAAGTGCAAACCCATTTAATATTTAAAAAAAAGATTTCTAAATATTTACTGGAAGAAAATGATACAAACCCTTTTTTTCTTTTCAGAGTAAAACAAATTCTAGACGTGGCAACAAATAGTAAAGCATTAAACCATCCAACGATATTCGAATCACTTATAACTGTATTCAGTAACTACGTCGACAATTTCGGTGTTAACTTCACTGCTTACATACTCAAGTCGATATTCGCCGGGACGATAGTTGATTTGGAGAATAAATTGGAGAAACTACACTCTGTGAATGTGAATAGTACCGTTGTGGTTGGAATTTATTTGGTGGCCATATTGCCGGCGCTTAGTGACAAGACTCAACATGGAGAATTTTTACAGAAGTAAGATTTTTTATAATATTTTATAACACAAATAAATTATAATAGCGCTCAATGACAAACAAACAATTATATTGATGATACTTTTTAACCGACTTCAAAAAGAGGGTTCTCAATTCGACCTGTATGTTTTTTTTTGTATGTATAATACTCAATTTCTCCGCCCATTATGAATGGATTTTAATGTTTTTTTTTGTTTGGTAGGCCATCGTTCAGCGGTGGTCCCATCCTACATTTTATCAAAATTTATTCAGTAGTTTTTGGAAAAAAGAACTAAACCAAAAAAATAATACTTTTTAGTTCAATGGTATATATTGTAACTATGATAAAAATTATAGGTGGATAATGTACAGCAGTATAAGAGGTCTCTCCGTGAAGATATTCTCAATACCACTGACGTGGGTGGCGAAGCATCGGCCGGACACACTGGACTTCTACATGCAACATTTACGCGAGTGTAAGTATTTTCTCCAAATGATGGTTTGCGAATGAAAAATCCGATAGATGGCGGTATGTGGACGTCAGGTCCAACAACGAGTGGATTGGTTACATTTGACGTATCAAGTATTGCCAAAATTATGAAGTTATGTTATGAAACAACCAATGTCGTCAAAGTTGGACCTGATGTCAACGTAACGCCATCTATCGGATTTTTTATTCGCAAACACCCTCATTTGTTTGCGACACCGCGACGATACTAGCGCCGTCAATTAATTTATAATCAATTGTGAGGATTATGAGATATATTTTTAAAAAATCCAGCTATGAAAACATAAAGGACAGTATTAACAATATTTTGGGGCACACTTATGTAATAATTTCTTTCTACAAATCGGCACGTGTAAAAAATGTTGTTATAGCTGGAGGCACGAAAGTATAGCGATGACCGTTATTTTGCGCACTTGTAAAAAAGAAGACTTTCTATCAAAATTGGTTTTCTGCGTACTCAAGGTCATAACTACACTTTCTTGCCTCGGACTATACGTACCTTAAAAAAATGTTAATGCATTCCTTTATGTAGGTATCATCTATAGCTGGATTTTTTAAAATATATCTCATAATCCTCACAATTAATATAAATAAATCAATTGGCCGCGCTAGTATCGTCGCGGCCTTAATAAACAATGGTTAATACAACCAAGGTTAATAAACAATGGTTGAATGTTTAGTTTCAGCGAGCAGCTGCGAGAGCTCGAGCGGGGGCACGGTGCGCGTGTACATCGCGAACCTGCTCGCCGAGCTGCTCAACCTGGCGCCCGCGCCCGAGCGCGCCATCGAGAGGCAGCTGCTGCCCGCGCTCATGGCCTTGCTGCACGACGATGACTCGTAAGTAGCAGGTGAAGCACCTGATCGTATGGGAAACCAAAGTCTGTAAGTGTGGTTCCGGGCGCGTTTATACAGCGAACCTGCTCCATTTGGCGCTGCTGCCCGCGCTCATGGCCTTGCTGCACGACGATGACTCGTAAGTAGCAGGTGAAGCACCTGATCGTATGGGAAACCAAAGTCTGTAAGTGTGGTTCCGGGCGCGTTTATACAGCGAACCTGCTCCATTTGGCGCTGCTGCCCGCGCTCATGGCCTTGCTGCACGACGATGACTCGTAAGTAGCAGGTGAAGCACCTGATCGTATGGGAAACCAAAGTCTGTAAGTGTGGTTCCGGGCGCGTTTATACAGCGAACCTGCTCAACTTGGCGCTGCTGCCCGCGCTCATGGCCTTGCTGCACGACGATGACTCGTAAGTAGCAGGTGAAGCACCTGATCGTATGGGAAACCAAAGTTTGTAAGTTTGGTTCCGGGCGCGTTTATACAGCGAACCTGCTCAACTTGGCGCTGCTGCCCGCGCTCATGGCCTTGCTGCACGACGATGACTCGTAAGTTACCTCTCAAACCGCCACATCTATTAATCACTTGATGGTATAGGAGTCAGTTAGCTCAGCAGATGAATCATTTGATGGTATGAAATTACCGTGGCCTATGGGTGCCCATGCGGCCATGGGCTACAGCACACTCGCAAGTTTTGTACGGGGCGCGTCTATACAGCGAACCTGCTTAATCTGGCGCCCATGCCCATAGAGAAGCAGCTGCTGCCCGCGCTCATGGCCTTGCTGCACGACGATGACTCGTAAGTTACCGTTAAACTTTGGTGCTCATGGGCTACACCAGAGTCACAAGTGTAATTCAAGGCGCGTGTATATATAGCGAACCTGCTCAACTTGATGCCGGTAGTTGAGCGTTGCCTCGTCAGGCAGCTGCTGCCCGCGCTCATCTTGATGCACGACGATGACTCGCAAGTTAGCTCTCAAACGAGCAGATGAAGCACTTGATAGTATGGATTACCGTCGCCCATGGGCGCCCATGGTCTTCACAAGAGTCACAAGTTTAATTCAGGACGCGTGTGTATAGCGAACGTACTCAACCTGATACCGTGTGTGGTGGTGTCTTGCTGCACGACGATGACTCGTAAGTTACCTCTCAAACCGCCACATCTATGAATCACTTGATGGTATAGATAGAGGAGTCAGTTAGCTCAGCAGATTAATAACTTGATGGTTAGTATTACCATCGCTCATCGTGCCCATGGGCTACACCATAGTCGTATGTTTCGTTCGGGGCGCGGTTATATACAGTGAACCTGCTCAACCTGGCGTCCGTGCCCGAGCGCGCCATAGAGAAGCAGCTGCTGCCCGCGCTCATGGCCTTGCTGCACGACGATGACTCGTAAGTTGACTGCCATTCCTTAATAAAAATAAATGAAAAGATCCGCCGTCCAGTCTCCATATAACGTAGGCCACCACGCTACGCCACATGTTTCTATCCCACGTTGCCCTCATGTAGCTACTACCCCTTATAGATAGTTCATCGAATGGCATGGCACACACGTTTTTCCCTAACGGATTCTGCTCCAACTATCTTTGGTCTTATGCCAGACTAGGCCATGTGGCCTAGCCACTAAGTTAAAGGCTAACTTGTATGATCCGGAAGAAGATACCTAGCCTGATGAGACGCGCTTATCTGCGCTGAGGAACTTGGTTTTTTTTACCAAACATCCATAATATGTTTTCTTTGACTAAAGAAAAGATAATATGGATGTTAGGTAGCAGATATGCGCAAATGCTCCATCTGGCCGACTGGCATTTGTTAGTGATCCTGCCTCATACGCCAAAGGTTGTGGGTTTGTCTATACGTCTTCTTTGGTTGGAGCTTCCTTGCTTTCCTCCAAAGTATTTCAACTATTTACTCAAATGTATTTGTTCCTATCCAGGTCAGTTCGTGAAGTAGCACTAAGCCTATGGGGCGCTGTGACACGCACGTGTATGATGCGTGGACTCGCCTGTGAGGCGCAGTGCTGGCCTCCCGCGGATGACCTCATATCCGGGCCCAAGCCGTTATCGACCAAGGAGACGGTGCGAGCGGCAGAGTCCCTCGCGTTGCTGGTCCTTCCCCACGCCGGATAGCCACGCTGTATCGGAAAAGGGTGAGTTGGAGATTTGTTATTCTATATAAGCGGTGTAAGTTTATGCTAGTGGTATATTGGAGGAGAATGTGGTAAGCAGGTAAACCAGAAATTAATAAAATTAAGGAAATTAATTAATATCACGGCCGCTTACCATCAGGCGGAGTGGGGTCATCTTGATTGTCCTCATATAAAAAAAATGTAATAATTTATTCAGAACAACATGATACGCGTCTTCAATCACAGACCGGACAAGAGAGCTCTCTTCATAGACAAAAATTTATTATAAATCTAAAAACGTAGTTTGCGTTTACACTTTTCCAAGAGGTGCCATTTTAGAGGTCATTTACCTCTTATCTAGACCGTGAGGGGGTCAAAATGTTGTAGGAATTATCCTTACCACATATTGAAGGTTCAGCGAGAATATCGCTGAAAGAAGTGTTTTAAATCAAATGCGACCTCATGTGAACTGTGTAAATGTTTTTTCAGCGGTGTCGCTATTGTGTTCGCTGTGTATGCAGTGTACGGTGTCAAGCGAAAGCGTGGCAGCCCTGACTCCGGGACTACAGCTAGCTACTCATCACTGCCGGCACCACCCCGCGCTGCTGCCTGCCCTCAGGTAACCGTAACACAAGTCTAGAGTGGCGTATACAGGCTGTATCTGTGAACATTTACATCCCTTTAACCATGTGTTACATCAAGCATTTTGAACAACGTTTGTTCAACGAGTTTTCGAAATTCGTTGAAATTTTTTTCGTCTCGCCATATAAAACGACCATGTCATGTGACGTTGATTTTTTAAATGCGAAATTGCAAAGTCTATCGTAGAATAAATGTTGTTCATAATGGTTGATAGAAGTCGTGGATAAAAGAATGTAAAATACAGCATTCACATATACAGCCGGTATATTGGGCTCTCACCTATAGCGGAAAAATCGGTGATGCTAGAGACGTGGACAACGTCTCTAAATACTCTTGAATGTCACTTAAGTCAAGTTGTCAAGTCACATAAACGAAAAGAAGTAACTAAAACCTATTTTTAACTTTTCAGAAAACTAGAAGATGGCGTCCAGGCGGCCTCGCTAAGTCAATTCAAACCCGCCATAGAAGCCCTCATACACAACGCAGGAGGAGCTATGATGGCGGACCCCGCCCGCGACCCCCCGCCCCGCCCCGCCTCCAACCTCCACGCCGCACAGGAAGTAGGTCGACGTGTCACGCAAATGTTTCACCAGTCTAAAAGTAACATCAACCTACAGAACATATTCAAGAAGAAGACATAAGCTACTAGACAAGGAGCGACATTTAAAATGTAGGTCCCAGGTGACGCCCTTGGGTGACCCGTCGCGTTAAAAGCCACAACCTTTATAAAGCAACCTCCTGGGTATATCCAAGTTACACTGCATTGTTAGCCAAATAGGGTCATTAGGTAATGCCCTTAGCCAAACCCTTCTACGACGACCCACTTTAATTTAGTGACAATCTAAACGTAGCAGCTTACTTAGTGGCTGGAAGAAGCTTAATAAATATCATTTATTTGAACCAAAATGAAAGGTCATATATGTACATGCAATAAAATGAACAACACTAACAATACAAGCTTATGAACTCATTACTGTGTCATTACGATTGCAAGTATTTCGAAATTTTACCTATCGTCTAGAAGTGTTTCTTAAAAAGTAAAAAATACATAATTTAACCTACTGAGATTACGTATTCACATTTTTATTAATACCAACAGGGCAAGACTCAATCTTTTGGAACTGGCTCTAATATCATCGAATTAGCTTTTGTTACATTTATGTAGGCTTTAGCCTTCAAATACATTATGTGGGTGCAGTACTCTATTTATTTACTTCTTTACATGTTATTCTAGAGGTACTTCTAACGCAGAAACTATTTGACTTCATATTTTATTTATAACTTCCAAAGTAATGAAACTTTACCTTTTATTATAATGCTTAGTTTTTTTTTATATAACATCGAAGAATTATTTCATTTTTATCTCAGATTGTTGATACTGAGCCGTTTGTGTAATGTTGTAAATTAATTTTACTACTCGAATTTTCTTTAATTAATGATACTCTAACATGACTTATAATAGTAACCTACCTTTTAGAATTTAATCATTTTATGTCTAAATCTTTTTACATTTTAATACCTATTTTTTGTTTTTAGTAAGTCTTTGAGTTCTTCCACAGTTTATGTATAAAACGCAAGAACAATCTACTGTCGCAAACGTTAATTAAGTAAAAAATACCTACCTATACATTCCCAACATTATTTTAGGAATAATTTTAGTAGTAGTCTAGTACAAAGTTAGTGCAATAAACTGAATTTGTTACATGAACTCATAATAAACAATATGTGTTTATTCTAGGTGCTTTCTCCAAATGCACTTTGTACTTAATTTTCTTAATTTAGTTATGATTTTTTTTTATTGTATGACATGTAAAAACAAAGTTATTTAGTGTATAGAGTGATATTAATTATATTGTTGCTTCTAAGCAGACTCTTCCGTTCATTTTGTAACTCTCGACATTATTTTATCTTTATTGTTTATATTAATTTAAAACAATCATTGTTTTAAATTTATTCAGATTCTTTAACGTGATGTTAAGCATCGAAATAAAAATAGTTATTATAATTACTTCAAATAAATCTCAAATTGAAATAATAAAGTATTATTAAATGAAATTGTAAGTTTTGAATCTCAGAAATGGTCGATTTTCAGTCACTTGTTGATGAATTAATATGATCCGATACCCATGAACATTTACCAATTTTGTTACATTATTAGAATATTGTATGATTCAATTTGTACTTAATATTTGTTAATCGGCACATGACTACTTGTTAATTTTGGTTGTGTCAAATATTTATGAAATACAAATTTTATTTTATAAATTGAGATTTTCATTTATTTAAAATTATGTGGAGTATGTTAGATGTTCATGAATTTCGTTGTCAACAGGTTTATTTATTTCTTTCTGTACGGTATTCTTAGAGCGTTTGAACATAATTTGTAAAATTTTAAAAAGCGTTTGTAAAAAATTATACCTCTATATTATCAGGGGCGGATCCAAACCTCAAAAAAGTTTGTGGGCATCTACGGATTTTCTGACTAACTTGGGACATAGTGGAAGAGGGGGTTCTAGCCGCTCGTTCCTCCTACCTACGCCCGTGATTGTGGGCATCTAAGGATTTTCCGACTTGGGGCATCGTCGAAGGGCGGTCATAGCGGCTCGTGCCCCCTAGCTACGCCCATAGTTGTGGGTACAGCCTCCCCCGCCAATCCCCCTCTCCCTCTCTTAAACTGGAAACTTGGATCAGCATCCAAGTTGATAGAAGAAAGTATGATGTCTCAAGTAAATTTAAGGTTGTGGGCATGCACACAACACAACGGTGGATCCGCCCTTGTATTACAAAATACAATTATTTTGTGCTTGTATATTAAAATAAGAAAATTAGGCTCTCTCCACACATAGTCCGCGAATCACAGCGCGAACCGTGAAGCTGCGAAAAATATGCGAAACGGGTCCAACTTCCACAATCCACACTTATTCCTCGAATCATGGCGTGAATATGCCGCTAAAAAAGGAATCGGGGAACAATCACGAAGTCGCGAAAATATACGAAACGGCTTCAAACACTTCGCGTTCGCGGACTAAGCAAGGATTTATAAGGTGGGCATTCACGGTCATGCCATCGCGCCAAATGGCGCTATATACATCCAAAATTTGATCGTGAGTGTCAAAACTCATGGGCGTGACGTAAAACTCTGGATTTCCAATCGTTCCATAATCCACTGCGTCGCGCCATTTGGCATCACGCTGGACGGCTCGTGAGTGGGGGATTTACGCGCCAAGCCATCACGCCGCGCTTACCGTGAATGTGCAAACCGACATCCGTTCTGCGTTTATTCCGCCGTGAGACGTCAAGCGCGACAGCCGCATCGTTTTGATTAGAGGCCGAGGTTTCATGTAGGTATTCGAAATGGCATCAGGGCGCGAATCGTTAATTGAGTTTAGAACAATATAGGGAACTCGAATGCTTGTGGAAGGTAACCGACAAAGATTACAAAAATAAAACAAAAAGATTAAATGCTACAGAGAAACTATTACAATTATTAAAAAAAACAGATGCCAGCGCAAACATGGACACTGTCAGAAAAAAAATTAATTCCTTAAGAAGTTCAGTGCGCTGCAGTGGCTTCAACGAAGCAGCTGCAGCATATGCTGAGTTTGGACCTTATTGACCAAAAAAAAAAAAAAAAAGTTCATTCAACAAGGAGCATAATATATTATGTGATGACAAACAATCGCCGTATAAAGTAAAAGTTCTTCTTCGGAATCCGAACTCACTGGAACGTCTGTACAAAACCACGTCAACACAAAACTGACAGCCAGTTTGGAGTGACCGTGAGTGTGGTACGTAAATGGCGTCAATCCAATTGGCTTAAATCATTTGGAATGGCTCCAAACGGACTGATCGTGAATGGCCACCTTTAGGAAAACAACATGTTATTATGAAAGGCAGGACTGCATTATTTGGGGGCACGGCAGTGTCCCCGCTAAGTCGAGCAAAAAAGCAGCACGGGGCCCGTACCATCCTTTTCTAGAATTTTTTTTTAACGGATTAAATAACTTCCAACCATAAACCGATCTAGAGGAGTCACCAAGAGTCACAGTCTGTGCATCATCTGTTTCCTTTTCCTGCTGCTTGTCATCCATCTGTCATAGTTTTGCTGTCAGATTTATTTGCTTGAACTCAGTGTGACCAGATTTAGCAGAATTCTGCGATTTTAGCAGAATTTGACCCCCAATTTAGGTCTTAGCATATTATGTCGCAGATTAGAAAAAGTTAGCAGTTTTTAGCAGAATCTAAAATACCTTAGCATATATTTAGCATAAGTCGACATTTATAAGTCACCTATTGATTTTTGCTTGAATAGTTATACAAGAAGTCTTGACTTGACCGTTTTTCCCGGACGGACTCACTCTGCTCACTCACTAACTCACACATTCAACAGATTCACGAACTTGCATGAAGTTTTGTCTCTCTGCTCTTTTAATCTACTCGTGCGTGTGTGGTACATAGGTACATTACAAAATTTTGAAAAAAGGCTATTTATAAAGGAAATGTTTTTCAATGACTTGTATAGTAGGGAACGTGCAGTGCCTATAGGTGGCAGTACTTTGTATTGTATTGACTTACAAATCAAAACTAACGAACGGATCCAGGACCCTTACTACCAGCCGTTAAAGCAGGCCTGCTATTGAACTGCCTTGTTATTTTGTACTATGACGTCCTTTACGCAGGCCTGTAGCAGGCCTGCGGCAGGGCAGTTATGTTGACGTCTTGAAAACCGTTCACCTTTTTTTTTGTATGGAGTTTTCATAATATGAGCGCATATTAATTGTCAAACTGCGCGTCTTTTGAGCGTGATAAACGTCAAATAAACATTATTGAAAAAGTTACTTTTAGACCAGTTTTATCAACATTGTTAATGATTTGCCTTGTAAATGGTGGCATTTTTTCGCTGTGTTCCCTATTTTGTGGTTGTGTTTAAGTGTGTTTTTGTCCCCCGGTCCGGAGTTAAAAGTGTAGGAGCACTTTATTACTCATACATTGATAGTAGATGCAAGAAAAGCCTTGATTGATCTCGACATGTAATTATTCTGATAATGTGTGCATACAGTGACAATCAACCGTGAACTACCTATAGTTAAAATTGTAAACAAACAATCGGCGCGCATAGGAATTTAGGTCGCTGACCTTTATCTATGTATTGTAAATGCAATTAGATTTGTTAATAAATATAATATTATGAAACCAAAACTGTTTTGTGATTTCTAAGTTTAATTACACTTACACTCTTATGTAGTAACTAAGTAAATACTGACATACTTTCGACCAGTCTGATACAGACTTTTTAACAGTGGGAGAGCCAGGCTTTGGCATGAAGGCTCGACCGGAGTAATACCAGTGTCCCCACAGAAAATTGGTGTGAAGCAGTGCATGTGCTGTGTTTCGCTGTGTGTGTGAGTTTATCAGAGGCCCAATCCAGGGGAAGGGGGGTTTAAATGTAAGCAGCACACTTTTGACACCACTGGTGCTATAGGTGTCCATGGGCGGCGGTAATCGCTTACCATCAGGAGATCTGTGTGCTCGTCTGCCACCTGAATCATTAAAAAAAAAGAGTTGAGCCTTCAGTCTTTCTCCCGCTGCACTCCACATCCTCTTGAAATGTATATTTTGTTATACCCTACTGCTTTTACTCTGGGATCATTCAAAAACTCCCAAGCAGTTGGGTATATCTCACACGATGTCTTGTTTGTTGTTTTTCACTATAGTAAATATTCTATTTACCACTTACATACCTACATAAAGTGCAAGTACGAGTAAGTTATTTTGTAATGTAAAGTGGACTCCACTTTACACACTTAGACTCTTCTTCGGTCCATTATATGTGATGTAAGTAAGTTATTTATAAACACAAGAAAAAAATGCTATGTACTTACGACATTTTAAATGAAGACTGCAAACACGAAAACTTAGCTGCCCTGCCGAGCCCGAGCTATGTCTACTTCCTACAAAAGTAAGTATCGGCGAAGTTCGTAAAGTTTAAAGAAACATCTTGTTGCTACGTATTCATAGGAATCAGAAAAAATAACACTTATTGGTCTGTGACAAGTAATAAAAACTTCTCAAGTAGTTAGACCAATGAATTAAAAAAGACTTTAGAATTCGAGTTTAGGATTTTAAAACTAGTTTAAAATACTTAAAAACTCACTAAAATACAGAATATACAAGGTTTACAATATCTACAATAGTTTAGGGAGATTGGCTATGTGCAAAGCGAGTAGGTAGTGGTGGACAGATAACGACCGCGCACAACACAGCAGAAATTGGAAACAAATGCAGATGGTCAACTGTCAGAAGTGTTGATTGCGATACAACCACCAATATTCTCTACAAATAATAGTATGTTATTGTTAAAATTGGTGAATAAAAACAGGTTTTGTAAATATTGAATCAGTCTTTATTAGTCATATCTTTCGAAGAATTTAGAACATTTATAATGAACAAATTGCCGAATACTAGGTTTGCCACAATGTTGTTTGTTACTGGTCTTTGACAAGCTGGAGGTGATGTTAACATAGGATATTAAGGCACTAAAATGCTTGCACTTGCTGCTCTGATTATAGACAGTCACATTTTACACCAGTGACAACACAGATCTGTAAAAATAATAAGAACAATTAGTAAATTGGAAATGACTTACATGTAATAAAATAAGTACAATCCCCGGAACTAGTACTGGGCATACCCAGGTGCATACGCTTGCTAAAAGAGTGGTCAATCAAACAGAGCAAGCAACACTGGATGAGATCGACAGGCCAGACACATGCTAAAGCCTTAATTACAGAATTTTTCAACAAGTTCTCACTAGAGGCTCTAATGTTATTTCGAGAACAGTTGAGGATTCTCACAGGTCACTGCAGATTGAACAAACAGATAAATATATCACATATAAACATTACTTACGTTATAACTGGTTTTGTATGGTGTTAGTGTCACAGATGTCTGACGAATTACGTGGGCTCGTATTAAGTAGCTTTAGCCGTTATGTCGCAGTTCTTCCACATTTCTTACATGCTCGGCTAATAGGAATTTATTGACTTTTATCTCAGTTTGTGATTGGAAACTAATATTATGTGCAATAGTTTATAAACCCGGTTTTTATTATTATATTAATTTTACAGTAAAACTATTGAATAAATTGCACTTAAATAATGTCAACAATACTATTTTAATCTTTGATTTTATTTATATTTGCAAAGAAAACTACCAATGTTGACATTGTTATTATTTCAATTATTTGACAGCTTTCAATTCAATATTTGCCAGTAAGAATCGTTCAAAAATCTAGGTAGGTAAGAAGAGTACAGAATAGTCGCACGCCATATGAATTACTCCATAATTTTATTAAAATCTACTGTGAATTAAGAAAATTATGCTGATTAAGTAAATTACACTCATAAAAACGTACTTTTAGTCAGCAATTGATATTATAAAGCGAAAACTAAAAAACCGGTAAAACGGGAAAAAAATATCATAAGATTTCCGAACGATTCTAGGTTGAATCAGTAAGCAGACCAGAGACAAGGAAACCGTTCACCTTTTAGCCTAGCAGTGCAATAGTCGTTCAGTTTTTATGGGCTCATAATACGAATCTTAGCAGCGCAGAAACAGGCCTGCCTTTGAACTGCGCTGCGAATGGATGGTTTTCGTATTTGCTAGTATTACGGGCCCAGGTCCAGGGGGTCCGGACCCCCGGAATTGTACTTCATTTGAGCCGCATTTTATGAAATTAAATCCGAGCACGGGGGGGAGGGGGGGGGGGGGTGAACCGCTTGCTCGTTTGCCACAGCGTTTTATTTTATGTAGCATTTTTTTAAGAAATTTTTAGCAGATTTTAGCAGAATTTTGTTATGTCGCTAGCATAATTACTAATTCAAATCTGGTCACACTGCTTGAACTTCAATCAATTTTGTTTGCCGATTTGCCTAGGGATGCAACATCGTTCATGAAAAACATCGATATCGAAACATCGATGTTTTTAAAAGTCAAACATCGATGTCGAAAACATCGATGTTTATGAACGATATATCGATGTTTATGAACGATGTATCGGTGTTTTTGATACGCAAATATATAACCTCAAAATAATGTTTTAAGTAGGTAAACAATTTGTGTTTTCGTTTTTTTTTTTCAGGAAAAGAATATACTTCGTAAATAAGTGTCAACAGTATAAATTACTAAATCAAGTGTGTATACATAACATCATTTCACAACAATCTCGCTTAAAACGCGAAAACTTGTCCAAACAACAAATATTCAAACAACTTAACCGACAAATTTTGAAGTAAAGTTTTTCATGTCATTTGAACAATAATACTTACAGTACGCTGCTAACAAAATCACGAGGTTTTAAATTCACTTTATAGTTTTATTGCAGTTTTTGGTGACAACTGAAAATGCACACTTAACTTCACTCTCCGATACACACAAACAAACGAAGTGACACTAACATTGACATGACACACCACATCACACAGCACATTTCCGGAAAGGACTCGCGCGTATACTGCCTATACCGGTTTTAATTACGTACGCAAATTAAAAAAAAAATATTTAAAAAGTATTGTTTTTGTATGGCAAGGTTTTGAGCAAGCAAGGTTGCAAGAGTTCTTGGCAGTATACGCATGAATCAATAGATGGCGCTAGTAAACATCGTTCATAAAGAACGATATATCGCCGATGTTTTGAGTTTCAACATCGATGTTAAAACATCGATGTTTATGAACGATACATCGATGTTTTTAAACATCGATGTATCGTTTGCATCCCTAGATTTGCCTGGTTTGCCCGTGTTAGTTAGTTTTCTTATTTTTTAATAACTATTTGTGGGAAATGTATTGTATATAATCTACACAAAAAACTATCCTGTTCATATAAATACTGATTCCTTCAATACGTTTTCAGGTCGATAACTGTAGTTGGTCGTCATGTCTGAAAAGCATTTACAAGCCGGTAAGTTTTTTGCTGTTGGTTTTTAATTGGTGTCCTTCTTTTTCATTTACCTTGACCGCTAACCTTGGGCACTCGATTTTGTGAAATGGTCTTTACTTGAGTTAGTATAAAATTAAGTTGTTCTATAACCTTTTTTACGTAGGTAGGTACTTTACATCGATAAGGACAATATTACATAAAAAAATTCTTAGAATGTCCTCAACGTCATCATAGGAATAATCGTACACTGATATTATATCCAATAATTTACATAAATTTCAACTGGAGGATAGTAACTTATAGGACAGATTGTCTCATAGTGTATATTTTATATTTCCATCTAGGTGATGTGCTGCCCCCATACAATGGAAAGCTGCGCCTCTTTGCTATGAGGTTCTGCCCCTATGCTGAGAGGACTGTATTGGTGTTAAATGCTAAGGGCCTGGAATACGACTTGGTCTTCGTCAACTTGGACCACAAACCTGATTGGCTTTTTAACTTCAGTCCTAAGGGTAATGTATTATTTAATTAAGAAAAATATGTTTAGAATAGTTATTATAAGGTTGATACCAATATACTTGATTATTAGTGACTTCCAACTTCCAATTGGTTTCCAACAATTTAATATTTTTGTGTTATTCCCTTTTATATTCTTATGCTTGAAAAATAGGTTGTATCCTATTTATAACAGGAAATTTCATTGAGTTTTCCTTTAACATACATATTTATTATAATGTGGAAACTGTTGGAATGCATGAAAAAACTATCAATTAAAAAACTCCTGTTCAAACTTTCGTCTGAGTAACTTTGGAATATATAAAGAAACCAAAAAATCAAACTTTCAATATTATAGACCATTCATCAACTACAAATTGTAATGTGTTGAATGAGTGGCTTGTTATCAGACTGAAACTTTGATTACACCAATCTACATTATTTGAATAATTAATTTTTTACTTTTATAATATTACTGGTGTCACATATTTATTAGTTTGCAATTGCACTGATATTAATGGGTGGTACAGGAAAATGCAAGCACACAATGACTTGCTATTATTTTTTCATAGTAGATACATTTATAATGTTTTACTTAAGTCATCCTGTTTTCAAATATAAACTGCTCCAATCTTAGTTCGTATTTCACAACATTATGAAATACTGTAGGTTGACAGTATAATGTTGTGAAATCTTTTTTTTCTTTATGTGATAGGTAGCAGGCGAGCAGGTGGATCACCTGATGGTAAGCAATTGCCGCCGCCCATGGACACTTGCAACACCAGTGGAGTTACAAGTGCGCTGCCAACCTTTTATCCCCTTCCCCCCGAGTGGGCCTCCGGTACCCTCACTCACTCGGCGAAACACAGCACAGGGGCTGCTTCACGCCGGTTTTCTGTGAGGCAGTGGTATCACTCCGGTCGAGCCGGCCCATTCATGCCGAAGCGTGGTTCTCCCACAGTTAAAATCTACTGAGATTGATTTTTCATTCACACTTTGATGTTGCTAAGCACTATCAGCCCCATAATATCCTGGTACCTAAAAAAAAACTGCTACCAGATTTGAATGGAAAATTTTGATAAAAAACATATTCCAGACTCATTGACTTTATTACCAATGGTAAATATTGATTTAAATGTTTTTTAATCTATTCTGTTCATCTGTTAACTGACAGGTACTGTACCAGCACTCGAGTATGAGCAGGGCAAAGCTATATTTGACAGCAATGTTATAAATGTATACTTGGATGAGAAATACCCTGAAAAGCCATTGCAGGCTGCAGATCCACTACGCAGAGCCCAGGACAAATTGATTGTTGAGAACTTTGCGGCTGTGAGTATCTCATTTATGTAAAATAGGTACCTCATGTAACATGCCAGTAATGTTTAACTCAGTGTAAACAAAATCTGCATATTTCACATCTGTTGCAAAATGTGCTTAAAAAGTAACTTGCCAAAATGAACATAATCTATAACAGCTTCATTATTCATCGTAGGCTCAATCGGCATACTACACTGCTGCATTCAATTCCCAAGCCCTGCAACCTAGCAATATCGAGAACTATCACAAGGGTCTTGAAGGACTACAAAAGGAGTTAGAAGTTCGTGGCACCAAGTTCCTTCATGGAGATGATGCTGGATTGGTGGACTTGACCATTTGGCCATTCTTGGAGCGCTTCTTGGCTCTACCCTTGCTGGGCAAGACTGAGTTTGCCATTGATCCATCGAAATACTCACTATTGGTAAGTATTTTTTTTTGTGTAAATTCTTTAATGCATTTTTGCGCTATAATTTGTCCTGTATAGATGGCTGATTTTTAAGATTGGCTGCCATAGCCAATTAGGTAATTAATTTTTTTTTCATAGCTAGTGGATACACGCCTCTCCTCTCGCGTAGACTTCTGAGTATCCACAATTTTTTTTTCAAAATCAATTACGTATACCCACCCAATATGTTGCTCAGGCCTAACTGAGTTGTTGAAATGCAGCAAATATTTTTTTGTATCATGCCACTACTAATGTGCATGCCATTCAACTGAGTTATTGCTTACAACTTAGTACCAATAATAAGGTGAAAAGTACCAAATAAAACCTAAATAATGTTTTTGTTTGCAGAACACATACATTGAAGCCATGAAGAACGTCCCGGCCGTGAAGTCTTACTGCCTCGCCGCCGAAACCCACGCTAAATTCACAGAATCTAGAGCTAAAGGAGACCCCGACTACAACATGCTGGACACCAGTGCCGTTTGCTGCATGCGCCCGAGAAAGAAGAAGGAATAGACAAACATGTTATCCTTTATAGTCTATCTACCCTATTCATGAAAAAGTTACAAATATCAAATTCCTCTAAGGGGCCGTTCAAGTATTACGTAAGCAGATTTTTTGGGAAATTTAACCCCCCTCCCCCCCTTGTCAGCAAAAATTGGCGATAAAATATACTTTCTCTTCCTTAATTTATCAAAAGTAAGCAGAGCCAAGACCCCCCTCCCCCCCATCGATGCTTACGTAATAATTGAACGGTCCCTAAATTGTTTCCTAAATTTACAAATATGCATTTATAATTTTTTATGGATAAGGGGGTTTCTTTAAACCATGCTTCTAATGTCTAATTGTTATATCTTGATGGCAAAACTGACCAATTCTCGATAATGTTGTTCTGCGGTATTTGTTGTATGGTTTGATTAAAAGACACAGGTAGATAGATGATCGTTTAACGTAATTTTTACTGTTGAATGTGTACGTACAATACGTAATAAAAAGTACAATTTTATACATGTGTTTTAAGTATCTTTTCGGTACCTTCTAAGTACATTTTCCATTCGGCGAGTTAATTAAAAGAAATACGTAACGTGTTATCTAATCAGGGTGACAATTCTTGTTCACTCGACAGTGAAGTCGAATTTAGAGATTTCATACATTCGTCCATACAAATCTCTAATACGACTTCAATGTCGATTGCACGAAAATGTATACGTAAATAAACCTCCATGTATTCAGGGGTCATAATCTCTGTTGCTAAGTATTATATTTATTTATTTGTAAGAAAATTATCATTTTAGTAACAAAGTAAAAAACATAGCCCCATTCTAAGAAGACTAGTCAATATAGGGAATTACATAATATTGAGCCTAGCTAGCTAGCATCATAGATTCGATAGTAAGAACTTGGTTAGCACCAAGTTAACATGTATGTTTATTAAAGAATATTTTAGAAAAAGTTAATTTTGCACCAAAAATCTGGGGGCACGGTAGTGCCCCCACCAAGTCGAGCAAAAAAGCGGCACGGCCGTACCATCCTTTTCTTGAAGCAATTCAGGCCATTTTCGACCCCCTGTAACTTCGTTGTGGATAAAACTAGAAGACTGAATTTTCAGTAACCATGCAGGCATTGTAAATACACGGTATATTTCAAATTTCAATCCATTTGAACCAGTAGTTTAAGAATTATAACGGGCCAAAGTTTCTTAATTTTGTCACTGACTGACTTACTGACTCACCGATCTTCAAAATTCTAAGGCTGTCTGTCTGTATCATTCAAATCCGTTCAGTAAGTTTGGCGTAAAAGAGTAACAGACAGACAGAGTTACTTTCGCATATTATATTATTAGCTTAGATTAATCCAATCTTCTATATCTATACTATGTATTTATAAATAGATAACTTCTATTGACTTCTACAAGGCTCATACCTATGTAACTCGAAAAGACGAAAAACTGGTGCGATGTGATCGACACACAGCGCCATCTATCGGCAAAAGCAATAATAGTAAAGTTAAGTCCCGAAACGAAGTGACGGCGAGCCACTATCTATATAATATAAAACAATCTAAAAGGCGCCAAAATGGTCCCCGCTCAGCTATATGTCTGGAACTTAGAATAAGTTATTATTCTAAGGTCGGGACACAATGTACCTCGCCGCTCTGGTCTTCAGCGGACGGCGAAATGACCATCGGTATTCACAGATCATAAACATGGTTTGCTTCTCTTATTTTTTGTGTCTCATAATCATTAATATTAACTTTTTAAATATTATTTGGTACAACGTTTTGATAACTCAACATGACAAATGAATATTACCTTATTTACATATTCAAACTTAACGCAAACGCACACAGCAATCATAAAAGTATAGAGAAACAGGTCTTTGTCTCTGTAACTTTATTTACATACATTTTAGGCTACAAATTAGTATTACCGCTACAATCAATACGCGTAGAATTTGAAGGTCGCTCAGTGGCATGACTTGGCAATCTTGATATTATGATACAGTCAGTGTTAGCCATATTCGTGTGTGAATGAGTTGCGATATCATTGATATTTGTTTATTCGTGATATAAGTTATCTTATGATGATTTGGAAATAATGATCGGGACTACAGTTAGCATTGCGGCTCACGTATTAACGACTTCGTTCAGACTTCTCAGTCCAGTTACTGAGGTGCTGAGGTACGTGTTGCCGTCTCTCTCGTATTTTAAAACCATGTCCAGCAAAATCAACTTCAACACCAAACATTTGGGGAAAGGTGAGTCTTTTTTTTATCTATTAATTTGATATCGTGAATGTGTGTATGAATTTGATCATGAAACCTTCATAACTTATATTACAACGCACAAACAACCAAGTTGATTATGCAGTATTATAGCGTTTTATTTCCTAATAAACAAGTTTTGTTTTTCGCATAATGATTCAATTCATATCTTCTTACACAAACTTTTGCGTTTATAGTATTAAGTTTATAAAATGACGATTGGCGGACTCAAAGTCAACCATAATAAGGCGACGTAGACTGTTTAGGTTTTTTTATGTGATAGGTGGCAGACGAGCAGACGGATCATCTGATGGTAAGCAAATGCCGCCACCCATGGACACCCGCAACACCCGTAAATGCATAGATTTTGCCGCCCCTTACTGCCCGTGGGGTGTCGTTGTCGCCCACTTTTCTTCCTCGAATCCTGCCACGATGAACTCATAACATTGTGTAATAAAAATTGCAAATTTCCAAAAGTCGCAGAACACGTGGTTAAAAGGATGCGAATGTTCACAGTAGTCACCGTTACATCCTGTAGGTATATTTCTCTGTGGTCTGAGTGTTCCAGTATCCTCTGTGGTTCCAGGTGACCCCCTCCCGCCATGGACCGGCAAGGTGCGTGTGTACAACATGCGCTATTGTCCCTTCGCGCAGCGCACCATACTCGCCCTCAACGCCAAACAGATCGACTATGAGGTCGTCAACATTGACCTTATGAACAAGCCTGACTGGCTCTTCGCTAAGAGTGGACTTGGTAACCTATCTTATGTTTATTTGGCGATGGCGAACCATGCTGAAAGCACTGTATTCGTGTGTATAGTCCATACGTTCTGTGTAATAGTTCTTTAAAGGAGTTGTCCCAAAATGTATGGAGTCTGGGCGTGGTATACGTACCCTATACCAAAATATAGAGAAATATGAAGAATAGTTTTGACTATCCAATTTCTCTATTGTAGCGTTGTTTTTTGGAAGGAACAATTTATTTTAGCA